>CM072925.1:85190664-85715664 GCA_036971965.1 Nyctalus aviator
CCTCTCTGTGGGCCACCCTGTCCCACAGCCACCCAGCCCACCTCTCTGCGGGCCACCCTGTCCCACAGCCACCCAGCCGCCTCTCTGCGGGCCACCCTGTCCCACCGCCACCCAGCCCGCCACCCAGCCCGCCTCTCTGCGGGCCACCCTGTCCCACCGCCACCCAGCCCGCCACCCAGCCCGCCTCTCTGTGGGCCACCCTGTCCCACCACCACCCAGCCCGCCACCCAGCCCGCCTCTCTGCAGGCCACTCTGCCCCACAGCCACCCAGCCCGCCTCTCTGCGGGCCACCCTGTCCCACAGCCACCCAGCCCGCCTCTCTGCGGGCCACCCTGTCCCACAGCCACCCAGCCCGCCTCTCTGCGGGCCACCCTGTCCCACAGCCACCCAGCCCGCCTCTCTGCGGGCCACCCTGTCCCACAGCCACCCAGCCCGCCACCCAGCCCGCCTCTCTGCGGGCCACCCTGTCCCACAGCCACCCAGCCCGTCTCTCTGCGGGCCACCCTGTCCCACAGCCACCCAGCCCCCCACTCTGCAGGGGCCACTCTGTCCCACCACCACCCAGCCTGCCTCTCCACGGGCCACCCTGACCCACCCATAGAACAAAGGAGAGCAGGAGTCATGGGGCGGCAGGAGGAGCACACTCCTGGGCCTGGAACTCCTTCTGCCGCCGACCTGTAAGAGAGCAGGTGACATATCAGGGATTCCCAGAGACCGCACTTCGGGATCAACACCTGGCTTTTTGAAACATACTGATGCACGTATACAGGGAAACTGGTTTTGGAAACATTCAGCTGATGTACTTATTTCGTTTTTATACCTGCAAACATACACACACACGCATACACAGATGCACACATATGCATGCATACACGTAGGCATACACACATGCGCATGGAGCCTCATGCTACCACCTTCCCATGAAAGCTTGTCGCTCAGGACTGAGAGTCTGGAGGCTGACCTGAGCAGAAAGGCCCCGCCTCCGTATCAAAGTTGCTTTCTCAAGTCCCAGCCACACAGCCATCCTGACAGCCGGGGTTCCTTTAAAGAGCTGGGGAGACGAAACGTCCACTTACAAGTGAAACACGGACTGAGCTGAACCCGGGGTGCCCCTCAGCCACGGGAAGAGAGGAGACAGCCGGCTGGCGGAACTCGGAGGGTGACTGCAGCCGTGAGTGGAGAGAACTGGGGTGCAGATCAGGGAAATCTTGCCCAGTCGGGTCAGAGGAGGGGCTTCTAAGGAAGGAAGAGGGGTTCGAAGCAGGAAAGACATGCATTCAGTGAGAAGACAGGCACTAACAAATTTTCTTCCTCTTCTCATCGGTAGTGACAGCAAAAATCACCCCTCTATAAAAAATAACCACTCGCCGAAGCCAGTTTGGCTCAGTGGTAGAGCGTCGGTCTGCGGACTGAAAGGCCCCAGGTTTGATTCCAGTCAAAGGCATGTACCTTGGCAGCTGGTTGGTGTTTCTCTCTCATTGACATTTCTAGCTCTCTAACTCTTTCCCTTCCTCTCTGTAAAAAAGTCAATAAAATATATTTTTTAAAATAACCGCTATCTATATAAAGGAGAACCCATGCACATTGGCTCTGGCATCTGCTCCCCCCTGCAATGGCCCAGAGAGATGGATGCTTCCAGGAGGTCACTGAGGTGGTGGCCCCCAAAGAGGCCATGGCCTAAGCCCCAACATGCACATGGGACATGGCCAAGGGGAACTTTACAGATACAGTCACAGGTGGCGGTGGGGTCAGGAGGAGGGAGGAGGAAGGACCAAAAATTCCCTCCAACAGCTGGATGGCACCCGTCCCTCCTAGGCAGGCCCCAACCGAGGATCCTGAGGACAGGTCAGGCTAGCCGCCGGGGTGAGCGCCTGGCATGACTCCACGGAGAGCACGGGACCCCGCTCCCCACATCACCTCTTCCAACGGCCAGACTCCGCCGAGGAGGAGAGGAGGCTCGCTGACACGGCGCAGCCTGTACGTCATGAGACCCGAAAAGTGGGCCTCGGTGGGGCTGCTGCCTCCAGCAGGATGGACGCTGGAGCAAGACTAAAGCGCTCTAGAAGCACGTGAACGGCGCCCTCTCGCACCGCGGGGGTGACGGGTGGCCACCCGCACACCCATAGGGCGACTCGGGGAAACTGCACTCTGTCTCTGATGATTTGCTTGGAGGAAATCAAATCACATAAAATGGGCTGACCCAGGTAACCTTTGAGGAAAATGAACTTTAATTTACTTCTTCACCAAGATAGGAGTCCATAGTCAATGGTAAGTCTAGAGATCATAACTAAGGGAGATTACCAAAGAAGAGAAGAAAGAGGAATTTGTATTTTATTTTTTTAATAAATCTTTATTGTTCAGATTATTATAATTGTTTCTCCCCCCCCCCAATAGCTCCCCTCCACCTGGTCCCCATCCCACCCTTTGCCCTTACCTCCCTCCCCCCCTGCGCTGTCCTCATTCATAGGTATATGATTTTGTCCAATCTCTTTCAGTACCCTTCACACAGACACCCCTTTTCCCCTGAGAATTATTGATCCCCTCCCATTCTATGCCCCTGATTCTATAATATTCACCAGTTTATTCTGCTCATCAGATTTTTTATTCACTTGACTTTTAGATTCACTTGTTGATATGTATTTGTTGCTCCTAATTTTTATCTTCTTTCTTCTTTTTCCTCTTTTTAAAGAACACCATTTAGCATTTCATATAATACTGGTTTGGTAGTGATGTACTCCTTTAGCTTTTTCTGATCTGTGAAGCTCTTTATCTGACCTTCACTTCTGAATGATAACTTTGCTGGGTAGAGTAATCTTGGTCATAGGTTCTTGCTATTCATCACTTTGAATGTTTCTTGTCACTCCCATCTGGCCTGCATAGTTTCTGTTGAGAAATCAGCTGATAGTCGTATGGGTGCTCCCTTATGGGTAACTAACTGTTTTTCTCTTGCTGTTTGTAATATTCTCTCTTTGTTTTTTGCCCTTGGCATTTTAATTATGATGTGTCTTGGTGTGGTCCTCTCTGGGTTCCTTTTGTTTGGGGTTCTGTGCACTTCCTGGACTTGTAAGCCTATTTCTTTCATCAGGTGGGGAAGTTTTCTGTCATTATTTCTTCAAATAGGTTTTCAGTGTCTTGCTCTCTCTCTTCTGGCACCCCCATAATTCTGATCTTGGTACGCTTGAAATTGTCCCAGAGGCTCCTTACGCTATCTTCAACTTTCAATTCTCTTCTCTTCATGCTTCTCCAGAGGAGTGTCCTTTGCTTCTTTGTATTCCAAATCTTTGACTTGATTCTTGTGTTCCTCTAGTTTGCTGTTGGGTCTCTGTATAATATTTTTTATTTCAGTCAGTGTATGTTTAATTTATAGTTGGTCCTTTTTCATATCCTAGAGGGTCTCATTAAATTTATCAGCCTTTTCTAGGAAATTCTTGAAAAACCTTATAACCATGGTTTTGAACTGGTTCAGTATCCAGTCTTTTGTTCTCCTCCATTTCTTTTGTTTTAGATCTCTTTCCTTGTCTTGGCATTTTCACTGCTTCCCTGAATTAGTAGGATAGCTTTGTGGGCCTGGGTGACCTATATGGCCCAGTGGGTCAGCCTCCCAGTTGCCTGATGTGGACACTCTTGGTGCTCCCCTTTGTGGACTGTGTGTACACCCTTGTTGTAGTTAAGTCTTGATTGTTGTTGGTGTCACTGAGAGGAATTGACCTCCAGGCCAATTGGCTGTGAGAACCCTCTGTGCCTATAATGGAAGAATTGCTGTGCTGGAGACACGTTTATGGGCAGGACTTGTTCCAGTAGGGCTTTGGTGCTCACTGAGTCTGCCTCTTGAATGTCTCCCTTATGAGAGTAGTTGAAATCTGGTGTCGTCTCACACAGACCACTAGATACACTAGTTTCTGATCTTCAATGGGGTGCATTCCAGCTACAGTCTGAGGCCACCCAGCAGGAGCTACAGCAAGAACTGTAGTTTTGTCCTCTTTGCTTGGGACTTGGCGGTTTTGTTGCTGGAGCTGCAGTTTATTTTGTTAAGCTGCCACAATACAGGTCATTTATATGCAAAAGCAGCTGTGTGGAGCCTGGGCGGGTTTGTAGAATGGGTGGGGCAGGGCCTTAGGCGGGGCCTCGGGTGGAGCGGGTTTTCAGGACATCACTAGGCGGGGGCGTGGCAAACAGCTATGGATGCCATCAGCTGTCTCTGCCTTTCAGTGTTTCTAAGTCCACTCACTCCAGCACATAAACAATGACTGCTGGGCGCACCTCTGCAAAAGTCACCCTCACTTTCGGACCCGATGGCCAACAGACCAGCTTCTCCCCATAGGTATCTGGGTCCCCCTTGGATTTCAAAGTGATCGGGAGCTTGTTTCCCTTCGGGTTGAAAAAAAGCCGCACGCCCAGTCGCCCGACACCAGCCTGATTCACGTGCCTCCGTACCTAGGCTCCTCAGCTTTTCAGCACTTGTGCTCCTTTCTCTTTCAGCCAGCCCTCCCGGGATTCTGGGTGATAGACGTTTTGTCCTTTAGTTGTAGTTTTGAAATTGTTGTGCGGGGTGGCTGATTAGTTGTTTACCTTTACCATCATATTTGTTTTTGCCTGGGAATTTGGATTTGATTTTGAGTCTCTATAATACATTGAGTGCTATGCACTTTACTGCATTCTTTATTTAATTTCTACAGCAAACCTTTAAGTAAGAAATTATTTTCCCAGCTTTATGAGTAAGATGAGATCAGACATTTGTCCACCTCACACCATGAACCTGTCAATATGGAAATGTTGGTTCTGATGTAATCAGATGTAAGGGGTTTATCCTTACAAAATAAAAGGGATACAGGTACATATTAAAATATAAGCACTTTAATTCTGCGGGTAAGGGGAAGATGATCACCACTTTATAGAAATAAATCCTGGGGAGAATTGATAAGACTCTCTGAGGATTCCTCAGGCATCCGGTCCACATGCCCGTCACCCCATGGCTCACCCCTTCTCTCTCTCTCTCTCTCTCTCTCTCTCTCTCTCTCTCTCTCACACACACACACAATCTGTGTCCTGACCATAGACAGAAACATGTGGAGCTCAGGGAAGGCGCTACCCAGGCTTGGAGGGCACAGATCCTTACCTGCCCCGTGCTGAAGGGTCCTCTGGACCACCCTTCATTGCCCTGGCACTCCCCTTACCACCCCTGCCCTGACCGCCAATGGAAGGATGAGACCTTCTCACCACCAGAGGAAATGCAATTGCATGGTTACTTCAAAACGGCCTGAAAATAAAAATGCCTTTACTGAAATTTACATTCCATGCACCCAAAGCACTTGCAAACCCTGGGCGGACTCCCCAGCTCACACCACCATTGCTGTGGCCTGTGGTCTCCCTCCCACCTGCTGAGTCACCCAATCTCCACCTAGTGAATTTTGGCATTCCACTTCCTTCTCACCTCCTCCTCTCTCATCAACCCCCTCCCGCCCCCATCTTCCCTTCCCTCACTTGCTCCCCACCCTTTCTCTAGTTAACAATTTTAACTCCTATAAGTTTCTCCTTTGGAAATCTTCACACATCTGCCCTAACAGACTCAACCTTTTCCCGCCGGTCTTCCTCCTTAGCCCCAGCAGTCTCCGTGTCCCTGAGCGCCGCAGTCCGGTGGAATGTTCTCTGTGGGCGCAGGAGCCAGCCCGCAGGCAGGAGCCCCGGGTGGCCAGCCTCACCCAGAAAGCCAGCTTCCAGAGAGAGGCCTGGGGGAAGAAGACCCATCAGGCCTAGCCCAGACCGCCCCCAGCGCACCGGGGACGCCCTCCCTCCAGCTGCGGGGAGCAGGGGCCGCTCTGACCTGGGAGGAAGATGCCCAGCCTCCTCCTGGCCCAGGACCGGCCACGCTGAACAGCCCGCTGCATCCCGGGCGTGGGCCTGGGAGAGCCGAGAACCAGACTGCACTCCCCGCGGCTCACCACTGACCTGGGCTTCGGAACCACCCCATCCTCCTCAGCCCTGTGATGCGCACTGGGGGGGGGGGGGGCGGGGGGGGGGGGGGGGGGGGGGGGGGGGGGGGGGGGGGGGGGGGGGGGGGCTGCAGGGCCCACACCTGCTGGGGCGGAGGTGGAGGCCCCTCTGAAATGTCACCCACGGGCCTGCCTCTCAGGCGGCTGCAGTGGGCGTGCCCTGAGCCGTCACCACCTCCCTCCCTTCATGAAGGCTGAGCACCCGCTCCTCTCAGGGAGCTCACCCATGGCCACCAACTCGCAGGCGGGGTAGGGTACCTGTCTGCGACGGGGCCTAGCGCTCCCCTTCCTGAGGCTTAGTGGCCGCAGGCAGGTCTGGGCTGGGGACAGGCTGGCTGCGGGCAGTGGGCCGTGCTGGCAGGAATGCTCACTCAGTCAGAAAGGCTTTTTTTTGGCGGCCAGCCACGGCACCCACAGCCCCTCTCCCTGCACAGTCAGTCCCAAACCACTCACCCAGCGGGTCTACTCTGGAAGCCTCATGATGTGTCCCTTCTGCGCACCCCCCCCCTCCCCCCGCACTGGCCTCCCACCTCATAACCATTCATCCGAGCCCCAGCAGGCTCCCCTCATCCGTCCTCTCAGCTGCCAAAGGGACCCTCCCCCACTGCCTGTGCGCTTTCCTCAGCAGAGCATCCAGCCCTCTGACTATCGCCCCTGCCACCCCCACACACACACTCCATCACAAGGACTGTAACTGCTCAAAACACATCACCTGCCTCCTCCAATCCCAGTCCCTCAGCCTCAGTGGGACCGTGACCTTGGCTGGTGACCTCAAGCTCCTGTTCTGGCGCACAGTCCCTGTGGGTGTTCTGAGCTGTCCACCAACCCCGCCCGCACCAGGAGCGTCTTCTCCGGTATCGTCAGCTCCGCCCGCCTCCCACTCACTGACTCACGGACAAGTCGCCTGCCAGGCCACCCCAGCTCCGGCTTCATGGGGGTGCCCTCTGCTTGGCACCCTCCTGGCTCTCTACCACCTGCTACATCCCTTCCTCCTGGGAACTGTGCTCAGATTGTTGGTGAGAGCCCGCTGAGCCCTGTGTGACCCCGAAGCCCCGCCCCACGGCCTGGCCTGCACCGCTGGCCACTGCAGCCCTCTCACCCCTGTCTGCCTGGTGACTGTCTAGAACATGACCGCACAGGCAGGGACCTCTGGCTCCCTAGGGTGGTCCAGGCACCCAGAACAGGCCTGGCGCATAGTGGGGGTTCTCTCTGTTTTTAGTGAATAAACGAATGAGTGAATGAGTGCCCTTTCCTCTCCACAAAGTGCGGGGCTGGACTGCAGGTCCTGGAGGCCCCTCCCCACCCAGCTCCCCGGAGAGTGCAGAGCCGGGCACCCGCCTGCCGCCCTCAGCTGCACGCGGGCCTCCTCAGCCGCCTCCTCCTGCAGAAGCAGGTGCAGCCTCCTCGGGGCCTGGGCGGCAGCCTGCCCTGCCAGGAGCTCCTCTCCCGAGAGGTCTCCCGCGAGTCCGCCCTGCCTCCAGCCTCAGCTCCTCGCTGCCCCTGCGTCCCCATGGGTGAGCCGGCTTCGGAGAACTCGGAGCGGAACCACCGCAGCTGCGTGTTCTCGGCGCTCCTGGCAGCGCCTGTCCCCGCCCAGCACAGCCCCAGGCTCCGAGGGGCCGAGGACCAAGAACCCCTCTGCGGACACGTATACGGACGCGGACACGGACACGGACACGGACACGGACTCAGACACGGACACGGACTCGGACACGGACGCGGACGCGGACACGGATACGGATTCGGACGCGGACACGGAAGAGTGCGGGCGATGGAGACACGTGGGCCCTCAGGCGGGAAGGCCGGGGCAGGGGCGCAGGGGTAGCCCCTCGGGCCAGCGCACCATCTTCGGGTCACAAAGTTGTGGTCGGAACGTGACTCCCTTCTCCCCCGGCTCCTGTCCTCACCCTCCGAGGACTCTCCGCCTGCGGCTGTCACCTCCGGGGTGGGTGTCACCAGCCAGGCCTGGAGAACAGCTCTGACTCGGGAGGTAGGCCCGGGAACAGGCACTGCTAGCGAGTCCCCGAAGCTGACACTGAGGCTCCGGGACCCCCCTGCCTCTCCCTGCCAAGGACAGGACTGGGCACTGGGTCCGTGCTCTAGATCACTCAGCCGCGCCCAGGGAGCCCTCCCACTGCAGCCCGGGTGCCTGCCTTTCTCCCCCGATGGCTTCTGTGGGACTGAAACTTAAAGCCTGAGGAGAATCCAAGATGGCTACACAGGTAAATACCTAGCCGCAGCCGCACACAACAATTTCAATAAAATACAACTAAAATATAAAATGGACATCACCCAGAACTACAGGAAAGTCGACTGATTGGAAATTCTACAACGAGAAGCAAGGAGAAAACCAGAAGGAAGCGCGGAGAAGCTATAAAAGCCTAAGGTACCGAGACACGCGGCGCGAACGGAGCTGGAGAGGAGGGCGGCTGAGTGCCTGGCTGGTGTTCCCTGCGGGAAGGAGATAAATGCTCCAACTGTGCTGGGCCCCAGTTCTGACTGCTCTGAACCCCAGTTCTAGGCCAGACCCCGGGGACCCAGGCTCAAACAAAGGGAGCTGGGCTGTAAGGTGGAATCCCCGAGGTGGGGGGGGAGAGGGGCGGCGAAAGGAGGTCCCAGAGGCGCGCACATTGCACGCAAAGAAGGGACGGTTGGCTGTGCAGCGGAATTGCCTGGCAGGAAGGAGACAAAAGCTCTGGACTGTTCTGAACGCCACCTCCAATCCCACTTCCAACTGAATTGAACCCCAGTTCCGGGCTCATTGGGGAAAAGCCTAGACTGTTTGGCAGCAGGCGAAAATCGAGGGCACCTTTCTCTCAGGGGCGCTTGCAGCGAGTACTGAAGGACCCTGGGGATTACTGAGACTCAGGAACCACATAGGGCGGGGCTGACGGAAGCCAGGGCTGTAGGCTCCACCCTGAAACCCCCGTCCCATCAGGGAAGCTGCGAAAATGTGACAACGAAATAGATCACAAACGAAAGAAATGGAGGACAAAAAGCGACTGGATATAGAGTTCAAATCTACGCGTATAAGGTTTTTCAAGAATTTCCTAGAAAAGGTCAATAAGACCTATGAGGATATGAAAAGGGATCAACTAGAATTAATAAGGAATCAATGAGAAATGATAAGGGATCAACAAGAAATAAAAAATATTATACAGAGTCCTAAAAACAGAATGGAAGATCGCAAGAATCAAGTCAAAGATTTGGAACACAAAGAGCCAGAAGACACTCCTCTGCAGAAGCAAGAAGACAAGAGAATCCAGAAAATTGAAGATAATGTAAGAAACCTCTGGGACAACTTCAAGAGAACCAACATCAGAATTATGGGGGTCCCAGAAGATGAGAGAGAGCAAGATATCGAAAACATACTGAAAGAAATAGTGACAGAAAACTTCCCCCACCTGGTAAAAGAATTAGACTTACAAGTTCAGGAAGCACACAGAACTCCAAATAAAAGGAATCCAAAGAGGACCACACCAAGACACATCATAATTAAAATTCCAAGAGCAAAAGACAAAGAGAGAATATTAAAAGCAGCAAGAGCAAAACAGGTAGTTACCTATAAAGGAGCACCTATACAATTGTCAGCTGATTTCTCAACAGAAACCATGCAGGCCAGACAGGAATGGCAAGAAATATTCAAGGTGATGAATAGCAAGAACCTACAGCCAAAGATAATCTACCCAGCAAAGCTATCACTTAGAATCGAAGGCCAGATAAAGAGCTTCACTAATTAAAAAAAAGCTAAAGGAGTTCATCAACACCAAATCAGAATTATATGAATTGCTGAAGGGGGTTCTTTCGGAAGAGAAAGTAAATAAAGATAAAAATTATGAACAACGAATACGTAACTATGAATAAGTGAATCTAAAAACCAAGGAAATTAAAAAAATCTGATGAACAATATTAACTGGTGAATATAATAGAATCAGAGGTATGGAAGGGGAGTGAACTGACGATTCTCGGGGAAAAGGGGAGAGGGGGATGTGGGAAGAGACTGAACATAAACTGTGCACCTATGATGAGGACAATGAGGATGGGGAAAGGGCAGAGGGTGGGGTGAGAACCTGGTGGAGGAGAGCAATGAAGGGGGGGGGGGAACATTTGTAATAATATGAACAATAAAGATTTAAAAAAAAAAAAAAAAAAAAAGAAAGAAAGAAAAGAAACTTAAAGCCTGCCCTCACCCCCCAACCCTCACTCTCACCCCGTGCCCACAGGAGCCGCTCTGCTGGCTGAGGGGGAGCCTGTGGACAGGCAGGACGGGCTCTGGGCAGGGCCGCCCCTGGACATCCCAGGGCCCCCTCCCCTGTGCGGCGGGGCCTCCGCTGAGGCTCATCTGTCCTCTCCCCACCAGCCGGTCTGTGACCTCCTGCCTGTGCCCTCCGCCTGCCGTGTCCCTCTCAGCTCCCACTGTCCCAGCGGCCGCGGCTCCATAGGGACCACCGCCCATCCCTCCAGCCACACTGTGTCCTCGGGGCCTGAACCCCGGGCAGCCTGCTCCGCCGACTGTTCCGTCTGCGGGGATCCTCACGGCTCCCAGCTCCTCCTCCAAGCCCTGCGCCCTTCGCCCACACGGAGCACCCCCACCCCCCGCACCCACTCCCCCCACTGCGCCCCCCTACTCCACCCCACCCCCCTGCTCCACTGCGCCCCCTCGAGCCCCCACTCCACCCCCCGGCCTGGGCAGCGGCTCCTGCAGGATCTCGCTCTGCGGGGACAGCCATCTGTTTGCTCACAGAACCGCTGGGCTGGCGCAGCTGCCACCGAGCAACGGTTCTTGGAACGAAGTGGTCCCCGGAACGAAGTGGTCCCCGACCGGACGGAGGGGAGGTGCTGAGGGTAGAGGACAGGCGAGCTGGAGGAGGTCCTGGGGCCGGCGGAGCCCCCTCTGCGCTCAGCGTCTGCCCCTGCGCTCAGCTGCTCAGAGCCCCCCTGCCCCGCCTGCTGCGGCCGCTGGACCCTGCCGCTGAGCGGCTGGGCGGGCGCTGAGGCCTGCTGCTTGCTGCCCTCCTGCCTGCGGCTCTGTGTCCCCCAGGGTCTCCCGGCTCTCTGCCCTGCCTCCCCCAGTTCCGATCCTTTGGGGCCAGGATTCAGGGCGAGATAAGCTTCCTGGGCCTCCCACGAGGACTTTCTGAGTCCAAGGTCCCTTTCTGCCCTCCTCACCATGTCACGTGCAGCTGGGGGTGGGGCTTAAGGGCGGTGGGGAGGCAGGGGTCTCCTTGCAGCTCTGGGCCCCCCTCTTTAGACTTCCTGGGTTCACGGTTACTTCATCTCTGCACGGTGAGAAGGGAGAGGCAGATGGAATTTTGTGGCCCAGTCCCTGGCAGGTAGTAGGTGTTCAATAACCATTCTTTCTGTCTTTTTATAAAATTTCCTCCTGCCTCTCGGGCCTGGAAAAGTCTCTCTGTTGGGCGGGGATTGGTGGTGAACCCTGAGCAACATTGGTTCGTGCCTTGCCGGTTCTGTCTGGCTCCCTGCGGTGTCACAGTGTCCCCGGTGGATGCGGGCCTGGCGGACCCACCTGGGGAAGGGCAGGGTGTGCTCAGGGGCGGCCCGGAGGCTGCGGGCAGAGAGCAGAGGCCGGTGCCCCGGGTCCCCAAGCCCTGGCTGCCGGGCCATTCAGAGCTCTCAGGGGGCCACCAGATTGGGGCACCAGCCCCAGCAGCGCTCCAGGAGCCTAAGGGCAGGAGGGGAGGCAAAAAAAAAAAAAAAAAGAAGTTAAGCCTGGCAGGTTGCTCAGCGGTTGCGCGTGAACCTGAACCAGGGGGTCACAGTTTGATTCCGGTCAAGACAGGCCGGGGTCAAGACAGGCCCAGCGGCCGCGGCTCCATAGGGACCACCGCCCCATCGGTCAAGACAGGCCCAGCGGCCGCGGCTCCATAGGGACCACCACCCCATCCCTCCAGCCACACTGTGTCCTCGGGGCCCCATCCCTCCAGCCACACTGTGTCCCAGTGTGGGGCCAGAGGGGGAGGGGGGTAGGGGAAGGGGGGCTGAGTGCAGGAGGCAGCCGATCAACGATGCTCTCGTATCATTGTTTCTATCTCCCTCTTCCTTCCTCCCTAAAACCAATAAAAATATGTTTTTAAAGTTAGAATTTCTATTATAAAAGCTTGCTCGTGTCTCTTTTGATGTGTTATAGGTGTTGTATTTATAATCTGTGTAATGTATGCACATAATTGCTTACTGATGTTCAAAGGGTCAGCAGTGCTGAGGGTCTGCCAGGTCAGGTTCCCGCGCAGAGGAAGGAATGCCACGCCAAAGGAGCACGGGAAACTGCGGCAAGAGGCAGCGTTCCTTCAAGAGCGAAGTCAGAGGGGCAGCTTGAGCGAGGGCCCCGGTGGGGGTAGCCCCTGGTTTCCTGTCTCGTTCTTGCCCCTCCCTGGTTGGGTCCTGAACCTGCTGTTCCGTCTGTTTCTCGCTGACGGGCTCCTCTGGGTCTGTTTGCAGGTGCTGCAGGTGGGTTGTAGGATTTGCCCCTTTGGTGGGGGCCATTACCGCACACCCTCCCCCTGTCTTTGTCTGACCTGGATTGCTCCTCATCCCGCCCATTCCCTGTGTAGCCAAGCCTGGTCTCTGGTCCGCTCATTCTGCCTCTGATCCACCTAAATGCCAACTGGGACACCAGCGGCCGCTGGAAGGACAGTGAGAACTCCAGTTCGGAGCCGGCTCTCTCCAGTCCTCGCTGCAGAAACCTTCTCTAAAGCAGCCGGTCTCCCAGGGCGAAGCAGGAGCACCTGCCTGGGAGGCGCCCAGAAAAGGGTGTGTGGTAGGGAGGTCGGAAGCCCAGGGACCGCGGACCAACACTGCCGGGTCGCACCAGGATGCATCAGGCTCTGCTGCCCCCGTGTGGCCAGCATGAGGCGGACAGGACACGGAGGAGGGCGGGGCCGCCAAGGGAGCTTGGAAAGCTGGAGGAGCCGGAAACCAGGTGGACAGACCGACAGACAGAAGGATGGAAGGACCACTCCCTGCGGGTTCCTGGCAGGTGAAGCCGCGGGCACAGCAAGCCGAGCGGCAGAAGCCAGGCCAGGATGACTGGAAGGCTGCGGGGCGGGCAGGACAGGAGAGGACCCGGGGGAGTGATCTGGGTGGGAGAGTTCACCAGTACTCACTCACTCAGCTTTACTGTTACTCCTTCTATTAATTTTACTTTTATTTTAATAAACTGTGACTTTTTTTTAATAGTGTAACTGAATTCCCAGGGGGAACACTGGACAATGTCAGGGCCTCTGAGCAAGTATGTCCCCACAATTGGTCTGCCCCACCCTGCTCCCAATCTCACTGCTGCCCCAGGCCTGCCAGGGCGAGGGTCACACACACACACACACACACACTCACACACGCGCGTACACACACACATGCACACAGGCACCCTCTTTGGACAAGGCCCACGCCAGACCTTGTCTCTGCCGTTGCCCCAAACCCAAAGCCTTTCTCCTCCACCTGGCCCCCTCCTCCTCTCAAGGCGCCCCTACTGAGAGGCTGGAGGACATCCCACACACTGCTCATGGCCATGGGCATCTGGGGATGTCACAGGGTCCAGGGCAGGAGGAACAGGAAACAGGAAAGTTAAAACAAGGCAGGCAGTGTGGGCGATTTACAGCCAGCTTGTAACTAACCAACCATTGTCTTCCCCAGCAAAGGACCCTGGAGAGGCAAGTGGTTAAAACCCCATGAGAGGATGGGGAAACGGTGGCGGGGGGGGGGGGGGGGGGAGGGGGGGCGGGGGGAGAGTGTTTTGACTCCTAAGCAGAGCCGCCGCCGTGCAGGTTGCCAGCATAAAGCCGCCAGGTGCTCCTCGTGGATCTGGGAAGCCACCGCAGAGGGAAGGGACTGGAGGACTGCTCTGCGCCATGCAGTCAGCGGAGGGGCTGAGACCACAGCCAGGGGCCCCGCCCAACTCGCTCCTCACTTCAGCTGAGCTCCGCCACCCTCTACGCCAGACACGTTTGCTGGCTTTGCTTTTTCGATAACAGAGCATGCTTCAGTCGCTTTAATAAATTGGCTTTTCGCAGCGCATACAGCACCTCTGGGAAGGGGCACCGTGAGAGATGTTTCTCCCACCGTGAGAGGGACCGCTAAGCCTCTTGCCCTGAGCAGCCTCCTCACAGGGCCCGCTGACAGCAGGTGAAGACGGAGAAACCACACAACAAAAGGGGTGGCAGGAAGGCAAGCCCTCAGCTGCCCGGAGCCGCCATGTCCTGAGGGGAGGGGACGGGAGAAGGGGAGCGGAGGCTGCTCCTGGGAGAGCTGCTGGACAGTGGCCTCAGGTTCCAGCTTGGACTCCCTGGGGAGACGCCAACCCCGCTGGCAAGGAGCCGAGAATGGGAGTGAGAACCCGGCCTCTGCCAACACCTCGGAACTGACAGAGCGGGGCCAGAGTTCAAGACGGGGGAGGGGGGAGCATTAGAGTCTAAGCGAGGAGGGGCGGGAAAGAGCTCCCGGACTCCGCCTGCAGGTTCTGCCAACGGAAAAGAGTCCTGAGTGAGGAGAGCACCCGGAGGTGAAGCTGCCAGCAGGAGGCAGAACTCACTAGGACAGCAGGGACCTGAGACAGAGGGCACCCTGTTGGGAGCGGTTATAGGGTTAAGCCTCGGACTGGCCTGCGGGCAAAGTCGCAAACAAGCTCCAGCTTGGAGGGCACAGCCCGCTAAGCATAAAGCTTAACCTTGTGACTGCTCCCTAGCTCTTTCCTGGGTGGCTAGTGGGCTGTGGGAGGGGCAGCAAGTGCTGCCACAACAAGTGAAACTTGCAAGAACATTGTGAATTACCTTGTTTATCTCTGACTATAAATAAAGCACCAGTCCAGATCTGCTCTGTGGCCTCAGCCAGGCACCCAAGATACACTGTGACCCAGCTTATTCTCTTGTCTGTCTCTTTCTTCATCCTTCACTGCCACCCTCAGGCTCGCCGAACCCTTGGCTGTGCTGGGGCGGCACAGCGCCCCCTCCTCAGGGTCAAGAAGGGCCTAGAGGAGCAGCAGGGATCTGAGGCTGGGGAGATGTTATCCTGCATCTGCTAGGGTTCTGGAATCTGGAGAAGGGGCTGGGAGTAAATTAATAAACTAGATATGAAATGTAAATTTGGGAGGCATTTTTGGGGGAGCTTAGCTTTAGTAACTCAGTTCCCCAAGTCTCTGGACCCCTAGCTTTTTATTAACACACTAGAGGCCCAATGCACAAAATTCATGCACTTGGCGGGATTCCTCAGCCCAATTTGCACCCTCTCCAATCCCCTTGGGAGTGAGCCGGCTCTGCACCCTATCCAATCTGGGACTGCTGGCTCCCAACTGCTCACCTGCCTGCCTGTCTGATTGCCCATAACTGCTTCTGCCTGCCAACCTGATCACACCCTAACCACTCCCCTGCCAGCCTGACCAACGCCCAACTGCTCCCCTGCCAGCCTGATCACCCCCAACTGCCCTCCTCTGCTGGCCTGGTCATCCCCAACTGCTCTCCCCTGCTGGCCTGGTCGCCCTCAAATGCCCTTCCCTACTGGCCTGGTTACCCCTAACTGTCCTCTCCTGCTGATGTGATGGCTCACAAGTGCCCTTACATGCTGGCCATCTTGCGGTGGCCATCTTGTGACCACATGGGGGTGGCCATTTTGTGTGAGGTTAATTTGCATATTACTACTTTATTGTATAGGATTTTGCCCTTTAGCCAAGCAGATATACATATCAAAGGTAAGGGTTGATAAACAGTAAGATTATCAGATTGGGGCAGCAGGCAATAATATAGGCAGATTTTCAGCCCTGCTGAAAGAGTCCATTCGGCCTTTTGAGGACTTCTCGCATTAATTATGACCCACTGGACTTAGCCTCCAGCACACACCGCTGAGCTGCCATCGAGAGAAAGCCCATATTACTCCTCAGAAGTCTGTCTCTCAGGAGGACATTTGGGTGAAAAAAAGTAAGAAAGTCTGGGGTTGGAGGGGACAACAGAGAATCACACATCCAAGGAGAAATGGACCCAGGAGGTTTAGAATGAGAAGTCTACCCACACCCGTCTCTACCAGGAGCAGCTTCCCTGGCTACCCAGCCCTCCCTGCACAAAGATGTGGGCCCGAGGGTGCACACGGGGTGTCAGAGGCACCTGGGCCACAGAGGCTCCAGTGGGACAACTCACAGCCCTTGTCCCAGGCCTGCAGTCCAGCCCAGCCAAGACCAGTCCCAATGGGATACCTTTGGGATCGAGCCACCAGCACCCATCACTGAACAATTTAAGCAAGATTATAGGCAAAATTACACCAGGCAAAACCACCATTTGTGGCTTACCCTGCACAGCCAAGGACCTTGAGAGGCCATTTGCAACCAAGAGCTGGTCAGACTTACCCCAGATGGGGGCAGCAGACAACTGACTTCCCCCATTACAGACCCAGAGCACTCAACTCAACTTAGGTCTCAAGTGAGAGGGCGGGACTGCTGAGGCTGCAGCGGGGACTGAGCAGGACAGTTCCTGGCAGCACTGCCAATGAGAGTCCAGGCCTCAGCCTGGGAACCACGGGCCAGCAGCAAGCGGGATCCCTGGTGCTCACCCAGAGGAATTCCCCACTGTGGCCCATCTGGGCCACCAGAATATGTAACCGGACAACCAGGGGTCCGGCTGCCTGTCACTACCTGAGCCAGTTCAGCAGAGACAGGTCGAATCATACGTGAGCGTTTATTCCAGTCCTGCCGGCAGCAGGTCAGACCCGGAAACCCGCTCTGCCCCTCCCCCCAATAAACCAGCTGATAGATAAGGTAGAGGGACAAAGGTCACGTGGGAAAGGGCACGGGATGACCATTACAGGTTACAAGTCATGTGGGCTGGGGGTGGGGTCACGGAGGGCGGGCACCCCTGGATCAGATTACAGGTAATGGGGACTGGGGGTTGTGGGGAGCAGGTGCCTCGGGACTAGATGGTCTCGGCCCCGAGGTTGCTGATCTCTCCATATGACAGGCAGTTGTCCGGACGGGAGGGTGGACTGCGTTTCCATGTGAGCTCCCATGTCCCCGGGCATGCGGCTCCCAGCCGGTGAGAATGTGCTTTCTAATCAGAACAGAGCCATAGCAGGTAACAAAGCAGAGTTAACACTTCTTTTTTCTTTTCTTTTTTTTTTCTTTTTTTTAATATATTTTATTGATTTTTTTTTTTTTACAGAGAGGAAGGGAGAGAGATAGCTAGAAATGTCAATGAAAGAGAAACGTCGACCAGTTGCCTCTTGCACCCCCCCTACCGGGGATATGCCCACAACCAAGGTACATGCCTTTGACCGGAATCGAACCCGGGCCCTTTCAGTCCACAAACCAACGCTCTACCACTGAGCCAAACCGGTTTCGGCTATACTTCTTATCATTACAATTAGTTTCCAATATTCTGCTTCTGCCCCTAACACAGGCACCCCAGGAGTCTCTTCTCACTCCACGTGTGCCTCCAAGCTCATCCACAGAGCGGACGCCTCTCCCTTGCTGGCTCTGTCCCAGAGCTGCCTGCTTCACCTCCTCTGCCTCTGTCTGCCTCAACTGTGAACCCTCTCAGGACGGCTACCCTCTCTTCCCCACCTGATGCAGCAAAACTGCGGGGCTGCCGACATGTGGTCTCTCCCGCCTCACCGTGATGCCGGGGGTTAGGCTCCAGGCCTTGCTCGACTTTTGTTTGTTTGTTTTGTGTTATCAGTGTCCTAATAAACCCTTAAAAATACATTGGCTGGGGGGGGGGGGGGGGTGGAGACATTGATTTGTTGTTCCATCTATTTATGCTCTCATTGGTTGTTTCCTGTATGTGCCTGATGGGAGATTGAACCGGCAACCTTGGTGTATCGGGATGATGCTCTAACCAACTGAGCTACCCGGCCAGGGCTAAACCTTTCTTTTAAAAAGACTTTCCATCCTGCTGGGTGACTCAGTTGGTTGGAGCATCATCCTGTATACCAAAAGGATGTGGGTTCGATTCCAGTTCGATTCCACATATTGAGGTTGGTCCTGGAGACCATACAAGAGGCAGCAAACCTCTCATATCAACGCTTCTCTGTCTTCCTTTCTCTATTTGCAACCAATGAACATATCCTCAGGTGAGGAGATATATAGACATAGATATAGGTATAGGTATAGGTATAGGTATAGATATATAGATATATTAGTATATGTAAAACACAAAAAGACTTTTAGCCATGGACATTAACATATTTTGTTTAAGTTTCCTGATTTTGATAGTGTACTCCGGTTACATAAGAGTATCGTTAAAAAATAAAAAATTTTAAAAATAAAAGAGAAACATTATTCTTTTTTTAATATACTTTTATTGATTTCATAGAGGAAGGGAGAGGGGGAGAGAGAAACATCAGTGATGAGGGAGAATCACTGATCAACTGCCTCCTGCATGTCCCCTATTGGGAATCAAGCCTGCAACCCTGGGCATGTGCCCTTGACTGGAATTGAACCTGGGACCCTTCAACTCTGCAGGCCAATGCTCTATCCACTGAGCCAAACCAGATAGGGCTCATTGCTCCTTTTCTGTGAGTTTTAAGTTTTATATATATATATATATATATATATATATATATATATGATCGATCATCTGACCATCCAACTGACCGGCCAGTACATATGACATGCACTGGCAATCTGTATATATAAAAGTCAAAGCGGGGGAGAGAAATGAAGATGGCGGTGTAGGTAAACACTCCTAAACGGCTGCTGTGCACAAGTTCAAAAACAACTATAAAACAAACGTCTATCTCCCAAAAACCAAATGAAAGCTGGCTGAGAGGAAGCCCTACAACTAGACTGAGAGAGAAAGAGGAGAATCCAGGGCACAAGCGCTGAAAAACTGAGGTGGGGGGCGAAGACGCTATACGGGCTGGCGGTGGATCCAGGCTGGCGGTGGATCCAGGCTGGCGGAGGGCGGTGCTTTCTTCAACCCCAAAAGAGACAAGCGCCCGATCTCTCTGAAATCCAGTTTCTGGGGAGAGGCTAGACTGTCTGCCATCTGGTCAGAAAGTGAGGCTGGCTTGCTTGCAGAGCTGAGATTGTTTGCTGTGCTGTGGTGTGAGACACGGGACACCATCAGAGAGGCAGCGGACAGGCAGCCATCGCTGTTGGCCACGCCCCAGCCTAGTAACTCCCTGAGACTCCACCCTAAGACTCCGTCTCTCACAACATATCCAAGTTCCAAGCAGCAGAATTTGCATATGACTGGCCCTCTCTGTTGCAGTTTAGCAAAATTGCAACCTGGGGCAAACAGATCCAAGGAGGACAGGACTGTGGTTCACGCTGTAGCTTCTGCGACAGTACTGGCCTCAGACAGTAGCTGAACTGCACCTCACTGAGACCCAAAATCCAGAGTTCTAGTGCTCAGTTTCAATCCCTCTCACCCATAAGTGACACATTCGGAAGACGTCTCAGTGAGCACCAAAGCCCCACTGAAACAAGGTGTGTCTCCAGCGCAGCAGTTCTTCCTTTATGGACACAACAGGTCCTCACAGACAATTGGCCTGGAGGTCAATTCCTCCCAGTGTACCAACAGCAATCAAGGTTTAATTAGCACTCAGCCCACAAAGGGATATAGCAAAAGCGACCACCTCAGGTGATTGGGGAAGCTGAGCTACTGACCCCTTATAGGTCACCAACCACACAAAGCCACTCCATCAACACAGGGAGGCAGCCAAAATAAGGAGACACAGAAGCATGACACAAATGGGAGAGATGGAGGAGAGTAAACTACTGGACAACACACAGTTCAGAATCACATTTATAAGATTACTCAAGAATCTTCTAAAAACCACTGAGAAACTTGATGAGACTTCCAAGAAGCTTTGTGAGACCTTCAAGGACCTTAATGAGAATACCAAAAAAAAAATGGAAAAGGACCAGCCAGAACTTAAGCATACAAAGTCTGAAATAAAGAATATACACAAACTCAACTATAGATCAACATGCCCCAAGAATCAAACCAAAGATCTGGAATATAAGAAAGCAAAAATCACCCAACCAGAGAGGCAAAAAGAAAGAAGAATCCAAAAGTGTGAGGATAGTGTAAGGAGCCTCCGGGATGGCTTAAAACGTACCAACATTCGGATTTTTTGGGTGCCAGAAGAAGAGAGCAAGCAGAATATTGAAGGCTTAATGGAAGAAATAATGACATAAAACTTACCCTACCTGGTGAAAGAAATAGACCTACAAGTTCAAGAACTGCACAGGACCCCAAACAAGAGGAATCCAAAGAGGAACACACTAGGACACATCATAATTAATGTCAAGAGCAAAAGACAAAGAGAGATCTTACAAGCAGCAAGAGAAAAACAACTAGTTACCTATAAGGGAGTACCCATATGACTGTCAGCTGATTTCTCAACAGAAACTATGCAGGCCAGATGGGAGTGGCAAGAAATATTCAAAATGATGAACAATAAGAACCTAAAACCAAGATTACTCTACCCAGCAAAGCTATCATTCAGAATTGAAGGTCAGATAAAGAGCTTCACAGACAATAAAAGGTTAAAGGAGTTCATCAACACCAAACCACAATTACATGAAGGGTATTCTTTAAGAAGAAGAAAAAGGTAAAAAAAAAAAAAAAAAAAAAAAATTATGAACAACAAAAAGGCATCAAATACATACCTACTAACAAGCGAATCTAAAAATCAAGAGAATAAAAAAAAATCTGAAGAATAAAATGGACTGGTAAACATAATAGAATCAGGGATGTAGAAAGGGATTGGACTATCAATTAACAGGGGGAAGGGGTCTGAGGGGTGTGGGAAGAAATTGGACAAAAATCTTACACCTATGGATGAAGACAGTGGCGGGGGTAAGGGTGTGGGAATCAGGTGGAGGGGAGCTAAGGGGGGCGGGAGGGAGAGGAACACCTGTAATAATCTGAACAATAAAGATTTATTTAAAAAATAAATAAAAATAGCCGAAACCGGTTTGGCTCAGTGGTAGAGCGTTGGTCTGCGGACTGAAAGGTCCCAGGTTCCATTCCAGTCAAGGGCATGTACCTTGGTTGCTGGCACATCCCCGGTAGGGGGTGTGCAAGAGGCAGCTGGTCGATGTTTCTCTCTCATCAACGTTTCTAGCTCTCTATCTCTCTCCCTTCCTCTCTGTAAAAAATCAATAAAATATATTTTTTAAAAATAAAAATAAATAAATAAATAAATAAATAAATAAATGTCAAAGTGACCATCTGACTGGTAGCTATAACACACAATGATCATCAGGGGGCAAACACTCAATGCAAGAGCTGCTGAGCACTTTGGAACCCCCCGGGGGATGTTGGACTGCCAGTTTCGGCCTGATCCCGCTGGCCAGGCTGAGGGACCCCACCTGCTGGAGGGACCCCGCTCACTCCTCAGACATCCTTCAAGCCCTGGTGCCACCCCAGGTGCTGCTGGCTGGGGAGGGGCTGAGGGAGGTTGGCTCCAGTGTGTCCAGCCTGTCTCACCCAGTCCTGTCACCTTCTAATTAATTTCCTTTCAATGTGCATGAATTCATACACCAGACCACTAGTTTCAAAATAAAAAGCTGCCCTTGCTGGTTTGGCTCAGTGGATAGAGCATTAGCCTGTGGCCTGAAAGGTCTCAGGTTTGATTCTGGTCAGGGGCACAGGCCCACGTTGTGGGCTTCATCCCCAGTGGGAGGCGTGTGGGAGGCAGCCAATCAATGATCTCACTATAGATGTTTCTATCTCCCTCTCCCTCTCCCTCTCTGAAATCAATAAAAATATATTTAAAACAAAAAGCTTTTTTAAGTGGTGCAGAGGAAATTGCTCAGGGTGTCCCAGGCTGCAGAGTGTGCTTGCTGCCACACCTGTGCCAGTCACCCGACCCCATGCCCTGTGCCAGCAGAGGAAGGCCGGAGATGGTGAGCCTGACGCCAGGGCTTACAAAGAAGGCGAGGTGAGCCGAAACCGGTTTGGCTCAGTGGATAGAGCATCGGTCTGTGGACTGAAGAGTCCCAGGTTTGATTCCGGTCAAGGCCATGTACCTTAGTCGCGGGCACATCTCCAATAGGGGGTGTGCTGGTTGATGTTTCTCATCGATGTTTCTAACTCTCTATTCCTCTCTCTTCCTTTCTGTAAAACTCAATAAAATATATTTTGTAGAAGGAGGAGGAGGAGGAGGAGGAGGAGAGGTGAGTCAGGGCAGCGAATTCTCTGTCGTGATGTTATTTAGTCGGATTTAAAAGTCAATGCCTGCTCCCAACGGTATGGCTCACCTGGCTGAGCTTTGTCCCCTGCACCAAATAGGTCAGTTTGATTCCTCAGTTCCTGGTCAGGGATGTGCAGGAGGCAAGGAACAGATGTCTCTCACATCGTTGTTTCTCTCTCTTTCTCTTCCCCTCCCCCCCATCTCCCTCTCTCTCTAAAAAAATCAATACAACATATTTTAAAAATAAATGAAGTCAATGACCAGCGTTCCTTGCCTCCCAGGGACTCTGGTAGAGGGAGGGAGACATGGGGGAGGGGAAAGACCCCAATGCAGGGTTTGCTGAGAATAATCCAGACTGCATAACCGGTGGCGGTTTTATATACTTCCCCTCCAGGGAAGGTCAAGGCCCCCAGACACAGCGGGCAGCGAGGGCTGAGGAGGCCTGCAGTGGGCTCGGGAGGCCAAGTTGCAGGTTCTCTGAGAAGCATCTGCCCCAGAAGCAAGCACCTCCCCTCACACCCTGCTCCCCACAGGCGCCCCCTGCATCCCCCCTCCCCCCATTACCTGCCCTCAGCAGCTCTCCAGCCACTCCGGGGAGGACAGGCCGCCTCAGCGGAAGGGCTGGGATGTCCCCTGGCCCCACCAGCCCTTCTCCCCCCATCACCTGCCCTCTCCGGCTCTCCGGCCACTTTGTCCGGGGGGGTGGGGGGGGGAGAGCAGGGTTGTCAGGGATGGAAGGCCCCTCCCTCATCCCCTCAATGTCCCTCCTCCCTCCCCCATCACTTGGGTGTCCAGGACATTGTGCGACTCAGGAAACAGCTCAGCGGCGAGGCCCGCGGCGGCCAAGACGGCGGAGGAAGGGGCTGTGGCTCCGCGGAGGGCGGAGGGCGGAGGGCTGGCTGCCGGCGGGGATGCGGCCCCCTGCGCTGCTGCTGCTCTGGCTGCTGGGCTCCGGGGCTGTGGGGGCCGGAGGTGAGGACGGGGTGCGGTGAGGACGGGGTGCGGTGAGGACGGGGTGCGGTGAGGACGGGGTGCGGTGAGGACCGGGATGCGGGACCGGGGTGCGGGGCCGGGGGAAGGGGCCACCTTTGGCGGGTTGGGGCGGCGCTGGACGGAAGGGGCAGCGGCGGGAGGGCTCTGCTGCCCGCCCTGGGCAGACCAGGGCTTCGGCCAGGGGCCAGGCGTCTGCTGGGGTTGGGTGACAGGTGCCCACCCCAGGGAGAGCGCAGTGACCTGGAGCTTGGGGACAGGGGACTCGATTGGGGGGAAGAGGAACAGACTGACCACCCGGTAGAGAAAGATGTGAGGAGATGGAAACGTGGGAAGGTTGAGGGTCCATCAAGTCCCTTTCTGGTTCAGGCCCCCCCCCCCCCCCGTCCCCCCTCCACCCCCCATGGCTCAATGCTGGGCCCTTCCGGAAGGAAATCCCTTCTCTGTCTCAGCCATTCACCTCCCAGGAGTCCCCTCAACCCCCTCCTGATCCCTGTTGTCTTACTTCCGAGGGACCCGGACGGATGGAGGCTGCACTTGGGAGTCAGAGGAAAACAGGAAGGGGGGGGGGGGGGGCGGCACCACGTGGGGATGGGGACGAGGTAGGAGGCTAGCGAGTCCCCAGCTCCCGCTCATCCTCCTCTCCATCCCAGGCCTGCCCTGCGGGAATCTCTCCGAACCCTGTGCCAACGGGGGCACCTGCCTGCGCCTGCCTCAGGGCCAAAGCGCCTGTCGGTGAGGTGCCTGTGAGGGAGGGAGCCCGGGAGGGGGAGGGAGAGAAGGGGAGGCAGAGGGGGAGAAGGCCAGCCTCAGCCAGTGATGTGAGCCCCCCCTCCCCAGGTGTGCTCCTGGCTTCCTGGGTGAGACGTGCTGGTTTCCGGATCCCTGCCAGAACGCCCAGCTCTGCCGGAACGGGGGCAGCTGCCAAGCCCTGCTTCCTGTCCCCCCGGGCTCTTCCTTAGCCCCCAGCTTCCTCTGCACCTGCCCCTCGGGCTTCACTGGCGAGAGGTGCCAGGCCCAGCTCAAGGACCCCTGTTCTTCCTTCTGCTCCCAAATGGGCCGCTGCCACGTCCAGGCCTCGGGACTCCCGCGCTGCTCCTGCTTGCCCGGGTGGACAGGTGAGCGGCGGAGGGGCGGGGGCGGGGCCGGGCCGCAGTGAGATCCAGCAGCCGGTCCTTGTGACACGGTCACCGCGATTGGCACTCGCCACACCGCGTGCTGCTGCCCAGTGTGACCTGTTCCAAAGCCGTGGGTGAGTAGCTGCGCCAGGCGCCTCGGCTGCAGCGGAGCCCTCTCCCCGCCCCTCACCGCCCGCAGCGGGCTCTGTGTCCCGCACCTGAGCGGCCTCTGCCTGCCGGTGCGGGGTCACCAGGCGGACTTCGGTGGGGGGAGGTGGCTGGTGAGGAGGGGTGGGAAGGGTCTGACCAGGGAGAGGAATGGGTGTCCCCCCAGGAGGAGGGGGCACCCCTGGGGCAGGACAGAAGGACGGGGTGGGAAGGGGGTGCCATGCTGGGGAAATGGGTGGGAGGACAGAGCTCGGGCTGCGGAGAGGAAGGACCCGCAGGACCAGGTCGGTGGAGGGGCTGGGTCTGGCGACCACGGCCGGGAGGCAGAAAGAGGCCTGGAACGGGAGGCCAGGGCGGCTCGGGTGGCACAGCAATGACCCAGAGTGTCTTCCAACGTAAGCCCGTCCCGGAGGGCTTGGTGGGCCTGGTGGCCCGGGGCGTGGGGATGTAAGAGGCAGGTCATTCTGAGTGGGCGTCAGGGACCAGCACGCGGGACAAGGAGGGGCATTGGCCACTTGCCAGGCCTGGTGTGAAGTCGGGGTTCGGGGCAGCCCCTCCCTGGGTCTAGGCCAGCTCGCCCACTGACAAGACTGGCCCGCAAGGACACGTGGCGTGCGGAGAGCCCACGCTGCTCAGGAGGCGCTCGCCCAGCTGCCTGGCACAGCACCCAGACATGGGTGCCCTTGCCGGTGGCGCTGCTGTGCCGGGAGTCTTTGTCGCTGCGAAGATTCACCCATGCAGAGACCAGGCGGCGGGACGGCCCCACGAGAGGGGCCAGCGGGGCTAGGCCTCCTGGGGGCAGGCAGGGCGCTGCCCACCTCCCACCACCTCACCCCCGGGGGGCTGTGTCCCCTCCCTCCAGGCAAGGCCCATCTGCAGCACGCCAACAACCCGAATCCTACTTTTTGCTTAGAAATGCCCTCCTACCGATAAACTCTCCAAGACACAAGCCAGCTAGGCAGGGCGAGGGGGCAGGGCGAGGGACGGATGGGGGAATGGGAGGCGGGGGAGCTGTCCCCAGGCCCTGGGAGCTGACGGCCCTTGCCCTCTGCCCTCTGCCCTCGGCCGCAGGCGAGCGGTGCCAGCTTCGGGACTTCTGCAAGGCCAACCCCTGCATGAACGGAGGGGAGTGCCTGACCACCTACCCCCAGATCCAGTGCCGCTGCCCCCCGGGCTTCGAGGGCCACGCCTGCGAGCGCGACGTCAACGAGTGCTTCCGCGACCCCGGGCCCTGCCCCGCGGGCACCGCCTGCCGCAACACGCTGGGCTCCTTCCACTGCGCCTGCCCCGCGGGCCGCCCCGGCTCCCGCTGCGCGCTCCGGGCCGGGCCCTGCCCCCCAGCGGGCTGTGCCAATGGGGGCACCTGCCAGCCGGTTCCCGGCGAGGGCGCCAGCGCCCACCTCTGCCTCTGCCCCCCAGGTGAGTGCTCGCTGCGGGGCGTCCGCACCCTGGGGGAGGCCGGCCCCTCGCTGACCCCGGGCCCTGCCAGGTCTCACAGGCCCGCGCTGCGAGGTGGACCCGGACGACTGCGCCGGGCACCCGTGCCGGAACGGCGGCACGTGCCAGGATGGGCTGGGCGCCTACACCTGCCTCTGCCCCGAGGCCTGGACAGGTGAGTCCCTGCGCCCCGCCCCTCCCATAGGCCCCGCCCCTCCCCAGGCCCCCACGGCCGCCCAGCCCACCCCCTCTCCCTCCTCCCCCGCAGGCCCCGACTGCTCGGAGGACGTGGACGAGTGTGAGCCGGGGCGCGGCCCCCGCTGCGCCCACGGCGGCACCTGCCGGAACGCGGCCGGCGGCTTCCACTGCGTGTGCGGCAGCGGCTGGGGCGGCGCCCGCTGCGAGGACAACCTGGACGACTGCGCCGCTGCCACCTGCGCCCCCGGGGCCACCTGCATCGACCGCGTGGGCGCCTTCTCCTGCCTCTGCCCGCCGGGCCGCACAGGTGCGGGCGGGGGGCCGGGCGGGGGGCGCCAGGGAAGCCCCGGGCCGCTGAAGCCCCCGCCCGCCGCCCGCAGGCCTCCTGTGCCACCTGGAGGACCGGTGCCTGAGCCAGCCCTGCCATGGGGAAGCCCAGTGCAGCACCAACCCTCTGACGGGCGCCACGCTCTGCCTGTGCCAGCCCGGCTACACGGGCCCCACCTGCCACCAGGACCTGGACGAGTGCCAGATGGGTGAGGCACCCACCGGGTCCTCTCTGAGCCCCGGACGGCCTCCGCGCTGGCCACAGGCTATCGCTTTCCGAGTTCAAAGCACAGACAGCTTGTCCCTGCACCTGGGCGGGCTGGCATCTCTCCCCCACGTGTCTGCTCCCCGCACCCCGCCGCCTGCCCCAGTACCTTCTCTCCTAAGGCTGCCCTTTCCTGGCACCGTCTCCTCCGCCACATGGCCCAGCCCCAAGCTGCTAGCTGCCCGCCGTCCCGGGGGCCCCTGGGGACCGGCTCTTCTCTCCTCCCAGCCCAGCAAGGCCTGGGGCCCTGTGAGCACGGCGGCTCCTGCCTCAACACCCCCGGCTCCTTCCACTGCCTCTGCCCGCCTGGCTACACCGGCTCCCGCTGCGAGGCCGACCACAACGAGTGCCTGTCCCAGCCCTGCCGCCCCGGCAGCACCTGCCTGGACCTGCTCGCCAGCTTCCACTGTCTCTGCCCCCCAGGTACGGGGCCGGGGCCGGGGCTGGAAGCCGCAGGCCCGCTCGCCCCGAGAGCATGGGCCCCCCTGAGAACCCCTCCCACCCCCACCCCAGGTGACACTCAGGCCCAATGGCAAAGGCTGGGCCCGCCGGGCTCCGGGGAGGGGCATGCGCTCCCCGGTCCCCTGTCGGGAGTGGAACAGCAGTTCCTAACGGCATGCGGCCCAGCATGCTCCCGGCACAGGGGCGCTCCGGGGGCGTGAGGCCGGAACGTCCTCGAGGGGCCTGGTGCCTGAATCTGGTGCCACAGGAGGGGGTGCTGCCAGGCTGCACCAGCTCCGCCAGCCTCCGGAGACCGTGAGCGTGCTGGGAGTGGGAAGAAACTGATGAGAATAGCTCCCCCTGCGCAGGGGCTACTGAGCGGGTTACAGGCCGGCTAAGCTTTACAACAGCCCCACCAGTCAGGCCTGCTGTGCCCGCTTTGTAAGCGCGCTGAGAACACGCCCAGGGTCCGAGGGCCAGGCTGTGGGCGTGAGGGGTGATGAAGCGGGCTCCCGGGCGGCAGGGGAGGCCCAGCCTTGGTGCGGAGCCTGCGAGGAACAGGACCGTGGACTGAGGAGCTCCCGGTGCCCCAGAGGCCCCGCCAGGATGCCGGCCTCCCAGCACAGAGCCGCCAGCGCCAGGGAGAACAAAGCGGGGCTCCTCCCAGCACTGCTCTGTCTCCCTTGTCCTCTGGCCTCTGGGCTCCTCACCCGCCGCCCGGGCCAGGGGAGGCCCCAAAAGGCCCATGCTCGCAGCCCCCACAGCCGGGGGTGCCGCCCTGGGCTCTCTCCCAGGGAGCAGGGGCCCGAGTTCATCCCTGCAGCCACGTGCCACGGCGCCCGGGAGGGCAGCCTGAGGCGGGCAGGCTGTTCTCAAACCCGGGCCTCCCGGGCCGCAGCCCTCAGCGCAGCTCCCTCCGCAGGCTTAGAAGGGCGGCTCTGTGAGCTAGAGACGGACGAGTGCGCCTCTGCTCCCTGCCTGCACCAGGCCAGCTGCCAGGACCTGCTCAACGGTTTCCACTGCACCTGCCCGCCCGGTGAGTGCCCCCCTCGCCCCCCCACCTGCCCTTCCACCCCTCACCCCTGCACCCGCCCTTCCATCCTCTCACCCCCTGCACCCGTCCTTCCACCCCCTCAACCCCTGCACCCGCCCTTCCACCCCCTCAACCCCTGCACCCGTCCTTCCACCCCCTCAACCCCTGCAACTGCCTGCCCACCACTCACTCCTGCACCCACCCTTCCACCCCCTCACCCCCTGCACCCGCCCTTCCACCCCCTCACCCCCTGCACCCGCCCTTCCACCCCCTCACCTCCTGCACCCGCCCTTCCACCCCTCACCCCCTGCACCCGCCCTTCCACCCCTCACCTCCTGCACCTGCCCTTCCACCCCTCACCCCCTGCACCTGCCTTGCCCACCCCCTCACCCCCTGCACCTGCCCTGCCCACCCCCCTTTGCCCCCCTGCACCTGCCTGCCCACCCCCCTCACCCCCCTCGCCCCTGCACCTGCCCCAGGTGAGTGCCGCTTCCACCCTGTTTTCGCCTCAGGCCTCAGCCTCCACGTTCGGGCTCCAGGCCTCTGCTTTGCTCCCAAGCTCTTCTGTCACGTCCCCCAAGTCCCCCTTCCCTTGCCTGCCCTCCCACCTCCTCTCTGTGCTGCCCTATCGCCCCCAGCCTCCTTCCCAGACCCCGAGCCCTGTGCCCCTGCACGGTCAGGGCCATGCCGCTGCAGGGACAGCGAGGGCTCCCGGCGGCTCGGACCTCGGTCCTCTGCATGGCGCTGGCTTACTGCACATCCCAGCTCTGGTCTCAGGCACTTCCTGTCCCCCTCCCATGGCAGCGGGGTCGGTTCCATTGTTAACCCTCTGCCGGGCACCCCGCTCCCCCCCTCCCCCGCGCACCTGCCGGCGTGTCCTCCGGACCCTCCAGGTTCGCCCCTCCGGGCCGGGCGGGGCCGGACTGGGATTTATGATAGGATGTGTCTAGCATTAGCACCTAGATCCCGTGGCCTTATTTGTACGAAGCGTGAGGGACCCCGTCATGCTCGGTAACGCCGGAAGCGCCGGCTAAGAAGCCGCGGCGGAGCCTTCCTCACACAGCCACGCCCTCGCCCGCCCGCCTGCGGCGCTCCGTCCCTGGCCCCACTTCTCCTCCGGCCCACCAAGCCGCCGGCTCGGCCACACCCTGTGGCGGCCCCCAGTGCGTGTAACGAACAGAGGTGCCCCCCCCCCGCAGGGTTCGCGGGCTCCCGGTGCGAGGAGGACGTCGACGAGTGTGGCAGCTCTCCCTGCGCCAACGGCGGGCAGTGCCAGGACCGGCCTGGCGCCTTCCATTGCGAATGCCTCCCGGGTAAGCGGGCTCAGACACCGAGGGAGGGGCGGGGGCGGGGAAGGGAGGGGGAGAGGGAGAGGGAGAGGGGCCAGTGGACGCTCACAGCCCCTGAGCAGCGCGCTGTGCCCCAGGCTTCGCAGGCCCACGCTGCCAGGCGGAGGTGGACGAGTGTCTGAGCGGCCCGTGCCCCCCAGGCGCCAGCTGCCTTGACCTCCCTGGGGCCTTCTCCTGCCTCTGCCCCTCCGGCTTCACAGGTCAGTGGAGCCACTGGCAAGGCGGGGGGGAGGGGGGGCGGGGGGGAGTCTTTTGTGGGGAGGGGGGCAGAGGTCACGGGCGTGCGCTGGGAGCGGAGGGCAGGAGCCCTGTTCAGGGGGAAGCCTGCGGCCGCACAGCCGATGCTGTTACCCCGGCCTCGGTGAACGGGGGATTGGGCAGGAGAGGGGAAGCCACTGGGTCTTTGGCAGCAGGCACTTAGAGGGCAGACCCGCTGTGAGAGCTGCCCCCCGGCCCCCCGCCCAGGGCCTGAAGTCTGGGCGGAAAGGCCACAGCCTCTCCTGGCGCCCGGAGGGCTCCTGGGAGCCTTCAGAGGAGCAGGCGCGTGTCAGACCCCGGCCACGGGGGCGGGAGGGGGGGACTGACGGGCGAAGGCGGGAAGCGGGGCCGGGGCAGCAGGACTGAGGGCGGGAGCGTGTCACACACACGCGGCCTCTGGCCCCTCGAGGCCGTGGAGGACCCCGTCTCCCCCGTCTCCCGCCCAGGCCCTCTCTGTGAGGTCCCCCTGTGTGCCCCCGGCCTGTGCCAGCCCGAGCAGAGGTGCCAGCGCCAGGAGGACCAGGCCCGCTGCCTCTGCCCCGACGGCCGCCCCGGCTGTGCCCCCGCGGAGGGCAACTGCACCTGCCGGCACGGGCACTGCCACAGGTAACGTCCCCCAGCCTCCCCCCCGCCCCGGGAGGAGAAGCGGCGGCTCTGTGCGGCCCGCGGGGACCACAAGCAGATGGAGGAGTTCTGAGGTGCAGGGCTGGGGGTGGGGGTGGCCCAGGAGGGAGCGATGACAACCGGGAGCGAAGGCCTAGGGGTGAGCGCCCAGAGGAGAGCGCTGAACCCCAGGGCCGGTCCCCCAGACAGGCGGTTACTGAGCCCTGCCCTGCGTGGCGCTGCCCGGGGCTGTGGGCAGAGGCGGCAGAGGACGGGGGCTGCCCCGGGGCATGGGCAGGGGAGGCAGAGGCGGCCTGGACGGGGCTGCTGAGGGCAAAGGCCTGGAGCAAGGCCGGAGCCTCGGGCCAAGCGCGGAAGGCCCGGACGACCACGGGGAGGGAGAAAACCCTCTCTGTGACAGGTCCGCCTGCCTGTGTGACGAGGGCTGGACGGGACCCGAGTGTGAGGCCCAGCTGGGGGGCTGCGTCTCCTCGCCCTGTGCCCACGGGGGCACCTGCCACCCCCAGCCCTCCGGCTACAACTGCACGTGCCCCGCAGGCTACACAGGTGAGGCTCCCTGAGCCACCAGCCGCTGCCGCCTGAGGGAGGGCCGGGCGGGGGCGTGTGACCGGCCTGGCTCTGCCCCCTCCAGGGCCCGCCTGCAGCGAGGAGGTGAGCGCGTGTCACTCGGGACCCTGCCTCAACGGTGGCTCCTGCAGCGCCCGCCCCGGGGGCCACCTCTGCACCTGTCCCCCAGGCCACAGCGGGCCCCGCTGCGAGAGCCGTGACCTCTGTGCCTCCGGTGAGTGCTTGTGCCAGAGCAGACGCCTGGCCTGAGCGGGCGCTCCACGGGGCGGGGCGGCTGCTGTGGTGGCTGGACCGGCAAGAAGCCAGCCCCCGGCTCACACCTCCCCTCCCCAGCCCCGTGCCTCCACGGGGGCACCTGCGTGGACAGGCCCGGCGCCCCCTCCTGCCTCTGCGCTCCTGGCTTCCAGGGCCCGCGCTGTGAGGGCAGGGTCCGTCCCAGCTGCGCAGACAGGTGAGCGGCCACGGCCCTTCTCCTCGGCTCCTCCGCCTCCTCCCTCCTCCCCCATCCCTCTCGGGGGGAGGCCCTCCCTGGTTCCCATCTCCCCGGACCGCCCCTCCGTGTCCCGGGCCTGCCTCCTCCCTCGCTGTCCCGTGTCCAGCCCCTGCAGAAACAAGGCCACCTGCCAGGACGGGCCCCAGGGCGCCCGCTGCCTCTGCCCCTCCGGCTACACGGGGAGCAGCTGCCAGGTGAGGGCGGGGCCAGGGGCTGCGGGGGCGGAGGGGGGGGGCGGGGCGGGGGAGGGAGCGCTGGGAGGGGGTCTCAGTAGGAGAGGTGGCAGCGGGGCACCACAGGAGGCTCGGCAGTCCGGGCGCTGGGGTCCGCCTGGCGGGGGCCTGCGGGGCTCCTGGGGTGCAGGCCGAAAAGGAACGGGCACCGAGCAGGGTCAAGGAGCGGGAGCCGGCAGCACCGTCTCTGGGCTGGGGACCCGATGCTCTGTCCGCCTCACGCCCCCTCCAAACCCTCAGACGCTGGTGGACCTATGCGCCCAGAAGCCCTGCCCCCCCAACGCCCGCTGCCTGCAGGCAGGGCCCGCCTTCCAGTGCCCGTGCCTCCCGGGATGGACCGGGCGCCGCTGCGAAGTCCCGCTGTCCTCCTGCCAGCAGGCTGCCCTGAGCCAAGGTACCCCGGGGCCGGCGGGAGCCGGTGGGGGGAGAGGTGCCCGCCTTGTCCCGCCCGAGGCATCGCACACTGGACCTCAGAGCACTCGGCCCCGAGGCGCCGCAACACAGGCCAGCCAGGGTGACTGACGCCACACCAGCGCCCAGGGCACCCTCACAGGCACCCGCACCCACACTCACACACGCTCACCCACACTCACACACCCTCACACACACACACACACACACACACTCACACACCCACCCACACTCACACACTCACACACACACACACACACTCACACACCCTCACCCACACTCACACACACACACACACCCACCCACACTCACTCACCCTCAAACACACTCACACACACTCACCAACTCTCACACACACACACTCACCCTCACCCACACTCACACACACTCACCCTCACCCACACTCACCCTCACCCACACTCACACACACTCACACACCCTCACCCACACTCACACACACTCACACACACTCACCCTCACACACACACACACACACACACCCTCACCCACCCTCACACACACTCACAGGCACCCTCACCACCCTCACACACACACTCACACACACCCACCCACACTCACTCACCCTCAAACACACTCACACACACTCACCCACTTTCACACACACACACCCTCACCCACACTCACACACACACACACACTCACTCACACCCACCCACACTCACCCTCAAACACACTCAAACACACTCACCCACTCTCACACACACTCACCCACCCTCACACACACTCACACACACTCACACACTCACTCACTCTCAAACACACTCACACACACTCACCCACCCTCACCCACACACACACACACTCACTCACCCTCAAACACACTCACACACCCTCACACATACATACCCTCACACACACTCACCCACACTCACACACACACATACCCTCACACACACACACACCCTAACCCACCCTCACACACACTCACCCACACTCACACACACACACACACACACCCTCACCCACCCTCACACACATACACACACTCACACCCACCCACACTCACCCTCAAACACACTCACACACACTCACCCACTCTCACACACACCCACCCTCACACACACTCACACACACTCACACACACACACACACTCACTCACCCTCAAACACACTCACACACACTCACCCACCCTCACCCACACACACACACACACACTCACCCTCAAACACACTCACACACCCTCACACATACATACCCTCACACACACTCACCCACACTCACACACACACATACCCTCACACACACACACACCCTAACCCACCCTCACACACACTCACCCACACTCACACACACACACACACACCCTCACCCACCCTCACACACACTCACACACGCTCACCCACACTCACACACCCTCACCCACACTCACTCACCCTCACACACACACACACACCCTCACCCACCCTCACACACTCACCCACACTCACACACACACACACCCTCACACACACAAACACCCTAACCCACCCTCACCCACACTCACACACCCACCCACACTCACTCACCCTCACACACAATCACACACCCACACACACACACACCCTCACCCACCCTCACACACCCACCCACACTCACTCACCCACCCACACTCACCCTCACACACACTCACACACGCTCACACATACTCACACACACTCACACACACTCACCCACACTCACACACACACATACCCTCACACACACACACACCCTCACCCACACTCACACACCCTCACCCACACTCACACACACTCACACACACTCACACATGCTCACCCTCACACACACTCACATACACTCACCCTCACCCACACTCACACACACTCACTCACCCTCACACACACACACTCACACTCACACACCCTCACACACACTCACACACTCTCACACACACACTCACATACACTCACACACACTCACACACCCTCACACACACTCACACACACTCACCCACTCTCACATACACACACACTCACACACACTCACACACTCTCACACACACTCACACTCACACACACTCACCCACTCTCACACACACACACCCTCACACACTCACACCCACCCTCACCCACGCCCAGCACCCATGGCACCCTCACACACACTCACACACGCTCACACACTCTCACACACACTCACACACGCTCACACACCTTCACCCACGCCCAGCACCCAGGGCACCCTCACACACACTCACACACGCTCACACACCCTCACACACTCACACACCCTCACACACACACACACTCACACATACTCACACACACTCACACACCCTCACCCACGCCCAGGGCACCCTCATACACACTCACACACACACACACACATACCCTCACCCACCCTCACACACACTCACACTCCCTCATACACCCTCACACACACTCACACACACACACATACCCTCACCCACCCTCACACACACTCACACACCCTCACACACTCTCTCACACACACACACACTCACCCACCCTCACACACTCACACACACACCAGTGCCCAGGGCACCCTCACACGGCCCAGTGCCCAGCACATGCTCAGTGCAGCTCAGGAAACACCAGCCGGCCAGCCAATAAGACTCCAGTTTAGCATGACCGCAGGGCCTGACCAGTGTGGAGCACTGTCACCGTTCTCACCTCCAGACGGACACACTTAACCCAGCTACACTCACACTTCCCACACGTGATGCCACACCAGCCCGCCTGTGAAAGGACAGCCCGGGCCCTGGCCCGTTTGGCTCAGTGGACTGAAGGGTCCCGGGTTCAATTCCTGTCAAGGGCACATGCCCGGGTTGGGGGCTCGATCCCCAGAAGGAGGCGTGCAGGAGGCAGCTGATCGATGATTCTCTCTCATCATTGATGTCTCTAGCTCTCCCTCTGCAATCAATAAAAATATCTTTAAAAAAATAAAAATAGCCCTTCGTGCAGATGGGTTTGATAGGAGAAGACCTCAGGAGGGACCGGGTGGCTGGTGGCATTGAGCACAGGGAGGATCAGAATCACGCCCTGGAGCCCGAGCAGAGGGCAGGCCCGGGGCCGATGCTCTGAGCCTGTCAGGCAGGACTGGGCCTCAGGCCTCCCTCCCGGGAACGAGGGCGGCCCCAGGGCCTCTCGGCTCAGTGTCTGGGGCCGGGCGCCCTTCCACCCCTTAGCTTATTGGTCCTGTTCGTCTCTCCGCAGGCACAGACGTCTCTTCCCTGTGCCAGAACGGAGGGCTCTGTGTGGACAGCGGCTCCTCCTATTTCTGCCACTGTCCCCCTGGATTCCAGGGCAGTCTGTGCCAGGACAGGGTGAACCCATGCCAGTCCCAACCCTGCCAGCACGGGGCCACCTGCGTGGCCCAGCCCACGGGGTATCTCTGCCAGGTGAGCGGGGTCAGGGCCGTGGGAGCTGTCGTCATGGTGGGGCGGTGACCGTCCATTTCCCGGGCCCACACACCCACCAGCCACCATGTCCGGCCATTTACCCTAAATGTTTCTCAGTGCTGTCCTTGTCCCTTCCCCTTTGAACGCCGGCTCAGCCCAGGCCTTTGCTGCATTCTACATGGACGCCTGCATCAGCCTCCCATCACCCCTGCCCAGCCCTTCCTCTGCCCCTGACCTTCTCCCCGATCAGACCCTCCAGGGGCTGCCTCCATCACCACGGCCCTGGCTCTCAGGCCTCATGTCCCCCGGCTCCAGCCTTCCTCAGGAACATGTCCTGATGTCCCCCAGGCTGGGTCGGGGGGGGGGGGCGGGGGGGCGGGTCACGGAGCTAGAGGCCGAGCTGAGGTTCAAGCCTGAGCAGCCTCGTCCCTGCGTTCAGAACCAGGGCTCCGGGGTGAAGGCACCCTGCCCCCCTAACACCCTCCACAGGGTCATACAGTGAGCGTGTCACACCCCAAAGCAGCCCGCTGGCCAGTAACCCACGCGCACCTGCCCTCCGCTTTACTTTCTCTTTCATGGACTCCCCCCAGGCGTTTCCAAACAGCCCCACCTGCTTCCTCAGTCCTCTGGCCCCTTTTCTCCGCCTTCCCGGAGCCTCCCTGGTTCCAGTCTGATGCCCGCCTTCCTCTTGCAAGAACTCAGCACACGGCAAAGGCCGGGCGGCGATGCCCTCTCCAGCAGGATGGGGGCCTGCACTGCCCAGCTCCGCCTGGCCGTGTGACTGGCCCGTCTTCCAGGACTGGCCCCCATTCCTGTGCAGAGCGCGCCACAGAAAGGGCTTAGGGGGTTTAGGAGGGCCCCGTGTGCCAGCTGCCGCCCTCAGCCGCCTGCGGGCCAAGGCAGGGACCCGTGCGGTTTCCTCTGCGTTCCTGAGGCGGTGCTGGCCGGGGCAGGCGGTGCCCGGGGCTAACGCCTGCCCAGCCGGGGCGGTGGCTGGAGAGGTGCTGCCCAAACGGAGCCCTTCAGTGGCGGCGTGTCCTGGAGCAGCGGTCGCCGCCGTGGGCCGCGGTCCTAGAGGCCGTCTGGGCTGGAGGGCACGCCGTGCCTCCCAGAACCTGTTGCGTGTTGTGTGTTGCGTGTTAGAAGGGGCGGGCTGTGTGGCTGGAGCCACAGGCGGCTGGCAGGCTGTCTGAGCTGCGAGCTCTGCAGCCTGGGGGGCTCGCCTCCCGGTTCCGCTGGTTCCGGCTGACCCGCTTTGCCTGCAGTGCGCCCCGGGCTACGGAGGACAGAACTGCTCGGAGGAGTCCGACGCCTGTGGATCCCAGCCCTGTCACAACCGGGGCAGCTGCACGCCCACCCCCGGAGGCTTCCGCTGCGCCTGCCCCCCGGGCTTCGTGGGGCTGCGCTGCGAGGGGGACGTGGACGAGTGTCTGGACCAGCCCTGCCACCCGAGCGGCACCGCGGCCTGCCACCCTCTGGCCAACGCCTTCCTCTGCCAGTGTCTGCCCGGGCACACGGGTGAGGCGGGGCGGGGCACAGCTGAGCTGGCCATGGAAACCCAGAGAACCCCTCCCACAGGCAGCTAGTCACCTTGTCCCCAGAGAATGTGGCCTGTGCCTGTGCAGCTGGGCCCACTCCTGGGCATGAGAGAAAGGAGGCAGTGACCAAGGCAGTGACATCCGGTGTCCCCCCCCCCCCGCAGGCCAGCGGTGTGAAGAGGAGATAGACCCCTGCCAGAGCCAGCCCTGCTCCCACGGAGGGTCTTGTGAGGCCACAGCAGGACCACCCCCGGGGTTCACCTGCCGCTGCCCCCCGGTGAGTGAGCGCCGAGCCGCCTCCTCCGCTGCCCCAGCACCAACAGGGCAAAGCCTGAGCGGGCAGGAGGGCAGCCTGGGCTCTGCAGTGGGACGGCTGGGGAAACCCGCACCTGCTCACAGAGGTGGCTCTCAGCAGGAGGGGGTGGTGTGGGCAGATCAGGCGGTAGCACCAATGCATAAGGGAAGGACCCCAAAATCAAGGTGGGCGACTTTGGGTAAGTGCTCAGTTCTTTTAACTATGGGCCCGAAGCACAAAACTGGTTCATGATACACTAACACCATTCATTGGTTTGTGCGTGGCCTTCTACATATTTTATTCTTACAATATAGCACCATGAACCCAATCCAATGGCAACGTTAGTAACTTGCAGGTACTTATGTCCTCCTTTGTCCTGCGCCCCCTCCAGAGGAAGAGGGTGTGTATAACCCCATTCCCAAGGATTAGGACAGGAGTTCAGTTAACACCTCTCTATTAACTCTAGTCTGCCGGGCCTTGCACTTCGATGCTACAGTCCACGCAGCTGGCTGCAGAGCTGTGGTTCCTCTGCCATCACCACCATGTGCTGTCATTGTGTGAAAAAGCATGGGACTTGTTTGAAACATCTATAAAATGATCAACTTGTTCTCTGAGGCCCCTTCCAGGTGGACACGTTAGGATCCTACGAGTAATCTTATCCAGGAGCGTCTTGAGAGGAAGTGGGGAGAATTACACAAGGTCCCTTAATCTCTCTCCTCCTCTCTGCAGGGTTTTGAAGGGCCCACCTGCAGCCAGAGAGCCCCCTCCTGTGGCCCCCATCACTGCCACCACGGAGGGCTGTGTCTGCCCTCCCCCAAGCCTGGCTTCCCACCCCACTGTGCCTGCCTCAAGGGCTACGGGGGCCCCGACTGCCTGACCCCGGCCGTACCAGGCTGTGGCCCTCCTTCTCCTTGCCTCCACAACGGCAGCTGCTCGGAGGCCTCCACGCCGGGTGGCCCAAGCTTCCGGTGCTCCTGCCCTCCCAGCTCCCCGGGGCCCAGGTGCCAGAGCCCCCGAGCAGAGGAGTGTGAGGGCCGAGGGGGCGACGGGGCCTGTGACGCTGGCTGCAGCGGCCCGGGAGGGAGCTGGGATGGAGGGGACTGCTCGCTGGGGGTCCTGGACCCCTGGAAGGGCTGCCCCTCCCACTCCCGCTGCTGGCTTCTCTTCCGCGACGGGCAGTGCCACCCGCAGTGTGCCTCTGCAGAGTGCCTGTTTGACGGCTATGACTGCGAGACGCCTCCAGCCTGCACGTGAGTTGGAGTGAAGGGCCACAGTTGCCTCTCAGTTATAGTGTCACCCAGCCTCACGCTCCAGGGGATTGCCACCCTCATCACTGTCAGCACAGCCACGTGGGGGTGGAAGGCCAGGCTCCACCCAGGGGCGGGCAGCATCAGGTTAGCAGGGCGGCGAAAGCCACTGGAGCGCCACCTCCGCCCCAGCCTCTCTCCCAGCTGCTGCCTGGCGACTCCCGCGCCCCCCTCCAGGGACAGGGGAGCTTGGGGGCAGGGAGAAGGGACAGTCCTAGGTCACAAGGACAGTCAACATTGGGTGTCTGGGCTGCCTACCACCCAGGGCCTGCCTAAGCCCATGCCCCTGGAGCTGCCCCGTTAGCCAGTGCCCTGGAGGCTGCGGGAGACCAGGATTCCCCTCTGGGATGAAGGAGGGAGTCCTGAGCCCCCTCTCCTCGCCCCCCAGTCCAGCCTATGAGCAGTTCTGCCGCGATCACTTCCACAACGGGCACTGTGAGAAAGGCTGCGACTCCCCGGAGTGTGGCTGGGATGGAGGCGACTGCAGGCCCGGAGATGGGGGCTCGGAGTGGGGGCCCTCCCTGGCCCTGCTGGTGGTGCTTAGCCCCCCAGCCCTGGACCGGCAGCTGCTTGCCCTGGCCCGGGCACTGTCCCTGGCCCTGAGGGTGGGGCTCTGGGTGAGGAAGGACAGTGAGGGCAGGGACATGGTGTACCCCTATCCTGGGGCCCAGGCCCAAGAGGAGCTGGGAGGAATCCCAGACCCCTCTCACCGAGCAGCAGCCCCTCAAACACAGCCTGTGGGCAAGGAGACCGACGCCCTCAGCACAGGGTAAGGCTGGGCGAGGGGTGAGGGCAGGGAGCCAGGGACGGACACGGGGTCCCTGAGGTGCCTCGCCCGCAGGTTTGTGGTGGTGATGGGCGTGGACTTGTCCCGCTGTGGCCCTGACCGCCCTGCCTCCCGCTGTCCCTGGGACCCTGGCTTCCTGCTGCGCTTCCTGGCTGCCATGGCTGCAGTGGAGGCCCTGGAGCCCCTGCTGCCGGGCCCCCTGCTGGCTGCCCATCCCCGTGCAGGCACCGGTAGGTGACCCCATCATTTCCCGGCCAGCTTCCATGCCGCACAGAGGCCCATGAGACAGGAGCCTGGGACCAAAAGCTCTTTGGGGACTAACCCTGTTACCCTCTTTCTCTAACTGGGATCTTCCCAGGCCCCTTCACTCTAGTCTCCTCCCTTATCTTCCTGAGGACTGTCCTAGCCGCCCTCGGGGCTTCCATCCTCTGCTAGGCCAGGGAATCATCACTCCTGTGTCAGAGTGCAGAGCTCAGGAGTAAGAACTCCCGTCGCACACACCAGGAGCCCGGCTGTGCTCTAAGCGTTTACAGAACTAACTCCTTTTATCCTCCCAACAACCCCACGGAGGCGGGTGCTATGTTATTCCCATTTTTCGGATGAGGAAACTGAGGCCCACAGGTCTTCCAGCCGCACCTGGAACGGCTTCCTCCTGTCTCTCCCACCAGAGCCCCCCGCCAACCAGCTCCCCTGGCCTGTGCTGTGCTCGCCAGTGGCCGGGGTGCTTCTCCTGGCTCTTGGGGCTCTTCTCATCCTTCAGCTCATCCGGCGGAGGCGCCGAGAGCACGGGGCCCTCTGGCTGCCCCCCGGGTTCACGCGAAGGCCTCGGCCTCAGCCGGCTCCCCGCCGCCGCCGGCCCCCACTGGGCGAGGACAGCATCGGCCTCAAGTGAGAATGCAGAGGGTCTGGGCCCAGGGAGGGGGCTCCTGCCTGTGAAGACATTTATGATCAGAAGCAACAAGAGAAGCCTCTGCAGAAGTTGAGGACGGGGAAGGGGTGGGGGGAAGACGGCTGCAAACCTTGTGGACCCTGAAGGTCCTCCACCCACCACCCTCTCCCAGGACCCTGACACCAGAGGCCCACGCTGAGGAGGACGGAGTGGCGATGTGCTCAGGCCCCGAGGAAGGGGTGGAGGTAGGCAGTGAAAGCACTGAGGCAGGCAGGTCCCGGCAATGCAAGGGGAAGGGACAAGCCAACCTTCCGGTTGCTTTTCTCATCCCAAGGCTGAAGACATGGCCTCCCCCTCCAAGTGCCAGCTCTGGCCTCTGAGTGGTGACTGTCGAGAGCTCCCCCAGGCAGCCCTGCTGACTCCTCCCCAGGAAGCTGAGATGGACATCCCTGACGTGGACACCCATGGTACTCAAGCCAACCCAGCCCAGGAGAAATCCCTCTGACCCTTAGAATCAGAAAGTCCTTTGCTATCAGCCCTGAAGCCGCAAATGTTAGAATCACCAGAGTGGCCCAGGACATGAGAATCAGGGCCCTCGGGGAAATGGGGAGATACAGATTCTTGGGCTCCAGAGCTCCTGATTCAGATACTCAAGCTATTGGGGATCTGTTTGAACAAGCCCTCCGGTGAGTGTAATCCAGACTCGTTTGAGGACCACTGCCCGAGAAGGTTAGAGTTAGGCCTGCCGGCTGGCTCCTTGAGCAGAAGGAAACTGAGGCCCGGAGAAAAGTAGAGGTCACTTGACTCAAAGCCGCACAAAATCAAGAGTCAGAGCTGGGCTTCCTGACACCTCAGGGCTGTGATTCTCCCTGGGCTTCCGGGCCCGTCCCGTGTCCTTTTGATCGGCTTGTTTCCATTCCTTTTCTCCCACCCGCAGAGGGGGTGACCCCCCTTATGTCAGCAGTCTGCCGCGGGGCAGTGGCGTACAGGGCTTCCCTGGAAAGCTCAGAGCCCGGGGAGCCTGTGTTCGCCGGAGGGGCCTGGCCCCAGGCTCACACTGTGGGCACTGGGGAGACCCCCCTGCACCTGGCTGCCCGGTTCTCCCGACCCACGGCTGCACGCCGCCTCCTGGAGTCTGGAGCCAACCCCAACCAGCCAGACAGAGCAGGGCGCACCCCGCTCCACACCGCTGTGGCAGCCGATGCCCGGGAGGTCTGCCAGGTCAGTGCGCAGTGGGGTCCCTCAGAGAACAGGGAGCAAATGTGGAAGTGAAGCTGGGCCAAAGCATCCTCTAGTCCTCCTTCCAAGACCTAACATCTAGGGTTTGGCAAAGAGTGAGGTGATGTGGGCTTGGGACCTGAAAGGGAAAGAGAACAGATGGCTGAATATGGATCGGGAGGTGGGTAAGTGTGATGGCCTGAGCCAGCAGCCCAGAGCATACCCTCCCTCTGCCCCCCCAGCTCCTACTCCGCAACAGACAGACCGAGGTGGATGCCAGGACAGTGGATGGCACCACGGCCCTGATGCTGGCCGCCAAGCTGGCAGTGGAGGACCTGGTTGAAGAACTGATTGCAGCCCAAGCAGATGTGGGGGCCAGAGATAAATGGGGTAAGGAGGTTGTGCTGGGGATGTTGCTGTGCTATGAGAGTTGAGCAGTTGGGATGTGAGGTAAAAATGAAAACCAGTGGGGAGAAGGCAGCAGAGGAACTGGAGGCTGGGGTTCCCTGGCGGCCTCCAGGGTGGAAGTCCGCGGGCGTTGGCCGGATGGAGCACGCGTCCTCCCCCATCCTCAACAACGCGCATGCCCCGGCCCACAGTCAGCTGGGATGGAGAGGGGTGTCGGTGGGAAGGTGGCGGTGCCTCCGGGTCCCACCGACCCCAGAACAATGCCCCATTGTCCCTTCCGCGCGCCGGTGACGTCACCCGGGCAGTACTTCCTGCCCGCCGCCGTCACCCGGGCAACGCTTCCGCCTTAGAGGGACCCAGACTCGACCGGCCAGAATAGCCCTCCCCCCAAGGCCGGGATCCCTGGGAAACCGGAACCCCGCGGCCCCAGGGTGACAGCCTCCCTCGTGGTCCCAGGAAAAACCGCTCTGCACTGGGCCGCCGCTGTCAACAACGCGCGGGCCGCCCGCTGCCTTCTCCAGGCCGGAGCCGATAAGGACGCCCAGGATGGCAGGGTTAGGCCGGGCAGAGGGCTCCCCACACAAAAAAAGGGGGTGCGGAGAGGTGGGGAGAGCGGGAACTCCCAAAGCCGGGGGGCCGGGGGGCGGCCCGGCAGGTGGAGTCCCGAAGGGCCAGTCCCGGGTGCGGCCTTCCCTGACCTCGCCTCCGGCTTCCTCCCCCGCAGGAGCAGACGCCGCTGTTCCTGGCGGCCCGCGAAGGCGCAGCGGAGGTGGCCCGGCTGCTGCTGGGGCTGGGGGCGGCGCGAGCGCTGCGCGACCAGGCGGGCCTGGCGCCCGCCGACGTGGCCCGGCAGCGCCACCACTGGGACCTGCTGGCGCTGCTGCAGGGAGCGGGGCCCGCGCACGCGCGCCCCCGGGCGCCGCCGGGCCCCGCGGGCGCCTTCGCGCGTGCGCGGGCCGCCTCCGGAAGCGGCCGGCGGGGCGGGGCCGTGCGGCGCCACCGGACGCTGTCGGTGGGAGCCGCCCCGCGTGGGTGCGGAGCAGGCCTGCAAACCCGCACTTTGTCCGTGGACCTGGCCGCGCCCGGGGGCGGGGCCCACTCGCAGTGCCGAAGCCTAGCGAAAGCAGCTGGAGGAGGCCCGCCCTGCCGCGACCCCACGTTTCCCGCAGGCTCGCGTGGGCCGAGGCCCGGCCCCGCCGCCGTGCCGGGAAGGCCCGGGGTCGCGACCTCCGCCGGCGGGCCGTGTGACTGGGTGTCCCTGGGAGCCTGCGGCCGCGCCCCCAGCACTCGAAGCCCGCCTCCTTGCCTGACTCCGTCCCCGGAGTGCGGGTCTCCTAGCGTAGCCTGGGGCTCCCCAGTCCACCCAGTAATACCCCCAAATGCACTAAGCGAACCTCAGAAATAGAAGGCTAATGGCAGGGTGGGATTCCAAAAGTGAGCACCCGTTACATGCCCGTCTGGGAGACATTTAGTTTTCAAGTTCTCGAGCCCCAAAAGCAGGGGATGGGAATACAGCGTCCCTCCCAAAATGAGTGTATGCCCACTCACAACGTCATCGTCTTCCGCGGGGAGATGAAGCCCTGGAAAGGGTTTAGGTGCTGAGGTGAAGTGGGCCCAGGAAGTAAGGGTGAGGGGTTGCAGGAGGGTGGGGTGGGCTAGGTGCCCTGAACTGGAACCGAGCAAGAACTGCAGATGGGATGTAAGATGTCCTTCCTGAACAGGATGTGGTTCCCGAAGGGATGTTTATGTCACCCCCTACTGCCCACAGACAGTTGACAAATATTTGGTAAGCACCGGCCATGTGCCAGGCATTGCAGGTGCTGGGTGGGGGGGCGCCAAGGGCACTCCAGCTGATGACTCCTTGCATTCTCACCACTGTAGGGATGAGGTGCCACTACTTTCCCTAAGAACCCCAAGTCTGTCATCAGATAGTAAAGCTGGTATAAAGCGTTACCTTCTTTTGGAGGGTTTGAGGAGTGCAATGAAAATATGGGAGTGGCTGCATTGTCTTCAAAATATTTTTATTGATTTCAGAAAAGAAGGGAGAGGCGAGGGAAAAGTTAGAGACATCAATGATGAGGATCATTGATCAGCTGCCTCCTGCCTGCCCCCTACTGGGGATCAAGCCCACAACCCAGGCATATGCCCTTGACCAGAATGGAACCTGGGACCCTTCACACTGCAGGCTGACTCCACTGAGTCAAACTGGCCGGGGCCCAAATTCAATATTTGGAGACTTTCAGTGTAGTGTGAGAGCAAGAATGAGATGTGGGGTGTCACTGAAGACAGAAGCCACACATGAGACACGTTGCCCACCTTCCTAGTTCTAGCCACAGACTCCCAGGAGCTCAGGGAGACGGAGACCACCTTTCGGCTGCGTAGTTACACCTCCCTCCCGTGGTGCTGATGGGCTGAGACGCAGAGGCCTGGGGCGTTTCGAAAGCGGATCCCAAGCACACCTCATTGGTGTGGGCTTCACTTGGTTGCGCTTTGCATATGTGTTTTCATTAACATTGAAGCAAAGACCCTCTACCAACAAAAAGATTGTGACTCACTGAAGGCTCAGATGATGGTTAGCATTTTTGGCAATAAAGTATTTTTAAGTTAAGCTGTGTTTGTTGTATTTAAGACAGTGCTGCTGCACAGTTAGCAGGCTACGGAACAGTCGTAACCGTGCACCGGGAGCCAACACCTCCGACTCGCTTTATTGTGATGATCACATTGTAGCGGTCCGGGACCAGCCTGCAACCTCTCCCAAGCACGCCTTGTCGTAACTGCCATTTACTGCTCATTCCCGCACCAAGTGCTTTATCACACTTATCCTCACAGCAACTCAGGTCTACCAAAACTCTTTTGTTTTTTTAAAAAAATATATATTTTATTGATTTTTTACAGAGAGGAAGAGAGAGGTAGAGAGAGTTAGAAACATCGATGAGAGAATCATCAATCAGCTGCCTCTTGCACACTCCCTACTGGGGATGTGCCTGCAACCAAGGTACATGCTTTTGACTGGAATCGAACCTGGGACCTTTCAGTCCGCAGGCGACACTCTATCCACTGAGCCAAACGGGTTTCGTCAGGTCTACCAAAACTGTTAGGTCCATGTTCCTCTTAGAAGCAGCACAGGTTTCCATCGGGGGAGATGACGAGGCAGTAAGTGGCAGAACCAGAGCTCTTCAGCACATTTCGGGCTTGAAGTTGCTCGGCTGTAAGCCCCCTGTTAGGACAGGTTTCCATTTCGAGGCTCCAGGTGTCGTCTGTCCTAGCTTGGTGCCCGCCAGTGTGATCAGTGTGGACAGATCAATGACCAAGCCAGGAGTTGGTTCTCTTCCTTAATCCCTCGTTCATGACCAAGCCTTTCCTGGCCCGTGTCTCACATTTGGTGCACATCTTGTCCATGAGTAGACCAAGCACCTAGAGGTGATACTCGCTGTGCTGGACCCCGTGCTGGGGGTATATGTATATGTATATGTCTGAGGGCCTAACATCCCGGGCTCCGAGTCCTGCTTCCCACCATGCCTGTCCCGGTCCCAATGAGGCTGGAAGCTGGGAAGCAGGGGAGGGCTGAATCCTACGTCCGGGGACATCTTAGGGAGAGGAGAGACCTGGGGGTGAGGGTTCTGAGGAGTGAAACCACTTCCTGTGCAGCTAGTTCCTGTGTTGACAGAGCTGGAGGGGAGGAGGGGAGGGCGCACATTGGTGGGGGCTGGGGTCTACTGAGGCTCTGGAGGGGGAAGCAGCGAGTTCTCGCCCACCTAGAAAGCCTCCATTACTGCCGGAGGAGCTTTTTCCCGCCTCTGCTCCCCGGGGAAGAGGTTCAGCAAGCAGCTTGGGTGGGAAAACAGAACTGGAGGAAGTTGACAGGGATGGGCGGGGCCCACGGGGGGCTGACCAGGAACCCAGCTTCCTGCTTAGTACCCAGACATCCAGCCCCTGGCTCACCCCCACCCCTTCCAGCCCCCACTCCCCTCAGGAACCTAGGGTTCCGGCCCTCCTCCAAATCCTAGCTTCCCCCCCCCATCGGTTTCTCCCCTCCAGGGCATGGAGGCTGAGAGACCCCAGGAAGAGGATGGTGAGAAGGTGAGCAGGCCCTGGTGGGGTGGGGGGTGGGGGCTGACCCTGGGGGAGGGAGGGGAGAGGACCTGGACGCAGGGCTTGGAAGGGCTTGGGCAGCGGGGTGGGAACAGACAGAGGAAGCAGGCTGCTGGCCTGGCCCGCCCCTGCTCCACCGAACGGCTCTCTCGGCATCAGGGCCCCCCTCAGGATGAGCACGGCTGGCCCCCTGTAAAGACCACCGTTCGACCTTGGCGATCGGCTCCTCCATCCCCTCCTCCAGGGACCCGCCGCACAGGTACCCCACCCGTCCAGGGAGTTCCCTGACTGACCCTGGTGCCTGCATCCCTCCTAATCCTACTGCCAGGGTCCATTCTGCCACAGGCCCTTTCCCACATCCTCCGGACGCCCCCTGTACCTCCTTACCTCCGACCACAGTCCCTAACCACCTCACCGTCCGTCCCGGTCCCAGTCCCAGTCCTAGTCCCCACCTGCCGACCTCTGAGCCCTCCCCCTACCCGCCCAGCCCTAGGACCCCGCTCGGCCTCCCTGCTCTCCCTGCAGACTGAGCTCCTTCTGGACCTCGTGGCTGAGGCCCAGTCCCGCCGCCTGGAGGAGCAGAGAGCCACCTTCCACGTCCCCGAGGATCCCCCAAACCTAGCCCCAGCCCCAGCCCGGCCCCAGGAGGACAGAGAACAGCTCTACAGCACCATCCTCAGTCACCAGGTGAGACACCCACGCCCCAGGAGGCCAGGCCCAGTTTCCTGGTCTCTTGACCCTGTCCCTCCTTCTGCCCCACCCGCCCCTCTCCAGCTCTAGCCCCCCACCCCCACCCAGTCACAGGTGCCCATATGCCCCTCTGGCCAGCCCGGCTCCTCTCCTGGCCTGCTCCTCTCACCTCACAACACCTCCCATCCCTCCATCCCTCCAGTGCCAGCGGATGGAAGCCCAGCGGTCAGAGCCCCCCCTTCCCCCAGGGGGCCAGGAGCTCCTGGAGTTGCTGCTGAGAGTTCAGGGTGGGGGTCGAATGGAGGAACAAAGGTCTCGGCCCCCCACTCACACCTGCTGAGATTTGAGCCCCCACCAGCCCCTCCGCATCCCGGACTCCTCCAAGCGGGGCAGCCCCTGCCAGCCCTCCACCCTGCTGGGCAGGGGCGCCCGGGACCGGACCCAGAGAGATCTGCCGGCGTCCTCGCCCCCGTTCCTGGGAACTGAGGGGTGCCAGGCCTGGCACCCTGGGAATAGGCCAGGCAGGGTGAACATCCAGGCCTCCCGAGTGCGGAGTGCGGAGCCCGAGGCAGTGCGGCCCCTAACCGGCCTCGGGGAGCGGCGCGGAGGCTGGGCCCTGAGCGCCCGGGACACCGGCCGTCCGGCCGCTGGGCGGGCCTGAGGGCTCAGGCCTCCAACCCCCGACAGACAAGCCGGTCTCCCCGCTCCTTCCCGGCCAGCAGGGGCCTCGCGGGGACCGCCCGCCCGCGGCCGTCTGTGTGAATAAAGGTGTTCCCTCCACCGGCCTGTGTGTGGCTGCGGGGCCGCCCGCGGGTTCATTAGCTCGTTAAGCGGCGGCGGGAGACCCCTAATCACCGCCCTCGTCTTAATTAGTGAGCGGGCGGGAGCCATCAGCCCGGGCGCGCCGGGGCCGCCGCGGGGACCGCGCCCCGGGCCGGAGCCCGAGCCCACCCCGACCCCGGCCCGGCCCCGGCCCCGGCCCCCGGCCCCGGCCCCCGACCCGCCCCCCGGTCCGCACCTTCCCCTCCCCTCCCTCCTCCCCCCGCCCCTCCCTCCTCCCCCCATCTCCACCCTCCCCTCCCGCCGCGGCGCCGGCCGGCCCGCCCCGCGCTCCGCCCGCGCCCCGCCCCCTCCCGCCCTCCGCCCTCCTCCCTCCCTCTCGCTCACACACACCCCCGCCTGGGCCTCCTCTCTCCGGCTCCATTTTCTCCGCCGCCGGGGGCCGGGGTCTCCTGTGGGGGCCCAGCCGGCACCCCGGGTCTCCCCTCAGAGCCGGGGTGACCCCCGGGGAGCTGGGAGCCGGAGGGACGGGCGGGGTCGGGGCGCAGGAGCAGCGGCCCCGCCGAGTTTGGGGGGAAGTAGCCCGGCGGGGGGGAGGGGGCCTCAGGGCCCCCCACTATGGACGAGCGGCTGCTGGGGCCGCCCCCTCCGGGCGGGGGCCGCGGCGGCCTGGGGCTGGTGGGGGGGGAGCCCGGGGGCCCCGGCGAGCCTCCGGGCGGCGGGGACCCGGGCGGGGGCGGCGGGGGCGTCCCGGGGGGCCGAGGGAAGCAGGACATCGGGGACATTCTGCAGCAGATAATGACCATCACGGACCAGAGCCTGGACGAGGCCCAGGCCAAGTGAGTGCCCCCACCCGCCACCCACACAGCAGGAGCCCGAGCGGGCTGCTCTCTGAACCCCAACTCCAGACCCACCTCTCCTCTCCTTGCTCCCGGAACCCCAGATAAGTGACCCTGCTCTCCTTCACCCCGCCCGCACCCTTCAACAGGGGAGCCCAGGCGGTCTCACCCTCTCCTCACCTCTCACTGACCCCCAGCCCCTGAACACCTTCCCTCTCCAGAGTCCCCTCCGGCTCCTCCCCGGCTCTGCACAGCCCCTGCCGCCTCTGCAGACCTGGGGCCTCCACACCCTCCCAGAGTGCCCACCTCTGCTCTCCACCATGGCCCAGCCCCGTGCCCTCGCTCCCCGCCTCCCCCTGCTCAGCCAGGACCCTCCACACACACACACACACACACACACACACACACACACCTCTGCCCATCCCTCCACTTCAGCTGGGCACCGCAGCTCTGGTTCTTCCCCCCAGTCTCCATCGCTCTTTTGAAATCGACCTAGTCACCTTCGGATCTGCAGTCACCCCCCATCTCCCCCCCGCACCTTCTAGACTGGCTCCCCCAGCCCCAGCCGCCCGCCGCCTTCAGCCTGCTGCCTCCACACCTCGGCCCGCAGGAGCTGCCTCACCCCAGAACCCCACCCGCTTCATCCCAGCCCCCTTCCCACCCCAGCCCCCTTCCCAGCTGCCCCGTTCCCAGGCCCCCTCGCCCTCACGGCCCCTGCACGTTCCCGCCCTGAACTCCGGTTCCTCCCAGGAAGCACGCCCTCAACTGCCACCGCATGAAGCCGGCGCTCTTCAGCGTGCTGTGTGAGATCAAAGAGAAGACCGGTACGTCCCTGGTCGCCGCTCCCACCGGGCCTGCCGGCCTGGAGCCTGGGCAGGGGGTCCGGGGGTGTGCGGGGCCCTGGGCGGGGACCAAAGGAGCCGGGCCTCAGGAGGGCGGAGGATGGGGCGTGGGGTCCGGGGCCCTGAGTCCCCGCTCGCCCTAGGCCTCAGCATCCGAAGCGCCCAGGAGGAGGAGCCGGTGGACCCCCAGCTCATGCGCCTGGACAACATGCTTCTGGCGGAAGGTGTGGCCGGGCCTGAGAAAGGGGGGGGCTCGGCCGCCGCAGCCGCGGCCGCGGCCGCTTCGGGGGGCGGCGTGTCCCCCGACAACTCCATCGAGCACTCGGACTACCGCAGCAAGCTGGCCCAGATCCGCCACATCTACCACTCGGAGCTGGAGAAGTACGAGCAGGTGAGGCCGGCGCGGGCGGGGGGGGGGGGGGGGGGGGGCAGGGGGGACCAGCTTCCTGGGGGCCCGGGCAACGGGCGCCTCACAGCCCACGGCCCCGCAGGCCTGTAACGAGTTCACCACCCACGTCATGAACCTGCTGAGGGAGCAGAGCCGCACACGGCCCGTGGCGCCCAAGGAGATGGAGCGGATGGTGAGCATCATCCACCGCAAGTTCAGCGCCATCCAGATGCAGCTCAAGCAGAGCACCTGCGAGGCCGTCATGATCCTGCGCTCCCGCTTCCTGGACGCCAGGTGGGGCCTGGCCCGCCACACACGGACCCCGGGGTCCCCAGAGCCTGCCGCACACACGACCCCGGGGTCCCCAGAGCCTGCCGCACACGGACCCCGGGGTCCCCAGAGCCTGCCGCACACACGACCCCGGGGCCCAGCCGCACACGCGACCCCCGGGGCCCAGCCGCACACGGGACCCCGGGCCCGCCGCACGGAGAGCCTGCGGGCCCAGCCGTCCTCAGCGCCCTCTCCTCCTCCGTAGGCGGAAACGCCGCAACTTCAGCAAGCAGGCCACCGAGGTCCTGAACGAGTACTTCTACTCCCACCTGAGCAACCCGTACCCCAGCGAGGAGGCCAAGGAGGAGCTGGCCAAGAAGTGCGGCATCACCGTGTCCCAGGTGCGGGGGGCAGCGGAGGCCCCCCGCCGAGGGCCCCCGAGCGAAGGCCTCAGCTGACCTCCTCTGCCCGCACCCCAGGTCTCCAACTGGTTTGGCAACAAGCGGATTCGCTACAAGAAAAACATCGGGAAGTTTCAAGAGGAGGCAAACATCTACGCGGTGAAGACCGCCGTGTCCGCCACCCAGGGGGGCCACAGCCGCACCAGCTCCCCGACGCCCCCTTCCTCCGCAGGTGGAGCCCTGGGCCAGCCCGGCTGGCTGTTTGCACGCTTCCTGCTTCTGTTCCCGCTTCCTATCTCGGCAGGACCAGGGCATAGGGTGGGGGCCCTGGGGGTAGCACACCAGGCTGAGGCGGGCGGGACGTGGGGACAGGCCACTCCACAGTCCCGTCCCCCAGCGCGGAGACCCGGAGCGGAGCCAGGCGGCGGTCGTGCACGTGGCACCCACAGCTCGTTCCGAGGGCTTGTTGGAAACGGGGGTGTCTCCCTCTGCCACAGGCTGTCACCGTCCCTAATTCCTTCTCTGCTCCCCAAGGCTCTGGCGGCTCTTTCAATCTCTCAGGATCCGGAGACATGTTTCTGGGGATGCCCGGGCTCAACGGCGACTCCTACTCCGCCTCCCAGGTCAGTGCCCGCCCGGAGGGCTGCCCGCTGGGTCCCTCCTTCGGCGCCCAGACGGCTCCTCCGGAGACGCTCACTGCCTCGCCTCCTCCCCCCCCCCCCTCAGGTGGAGTCACTCCGGCACTCGATGGGCCCAGGGGGCTACGCAGAGAGCCTCGGGGGCAGCCAGATGTACAGCCCCCGGGACATGAGGGTGAGTGGAGCCTGCAGGCCTCCGCCCCCAGGACGGTGCCCTGCCCGCAGCACTGCCCCACACTGGGTTCAGAGCCTCACCCCACTGTGTCTTCCAGGCGAACGGCGGCTGGCAGGAGGCTGTGACTCCGTCCTCGGTGACGTCCCCGACAGAGGGACCAGGGAGCGTTCACTCTGACACTTCCAACTGACCCCCCTCAGGGCCGCGGGGTGGGGGCTCACGAGGTGACGGCGAGAGGACAGAGGCATCCAGAGGACACGCCCAGACACGGGAGAAGCACAAGATGGAGAAGGGCAAATGGGCGCCCTGCCCCAGCCGGCTCAGTGCTGGGGTTGCTGACTACATGGCAAGGAGAAGGGGTCCCCTAAGGGGAAGGTGGAGTCTGTGTCCCGTTTTCCCTTCTTTTCAATCTTTTTCTCTCCCCATTTCTTACACAGAAACACACCCAGAATCCTCTCTCACAGACACATACACTATTGTTTCCCTCCGACACACACGACTATTCTGTCTCTGTCATACATACACACCCATCCCCCCCCTTCACCCGTCCTCCCTCCCCCACCCTTATCTGCTCTGGGATCTGTGGAGATGCCAGCCTTGCCCTACCTACCAGAGATGCCAAAAATGGGGACACAACTTCTGGACAGATGACCTGGCCCCGCCCCGGGCCTCCCCCCTCCAGACGGCTTATTACCTCATATGCAGCTCATCTTAAACCAATAGAATTGCTCGGTGAACGAGAGTGTCTGACTCAGATATCTACCTCGGAGGGAGTTTCTGCTACTTTAGGGAATTGGGAATTGTTAACTGGGTTTGGGGTCAAACTTTTTTTTTTAGGGAAAAAAAATCCCTGGGCTCCATCTGTATTTTGGGGGTATTTTGTTGTTGGTGGTTCTTAATTTTTAATTGAGTTTGGGGAAGTAGATGTTTTATATGTTGATTTTTTTTTTTTTAACCTTAATCACTGGCTTTCCCATATTCGGGGAGACAGCAAAGGGGACATGATAAGAGAAAGGGGGACAGTGGGACCGGTGAGGGCCGGCTGGCTCGTCCACAGAGTACATTTAGCAGCGCCAAGCCCGCCGCTCACACCCCTAGGTGTCCTCTGCTCTAAAGCCCAGGGGCACTCCCTGGCTGGGCCGCTCTCCTGCGCTTGGTATAGAGGCAGCGGGCTTGGGTGCTGGCCTGCGCTCCCTCAGCCCGTGGGCAGGGCTGGGCACAGCCGTTGGGAGGCGGTGCCACCTTCCCCTGTGACGCCTTTTCTAACCGTACAGCTGAAGGAGAGAGGGGGAAAGGGTCATTGTGAAACGAGTTGGGGAGCTTGTGTGTGTATCTCCCTCAGTTTCCCCAGAAATGAGGTGTCTTTGTTCTCAGTCCAAAATCCTGAGGGTGGGGGGAGAGGCTGGAAGAAGCCAGGTACAGAGGGAGGTCAAGTCTCTGCCGCCCTGTCCTTGGCCCTGAACCCCTCCAACATCATCAGGATCTCAGGCTGTCACCGTGGGAACCCGCCCGGCAAAGATCGCCAGACTGGGCAGGTTGGGACTGATGGGAGGGGGCGGGAGGCGCGGGCACCGGTTGGGCAGTTCTCTCCTCACTTGTAAACTTATAGTTTCGCAAAAAAAAAAAAAAAAAAAAAAACAGTTTTAAATAAAGAAATTTTCCCCCTGGGTTTAGTTGAGAATTATTATTTTCAAAAACGTAAACTCCAGGAAGAAAACATTTCTCTCTTAATAAAAGCCCGAAAGGGTTTCCCCGAGTCCACCAGCCTTGCCCTCCGCAGCCAGGCCCCATGTCTCAGCCGGGCCTCCTGCGTGGGGGACAGCCTGGCCGGAACCGTTGGCCTGGAGCCGTGTCCGCAGATGGCTCCGGTGGCCACCACGGCCTCAGGTGGTCAGGTTGGGGGCCTGAGGGCCTGAGACCCTAGAAGATGCACGCCCCACCCCCACAGATGTGGCAGCACCAGGGTGGGGTGATCACCCTTCTAGCATCTCAAGGACTCTTAGCTGAGAGTCACGAATTCCTAGCATTCCCGGTGCCAGGACAGGACCGGGAGAGGGGGCAGGGGAGCGGGTACAGGCCCCACCTAGGGCAGAGGCACAGCAGTGAGAGGCAGACGGAGCCAGGAGCCTGGACGGGAGGCAGGATGGCTGCAGGGGCCGTGGCCGGAGCCTGGGTGCTGGCCCTCAGTCTGTGGGGTGAGCCACTGCCCCCACCTGTGGGAGGCACTCAGCCCTCCCAGTCTTCCCGGACCCCATGCCCCTCCAGCGCCCTCGCCCCGTGCCAGGTTTGCCAGCCGCCGCCCCAGCCCCTCCACCTGCTGCTGTCTCCCAGGGGCAGGGGCAGTGGCGGGCTGTCAGAACGTCACGGCCGCGATCGGGAAGCCGCTGGTGCTCCGCTGTAAGGGTGCTCCCCGGAAGCCACCCCAGCAGCTGGAATGGAGACTGGTGAGTGGGGCTCTGGGCGCAGCCTCCCACCCACCCCCCGGAGCCCTCCCCGAAGGGCTGGCGCTAGCTAGCCGGGCCTCTCTGTCCCCAGCACACAGGCAGGACGGAGGCCTGGAAGGTCCTGTCTCCCCAGGGAGGCTCCTGGGACAGCGTGGCTCGAGTCCTCCCCAACGGCTCCCTCCTCCTGCCGGCGGTGGGGGTCCCCGACGAGGGGACTTTCCGGTGCCGGGCGGTGAGCCGCAAAGGAAAGGAGATCAAGTCCAACTACCAAGTCCGAGTCTACCGTAAGGGTTCCGGCCCTCCTTCCCCCAGGCCCCTCCTTCCAGGAGAGCTTCCACCCCAGCGCTCGCTCCCTGGCTCCCTGGTGGAGGAGAGTCTTCAACGCCCCAGCTTTTGATTGGGTTTTCCCTCCTCCAGAGATCCCTGGGAAGCCCGAGATCGTGGATCCCGCCTCTGAGCTCCAGGCCGGCGTCCCCAACAAGGTAGTGGGAGGAAAGGGGAGAGAGCAGAGCAGACAGACGGGCGGCTGGGTGCGTGTATGGCATCTCACTTTCAAAGGTGATGAGGTCACTTTTTAAAAAATATATTTTATTAATTTCCCACAGAGAGGAAAGGAGAGGGACAGAGAGCTATAAACATCGATGAGAGAGAATCATCAATCAGCTGCCTCCTGCACACCCTTTACTGGGGATGTGCCCGCATGGGCATGCCCTTGACCGGAATCGAACCTGGGACCTGCCAGTCCGCAGGCTGACGCTCTATCCACTGAGCCAAACCGGTTTCGGCTGATGAGGTCACTCTTTCCCCAGGTGGGGACCTGTGTGTCTGAGGGGGGCTACCCCGCAGGGACTCTCAGCTGGCACTTAGATGGGAAACCCCTGGTACCCGATGGCAAAGGTGAGTCCATTTCCCTGCTAGCTGCCTTTCTCCTGGTCCCGCCCCGCACACCGAGGGCCACCGCGCCTTCTCCCTCCCCCTCAGGCGTGTCCGTGAAGGAAGAGAGCAGGAGACACCCCGAGACAGGGCTTTTCACACTGCAGTCAGAGCTGACGGTGACCCCAGCGCAGGGGGCAGCGCCCCGCCCCACCTTCTCCTGCAGCTTCCGCCCCGGCTGGCCCCGGCGCAGAGCCCTGCACACAGCCCCCCTCCAGCTCAGCATCCAGGGCGAGCCCACAGGTGGGTGAGTGCTTCGGAGGTGTGGCCACGGGCCCCGCACGGCCGTATAACGCTGCCTCCCCCCTCCCAGCCCCGGAGCTGGGGCCACAGGTCCAACTGGTGGTGGAGCCGGAAGGCGGAGCAGTAGCTCCCGGTGGCACGGTGACCCTGACCTGTGAGGCCTCTGCCCAGCCCCCTCCTCAAATCCACTGGGTCAAGGACGTGAGTTACGTGGGGAGGGGCTGGGAGGAGAGAGGCCTAACTGGCAACTGGGAGGGCAAGGAGCCCAGGGAGCTGGGAAGATAGGGTGCCTGAGGATGTGGACCCAGACAGGAGATGGGATGTGTAATGGCCTCCTGTCCCTCTCCCCCTACCCAGGGCACCCCCTTGCCCCATCCCCCCAGCCCAGTGCTGCTCCTCCCTGAGGTAGGGCCTCAAGATCAAGGAGTCTACAGTTGTGTGGCCACCCACCCCAGCCACGGGCCCCAGGAGAGCCGTGCTGTCAGCATCAGCCTCATCGGTGAGGAGACCGTTACTGCTCCGTCTGGCACTGTCCCCAAGAGCCACCCCACACCACCCTGTTCACCCACACCCGGCCTCGGCCACCCCCACACCCTACCAAGAGAGCAGCCCTGTCCTCTCCCCACTCGGAGCTAAAACAAGGAAACACCCACTAGATGGTCCCCTCGCGGCCTGCCACCTTCCTTTCTGATGCTCCAACTTTGTCTTCCAGAAACCGGCGAGGAGGGGCCTGCCGCAGGTGAGGGGACGGAGGTCAGAGGAAGACCGACCCCAATGTGAGCGGGGGATGGTCAACAATGGGGGGCTGGGCCTCACCCCTCCCATTTCCCCACAGGCTCTGTGGGAGGGCCTGGGCTGGGAACCATAGCCCTGGCCCTGGGCATCCTGGGAGGCCTGGGGGCAGCCGCCCTGCTCATTGGGGTCATCGTGTGGCAAAGGCGCCGCCGCCGAGGAGAGGAGAGGTGAGTGGAGAAGCTGGGCATGGGGCTGGAGCGTCCAGGCGGCGGGAGAGGCGGGGGGAGGGCCAGGCCCCCTGCAGAGCGCTCCCTCCTCCCCAGGAAGGCCCCGGAAAACCAGGAGGAGGAGGAGGAGCGTGCAGAGCTCAACCAGTCCCAGGAGCCCGATGCAGCCGAGGGCAGTGCAGGAGGGCCTTGAGGGGCCCCTGGCCACCCCTTCCCTCACTCCCTTTTCTTTTCCCCACGCTGTTTTGGCCCCAGACCATTTCTCCCTGTCTAACCTCCACTCACCTCGCCTCACGTCCTTTCACAACCAGAGCCTGCCACAAACAGCGATGAGTAAACACCCGGCGTAACCTTCTCCCTTTGTCCGTGTGTTTGTGTGTGTGTGTGTGTGTGAGAGAGAGAGAGACACGCTCACCCATACTGCCCTGAGAATGTCCCCACCACACCACACCACACTCACTCAGAGTGAGGTTGTCCGCCTGGGAAGGAGGGGAGGAAGGACAAAGGCGGGCAGAGTTCCCATCAATAATCTTGTTTATTGAGTGTGTGATAAAGGAGTCAGGAGAGGGAGCACTTAGAACCCACAGTAGGTCCTGGGGAGAGGAAATTAAATTAAATCAAGGGGGAGGTCAGGGAGAGTCAGGGGGAGCCTTGCCCACCTTTCAAAATCAAATCAAGAAATGGGGGGGATACTCGGGATGAGGAAAGAGGAGAAACAGACCTTCTCTTCAGTCCCTCTCCCCGCGCTGGAGGGGCTGCGCGGAGGGTGCAGTGAGAGCCGCCCGAGGCGGCCCCTCTGTCCGCGGCCCCTCCGTGCCTCCGTCCCACCCGGGGTCCCGCGGGCAGTGCGCTCCCCACCCCGCCTGGAGAGTGGCCCACGGAAGTGGAGGGGCTGGGCGAGGGCCCAGGCGTGAGGAAGGGTCAGCGGGGACCCCAACACTGATTCTCCTCTGGCTGGAGGTGGGCAGAAAGGAGACACGGCTCAAATACTGAGCAGCCAGAAAAAGAAGAAAATGGCGAGAAACAGGAAGAGAGAGTCCTGCCAGCTGGAGGCCGGGTGGCCCTGTCCCAGATCTGCACCTGGAGGAGAAAGGAGGCTGAGGCAGAAGCACCCCCTCCGGGGAGGAGGGGCGGGGGCTCCCCGGCAGGGGCTAGCGTGGCTCGCACCTGCGCCCCGGCGGAATGGCTCGTGGGCATTGAAGACGGTGGTGAAAAATCCGAAGGGAAAGGCACCCACACCGAAGGAGAAGTGAAAGGCGCCGGGATCGCCGAACGGCTGGAAGCCCTGCGGGGGCAGAGGGAGCCGGGTGAGCTGCCTGAGGCTTTGGCAAGGAAGGGACCCGTCAGACCAGACTCACCCCTCTGCTCTCCGGAGCTGGTCGCCGGCCCTGGGGGCGGGGGGGCGTTTTCAACCTGAGGAAGGAGAGAGGGACGTCAACATGGAATGTCCCTCTGCTTCCACACCCTCCCGCCTTCCCTGGCACCCTCTCACCTGGGATCCTGGGGCTTCTGGCTCCCCCGCCCATAAAGGGGGACCACCTTCTCTCTGCTGATGCCAGCTTTACACACTGGGCATTCCTGCCGCTCTGGCCGCGTCTCCAGCCACTGGGGGAGAAAATGAAGTGGTTTCCAGTAGGCAGCAGGTCCGCCAGCTCCTCAGACCTCCCCATTTCCCTCATCATCTCTTCTGAGTACGCACCTGATGAAGACAGGGCCAACTGGATGGGGGGAAAAAAAACGTCAAACTAGCTACAGGAAGGAGACACACACCCGACCTCCGAGCCCCATCTCGCCCCCAATTCCCAAGCATCACCGGCTGTTTCTCTTCGTATTGTCTGCCCCCTCTGCCGTGCCAGCCAGCGAGGCCTTCCAGCTTTTCTAATCTTCCAAAGCAGTTTCATCCACCGCCCCACCCCACACACACTCATCCCCTCCCTTCTCCCTTTTAGTTTTCAACCACCCCTTTCCAGATCTCCTCTTTCAGTCCCAGCCCCGTCCTTGCCCACACCCATCACTCCCCAACCCAAACCTAATTCGCCCCACCCGCCCCACTCCTTTCCCTCTCTCACAGGCACATGAAGTCCCTGTTGCCACAACCCTCCAACCTCTCACGCTGTCCCTCCAAGTGCCCTTGTCCCCAGGGCATACCAGTCCGCCCCTGACATAGCTTACCGGAATGTGGTCCCACATTCCCTAGTCTCCCCCACTCAACGAATGCCTCTCCTACCCGTTGGGTCTAATGCGTTTCCACCTGCATACCTACGACCCCTCTCTTATCTGAGGTAAGGAGGCTCGGGTCTCCCCTATACAGATGTGCGTTCCACCCTCGCCGTTTCTCCAGATCACACCACTCGCTCCCGCTCCTAGCTCCTGCGCCTCTGCTTTTCAGTCTGGACGTACAGATGAGCCCCACACACACCCGGAAAGACATACGCTCCCTCCTCCGGGCTCATCTACGGGGAGGTGCCCTCCGATTATCCGTGTGATTTGTGATCCCCCGCCCCCAGCCTGCCCCGTGCGGAGGTGAGCCCCACTCCTCTCGCCCGCTGCCCGCTTCTCACCAGTACAGGTGGCCACACATACTGATCACAGCCTCCCGAGCCGTCTCCAGACATATATTACATTCGAAGGTGGCGCCCGCCCCGCCCCGCTCGCAGTTTGGCCCTTCGGGGCCCCCATCCTCCTCCTCCGCTGCTGCCATGGCCCGTTCGGTTTCGCCCCCACAAACCCCCAAGTCCCCGCAAACACACAAATACAAGCCCCAACAAACAAGAGACCGCCTCCTGCTCACGATCATTGGGGAGGCCTAAAGGTATTTTCATCGCGATTGGACTGAGTGCCTGCCAATCACTCAGGATGCGCCATAAAGGATTGGTCCGGAGGCGGGGGAGGAAGAGGTTTGCGCGGCCTGCCCTTGCCCTGTAACTATTGGCTCATGCAGTCGCCGTCGCTGGCGTGCTCTGCCATTCGCCCGCCGCCGGGCCAAGGGAAGCTTTATTGGTGTGGGTAGCTGCCAGTCATGTCCAAAGGCCAGAAGCAATTGGTTCGGGACTGCCCTTGCTTTCCTTTCCTTCCTCTTTCTCAGAGGGTTTGGACTCCTATTGGACTTTGGAGCGTATGACTCCACGGCAATTGACTGGCTGGGCTCGACGGAAACTGGTGATTAGGGAGTGCGCGTGCGCAGCAGGCGGCGGGAAGGGGTGGACCAATCCCGGGAGCGCTGAGCTTTCTGCGGGCCCGCCCTGCACCTCTATCTCGTCGTCATGGCGACTGCTCTACAATTGGCTGGGTTCGGGTCCAAAGGATTCGGCTCAGCCTCCTCCGAATGCTCGGGCTGCGGCATCCCTCGCCCGATTGGCCCGTTTCCTTCGCCCCTAATTGGCCGAGATCGGGAGAGACGGCGAAGAGCTCAGGAAAAAGGGCAAAACGGGGGTCGCAGGGTTCAAAATGGCTCCGGCCTCCTTCGGTGACGTAGGGAACAAAACTTGGGGCCGCCCCTCCCTCTCAGTGAAGAATGGGGAGCCGGCCTTAGCCCGACGCCGGGATGGTGCGAGCCTCGACCCGCGGCGCTGGTGTTAACGGCCTCCCGCGGCTGGACTCGGCCCGCCCTGTAGGTCCCCCGGAGCAGAACGGAAGCCAGACCCTGTGTAAAGGGCGGCAGGCCGCTGGCCCGCCCCGGCTTAGGCCTCCGCGGCGAGGCGCCCAGTCCCCTTCGGAGCGGCTGCGGGGCCGGGCGCCCCCTGAAGGCGACCTGGGCCCGCCCCGCCCGCCGTGGGAGATGCCGGGCCGCGGGCCTCCCGGGGCCTTTGTTCCGCAGTCAGTGACCCTCAGGGCGGCCCGGGGAGCGGGTTTCGGAAACCCGGGCGCCAGGGCCTGGGCGTCGTCCTCCGGGCGTGCGGGCCGCTCGGCGGGGGCGGGGCGGGCGGGCGCCTGATAAGCGCGGCCGGCGGCGGAGGGTCAGGGCAAGTGGCCGGGCGAGCGGCGGAGACCGAGGAGGAGGCAGAGATAGGATGATCCTGGTAAAGGGACTGCGGGACACGGGCTGGGCTCCACACACGCCTTCAGAATTGAGGAGGCGTGCCTGTCCCAGAGGAAACCAGCATCCCCCGCCCCCCAAAAAGCTGCCCAGTGCCCGGTCCCCGTGTGAAGATAGGTGCGCCCGGCTGCGCGGGGAGAGACGGAGGCCGGAGAGCTGAGGCGGCGGCGCGGGGAGGCGGGCCCTCCCCCGGGAAGAGGGGCGGCGGGAGGAGGGAGCGGGCGCGGGGAGGAGGGGGAGGGAGGGGACAAAGAGGCCCCGCTGGGGGCCGGGTGAGGTGAGGCCAGAGGATGGAGCCCTGGAGGGACGGGGGAGGCTCGGGGCTCGGCGTCTAGGTCCATCATGAATCTTTGGAATTGAATGGGGACCAGAAGGGGCCTCGGAGAGGAGCTGGCGGGAACGGGCTGCAGCGGGGGCCGCGGAGGAAGGCGGCACCGGGGAGGGTGGGAGGAGAGCCGCGGACGGGAGAAGGGGCGAGCGCAGCCCGCGGGGACGCCGCCGAGGAGGTGATGGAGGAGGATGCGCTGCAGGCCCGGCCCAGCCCGCCGCGGGGCCGCTAGCGGGAGGAGACGCCCGGGTGCCTGGGAGGCGATTGGCAAAACAGGCCGCCCATCACCGCCCCCCACTTCCTTTCCGGCCCCGGAAACCGGCGGCGTCGGGGGTGGGGGGATAGCGGCAGCAGCAGCCCAGCCCTCGGAGACAGCAGGAAGGGTGGGAGGGAGCTGGGGGCCGGCCCCCACCATTCCTGCCGCCATGGGCCCTGCCTCCCACTCTCGCCTCCCCTCCATCGGCCGGGGCTAGGATACCCCCAAGCCCGTCGCCCCCTTGGCGCCGACATCCCGAACGAGGCAGAGACACAGCCGCCCGCCGCCTCCGCTGCCGCAGCCTGGCCGGGGAGGGGGCCGGCCCCCCAGGCTCCCCTCCCCACTGAGGTGGGGGCAGGAAGGGATGGGAAGGGAGGGGTGCCGGAGGTACCGGGAGGAGAGGGTGGGGGAGAAGATGGGGCTGGGAGAGGGTTGCTGGGAAGAGGAGAGCCGCAGGGGAGGGGGGTTGGGGGGGGGGACTTGAGGGGGAGGAAGGATGGAAGAGGGAGAATTGGAGGCGCTGCGAGTCGTGGGAAGGGTGTGGACAGGGAGTCCTAGGCAGGGAATTCCTGCGCTCCACAATCCCAATTCCTTTCCTTGCCCTTTGGCCCCACTTGATTCTTGGAGGGTTGGGGCCGGGAGGAGGCCGCTATGCTGTGGCCCTCCCTCCCTCCCTCAGCAGAATTGCTTCCCAGGAATGCCCTCAGACTGGTCTCCCATCAGGCGCAGGGCCTCTTGCTGCCCTGGCTTCCCCGCTGCTCCCCTCGGACCAGGTATTTCTGGGTTGAACCTGTGTACCGTGCACAGTATGGCTTGTGTGCAGCTAGGTTGTCCCGTGCTGCCCGCGGGCTGTGAAGAAGTGCTGTTATTTCCCGTTAGAATTGCCCATTCTCATCTTAGTCCATGTCTCACGTCTAGTTTCCACATGTTCAGGTGTGAGTTTTCATGTACATATTGCATCTATTATTGGCTTCATGTTTCTTGCACATAAACTTGGGCATGTAGAGATTATACCTTGTTTTGGGGGGCTCACGTGTGCCGTCCGTGTTCCCATTATATGCAGCGGTCTTCATGTGTGGGATCCATGGCTTACCTGACGAGCACACGCTCCTTTCATAATACGGTTGGCCTCTTTGCTGTGTATATTTTCCCAGTCAGGGTTCACTTTACACATATCGTGCTCCTTCACATGGTGTGCTGATTTGACATGTCCAACAGGCTTATGGTCACACATACTATTAATTATTTCTTAATTTTACTGGCATTATGTTTTGGGAGTCAGTGCTGGTTAACCCATTTGGCGCTCTGTTGTGTTTATCAATCCTGGGTATTCCTGCTCCAGAAAGGATCTTGTAATATTACTATGCATATTAGAGAGGGTAATGGGGCCTCCATCTCCCCAAAGAGCCACGTCCAGGTGCCTTACCTGCTGCCTTCTCTGGCCTGTGTCGCTTCCTGCACGTGATCTCTCCGGGGGCTGTGTGCGTGGTCCGGAGCTGTGTCGCCCCGGTCAGCCCTGCCGTGCACATCATCTGTCCCCGCTCTGCACTGTTGGCATGTATTTGGTGACAGCAGCATCTTTCCCGTGGCATGTTAATCCCCATTCTGGATGTTTCTCTCGTGTGTGTGTGTGTGTGTGTGTGTGTGTGTGATGGTATGTGCCATCCTGATGGCTGCCACTCTGTGCTTTTATTGTGGCCGGGCGTCACGTGGCTTGGTGTGCCCACTGCTTTCTCGGTGACTTTTTTTCATAGCTAACATCCTCAGGAGGGTAGCTAGCTTACTCATGCTCAGGCTCATGGTGTGTTCAGCAATGTTTATGAGTGCCTTCTCTGCCTCCTCCTGGCCTGGGCATCGGGGATAAGACAGAGTGGCTGTCCTCAAGCTGCTTCCAGACTAGCGAGGGAGCAGGCAGTGAGGAGTGACAGTGGTTGAAGGTGAGTGCTGCTCACGCTCACCGGGAAGGCCTGCTCAAGCACAGATCGATGGGCCCAGCACCCAGGGTTCCTGACCAGGAGATCTGGGGTGAAGTCCAACAAGTTGCATTTCCAACCTTTGAGAACCAGTGATTAGGATCAAAGGGTAAAGAGAAGTCAGTCCTCGCAGGCTTCAGAAAGACCTCCAGCTCACGGCACAGCTGAGGGAGGCAGGTGACAGGGGTGGAAGGCGTCCCAGCCAAAAGGCACAGAAGCCTGGAACGTCCTGGCGTGTCTGAGGAGCTGAAGAAAATCAGTTCGGAGGAAAAGGCATTTGTGGGCGTGTGTCCAAGAAGTAAGCAGAAGTAAACTTGTCCAGAAGGGCCTTTAAGCAAGACAGGAAAAGGCCCAGCTGTGTGTGACAGAATCTGGTTGCCCAGTGGAAGGGGGATTGAAGAAGAGAAGGGATTGAAGAGGAGGAGGGATTGAACAGGAGGAGGGATTGAAGGGTTGGGAGCCTGTTGCAAAAGTCCCGCTGAGAAACCCGGGCCACACTCGCAGGGGCGTGGGCTGGGGGCGCTGAAGCTGCCATTCCAGAGCTGGCATCTCCTCTCCTCCACGGCCTGCTGCCTTCGCTCTGGGCCTGGGCTGGCCTTTGAGCACAGCCTTCCTGTCCTGGGAGGGAATGTCTTTGGCTGTGACAGTATTTACTGGAACTCCGTTTTTGGGAACTGGGACCTTGCCCCCAGCAGTGGGACAGCAGCGGGGAGGAAGAAGGAAGAGCCCAGGAGGCAGGTTCTGGGCGCCCGTCTGTCTTCCTCTTCCAGGGAAGTGGCGTGATGTCCCTTGTACTCTGCCCTCTTCTCTCTCTGTGAGGCCTTCCCCTCTGTGCGTGCCCGGCCAGGCTGCTGGAGGGTGGGAAGGAGTGGTGGGATTCGCTTGCCTGTCGGTGGAGGTAGGATTGATGGGTGTAGTGACTCCTGGTCCGTCCATGGCTTTATCTGGAATGGGAGGCCGTGCGGGTGGAGAGGGATATTCTAGGTATGCATTCCCGTCCTTCATCTGTCACTGGATGGGAGCGTAAATGTGTGTGTGTGTTTCTGTGGGTGTGCGTGTGTGTGTGTGTGTGTGTGCGCGCGCGCACACGCGCGTGACAGGCCGTCTTGTGTTGCCTGCGTGACAGAGCCTTCATTCTTGTCAGCCAGCCTTGAGAATGCCGGTGGGTGTTGGAGACTTTCACTGCGGCTGCTGTGTGCGCCGGGTAATATGCACACAGATGGCAGGGGGGCTGAGTGGTGAGGGGCACGGCTGCTTAGGTTAAAGCTAGGAAGTGCTTTTCAAGTAAGTTACTGAACTTTTCTGGCCTGTTTCCTATAACATGTAAACTTTGTGGTTTAACGTAGTGTATAGTTTATGTAAACCAACCCTGTCTAACACAAATATAATGCATGCCACGTATGTAATCTTTAATTTTTCTTTGTAATCTTCACCTGAGAATATTTTTTCCATTTATTGTTTTTTTATATTTTTTATTGATTTTTTTACAAAGAGGAAGAGAGAGGGATAGAGAGTTAGAAACATGGATGAGAGAGAATCATCGACCAGCCGCCTCCTGCACACCCCCTACCGGGGATGTGCCCACAACCAAGGACCAGAATCGAACCTGGGACCCTTCAGTCCGCAGACTGACACTCTAGCCACTAAGCCAAACCGGTTTCGGCATCCATTTATTTTTTTAGAGAGAGTGGAAGGGAAGGAGAAAGGGCAGAGGAGAGAGGGGGGGAGGGGTGGGAGGAACATCAATGTGAGAGAGACACATCAATTGGTTGCCCTCTGCACATGCTCCAACCAGAGATCAAACCTGCAACCAAGGCACGTGTCCCTGACAGGAAATCGCACTCATGACCCTTTGGTCCATGGGCCGGCACTCTAACCACTGAGCAACCGGCCAGGGCTGTAATTTTTAATTTTTTGGTAGCTACATTGAAAAAGGTAAAAAGTAACAGGATGAAATTAATTTTAATCTATTGAACACAAAAGTTTGTAATTGCACAATGTAATCAGTGTAAAAGGTTATTAAGGGACATTTTACATTCTGTTTTTCACTCAAAGTGTTTGAGATCTGATGTGCATTTTACATTTCCAGGACGTCTCAGTCTGCACTAGGCCACATTGCAGTGCTCAGCAGCCGGGGGTGGCTGGTGGCTGCTGGGGTGGACAGCGCAGGTGGAGGCCCTTGTAAGACCTTACCAGCCACTAGTGTCAGCTCTCCTGTTGTCCTTTCAGTGTCATACATGTCACCTCTGTGGGTGCACATGTCTCCGCTCCCTGTGCATCTGAAGATATCTGGGCCTTCAGAGAGGGGGTGGGGGACCGGTCTCGAGCTCCCACTGCCCCTGCTCGGGGCTTCCTGAGTGGGTTTGGACGGGAGCCCTGGCCCCATCTTGTCTCCTGCCTTCTGCACCTCACCGCCCCGCCCCTCCCGGAATCAGGCCACTGTCCCTTGCCGTCCCTGCAGGTGACCAGCATGGACCTGTGGCCGGGGGCATGGACGGTGCTGCTGCTGCTCTTTCTGCTGCTGCTCTTCCTGCTGCCTGCGCTGTGGTTCTGCAGCCCCAGTGCCAAGTACTTCTTCAAGATGGCCTTCTACAACGGCTGGATCCTCTTCCTGGCCGTGCTCGCCATCCCCGTGTGCGCCGTGCGAGGACGCAACGTCGAGAACATGAAGTGAGGCCAGGGGTGCTGGGTGTGAGGGAACTAAGGGTCGGAGGTGAGCAGAGCGTGGGGAGGATGTGGGTGTGCAGGAGAGTCAAAGAGTCCGGGGACGGGGTATGGGGGGGGACAGATTGCAAAGATGTCGGGGAGGGGAGCCGGGGCATGCAGGTGGACGCCAGTGGACCCCCTGGAACCACCTGCCGTGACACCCCTAGGATCTTGCGTCTGATGCTGCTCCACATCAAGTACCTGTACGGGATCCGAGTGGAGGTCCGAGGGGCTCACCACTTCCCTCCCTCCCAGCCCTACGTCGTGGTCTCCAACCACCAGAGCTCCCTCGACCTGCTTGGTGAGCCCCTCCCGGAACTCACCTCCCCGCCCGCCATCCCTTCCTCTCCCCGGAGCTTCCCTCCCGCCATCCCTTCCTCTCCCCCGGAGCTCTCTCCCCGCCACCCCTTCCTCTCCCCCGGAGCTCTCTCCCCGCCATCCCTTCCTCTCCCCCGGAGCTCTCTCCCCGCCATCCCTTCCTCTCCCCCGGAGCTCCCCCAGAACCCCCTCGGACGTGCTCTCCTGCCTCAGCGGGGATGTGGCTGTCTTTCCCGCATAAGCAGGGTGGACGGCCTTTCGTCACCCTTCCCTCCATTGGGTGTCCCTGGCCCCGCCGCCGTCTCCCTCCCTTATCCCCGGGCCGTGGTAGCACAGCGATGGGCCGGGTGCAGTGGCCGCCTCCGCCCTGACTCTCCCCTCACCCGCCCAGGGATGATGGAGGTACTGCCCGGCCGCTGTGTGCCCATCGCCAAGCGGGAGCTGCTTTGGGCTGGCTCTGCCGGGCTGGCCTGCTGGCTGGCTGGCGTCATCTTCATCGACCGGAAGCGCACGGGCGACGCCATCAGCGTCATGTCTGAGGTGGCCCAGACCCTGCTCACCCAGGACGTGAGTCGCCTGGGGACGGGCGGGCGTGTGGGGAACGGCTGTAAATAGCGGACAGGCGGGCTCGGGGCCGCATCATGCGGCCGCCCTCCACAGACCGTCTTCCCCCTAGGTGCGGGTCTGGGTTTTCCCCGAGGGCACGAGAAACCACAATGGCTCCATGCTGCCCTTCAAGCGCGGCGCCTTCCACCTCGCAGTGCAGGCCCAGGTGACGACTGCCCCCTCCGCCAGAGCCCAGCCCCGCCACCCTTCCTCCCGCGGAGCCCCCGGCCTCCGAGGGGAGCCAGGCTGATGGCCTTTCCCTCCCCAGGTCCCCATCGTCCCCATCGTCATGTCCTCCTATCAAGACTTCTACTGCAAAAAGGAGCGCCGCTTCACGTCAGGTGAGGCTCTGAGCAGGCGGGAGGGGGTAGGGGGGGGGCCCGAAAGGTCACGGCAGAGGCTAGAGGGACGTGTGTGTGTGTGTGTGTGTGTGTGTGTGTGTCCCACTCCGGCAGGACCGTGCGTGTCCACAGATCACTGCCAGGAAGTATTTTGAAGCGCCACCACAGGCGTTGGTTACTGTGGGCAGGAGAGACAGGGCCTGTGTGTGTGGGGCTGCGCACTCGGCAGTGCGTGCTACACCCAGACAGAGGGGTGGAAGGGTGGCGCCAGGCTGGGGCTTGGGGAAGGCCGTGCGGGAGGGAGGCCTCAGGAACAGGCACGGCTGGCAGGCAGGGGGCCATTGCCCGGCACCCGGAGAAGAGCCCTAAAAGGTTGAGGAGAAGGGCAGCAGGAGAGCGCAGAAATGGCCCAGCCGCGGGCAGAGGCCGGTGGACAGGCCTGACTGCCCCTCCCTCCCCTCCCAGGACGATGTCAGGTCCGGGTGCTGCCCCCAGTGCCCACCGAAGGGCTGACACCAGATGACGTCCCAGCTCTGGCCGACAGGGTCCGGCATTCCATGCTCACCATTTTCCGGGAAATCTCCACCGACGGCAGGGGTGGTGGCGACTATGTGAAGAAACCCGGAGTCGGCGAGGCCCGGCTCTGAGTTCCCTCCGCCCCACACCTGCCAGCCAGTGGGTTCGGAAGCAGGACCAAGCCCTCTTCCTCGTTCCCCCTCCCTCCTCGGTCTCCTTGGGAGTCTTCAGCTTCTGAAGCGAATGTCGGCCCCTTCCCAGCTCCCCAGGGACTCTTGCCTCGGTGCAGCCTCCACTCTGACCCCGCCTCCTGTGCCACGAGTCCTGGGACAGCTGCCCCCCAGTGCTCACCTCACAGCGGGAGCACTCCATCCTGCCCGGTGGGCCTCCTTCCTCCGGTCGCCCCTCCCCCGACATTGGCCAGTGGACCCCGCCGTTCCGTGGAAGTTCCCCACCCCCACACCCGTGGATCCAGTGGACTCATCGGTTGTGAGGAGGACTCCATGCTGTGCCTGGAACCTCCGGCTCCTGGGACACTCCTCAGCGACTTCCCCCTCCCTCCGCGGCGCCTCCGCCAGTGGGCTGGACTCCTCTCACCCGAGTCTCATTCCTGCCCGCCCAGTGCCCAGGACCGAGCACACTCCTGGGTACCAGTTTGGTCTTCACATTTCTGCTTCCCCTGTTCCCGTGCCGCCCCCCCCAGCTCTGGCACATTCTGATGGGGGAGTGACTGCAGGCCGCACCAGGCTCCCGTGCTGGAGAAGCTCTGGCCCTGCTGGAGGGGAGGGGAGGGCTTTTAATTTATTTCTCTTTCTTTGAAGGTTTCCCCTTTGAGCCAGTTTTCATTTCCTCCCTGTGGCATTACCTCCCCGCCTCCCATCCCAGACCTGTGCCCACAACAGGGAGGGGCTGGGAGCAAAGGAGAGGGTGGGACTCCGTTTTTCATGTTGGTTTTTATTAATTATCTGGAAAACAGCAAGGAACCAAGAATAAAGATTGAGCGAGATCTGGACGCTAGCTGCCTTGGTTAAGTTGAAGAGGCCCACTCGGAGGGGGTCCCAGACTCGGTCCTTGGCGGCAGGTGGCCTTGTCTGCAGCGCCCCAGCTGGGAGCCGCAGAAGATGAGTGTCCGGCTTCCGTGTAAATCGGGCCGGCTCTGCAGAGGGTCCTCATGGCCGCCCCTTGAGGCCTGGGCTCAGGCTGTTGTCCTCGCAGGAGCCTGGTTAACGACAGGAGACAGCGGCTGTGGGTCTGGGGGAGACAGCGGGAAGGGAAGGGGGCGGGTGGGGCGGACAGAGGACTCACAGGCGCCCAGCCTCTCCTCCAGCAGCAGCACCTGGTCGCTGAGAGAGTCTATCCTGTCGCCCCGGCCCCACAGTTCTGCCACCTGCTCTGGCCGCAGGTCTTCGGGTGGCACAGGCAGCACGGCTCGGACCCAGGCCCCGGTCTGCCCAGCCCACTGCAAAGGAGAGCCCGGGTGGTTGGGGTGGGCGCGCACAGCTCCACAGGCAGCCCGAGCCCTGGCTCACCTGCTCCAGCCGCTCCAGGCGCCCACGCAGCTCCAGGATCTCTCGCCTCAGGGCGCGTTCCTCCCGCTCCTCCCGCTCCGCTTCCCGGACTGGCACGAAGGAGAGCTTGACCGCAGCCCGGTTCCCCCCCATCTCCCCCGCCCCCCCACCCCCATCCCCTCCCCCTCTCACCGCCCCCATCCCCCCTCCCCGCACCCTGTGCCCCCATCCCCCCCTCCCCGCACCCTGTGCCCCCATCCCCCCCTCACCCGCCCCATCCTCTCCTCCCCGCACCCTGTGCCCCCATCCCCCCTCCCCCGCCCCCAATCCCCCCTCCCCTGCCCCCATCTCCCCATCCCCACACCCTGTGCCCCCACTCCTCCCCCCCTCCCCGCACCCTGTGCCCCCACTCCTCCCCCCCTCCCCGCACCCTGTGCCCCCATCCCCCCCTCCCTGCACCCTGTGCCCCCATCCCCCCCTCCCTGCACCCCCGCCCCCATCCTCTCCTCCCCGCACCCTGTGCCCCCATCCCCCCTCCCTGCACCCCCGCCCCCATCCTCTCCTCCCCGCACCCTGTGCCCCCATCCCCCCCTCCCTGCACCCTGTGCCCCCATCCCCCCCTCCCCACACCCTGTGCCCCCACTCCTCCCCCCCTCCCCGCACCCTGTGCCCCCATCCCCCCTCCCTGCACCCTGTGCCCCCATCCCCCCCTCCCCGCACCCCCGCCCCCATCCTCTCCTCCCCGCACCCTGTGCCCCCATCCCCCCCTCACCCGCCACGCTGAGGACACTGGCGCTGGTCGGCGGCTCCGGGGGCCCCTCTAGGCAGATGCGCCCGTCGGGGCCCAGCACCAGGCCGCGGGGGCAGCCGCAGGTGAAGCTGCCCGCCGTGTTTAGGCAGCGGTGCGAGCAGAGGGCGACGCCGGCCCTGCATTCATCCACGTCTAATACGGAAAGGGGGCGGGGGCGGGGGGCCGGGGGCGGGGGGGGGGGGGGCCTGGGAGGGCCGGGCGCTCCGGAGGGGGGCTGGGAGGGGGCGGCGGTCCGACTCACCCACGTGGCAGTGCCTCCCGCCCCAGCCGGGGGCGCACTCGCACCGGTCGGGCCGCACGCAGGCGCCGCCGTTCAGGCAGGGCTTGGCGCAGATGGCTGCGGGCAGGGAGGGCTTTGGCTCGGGCCCCCTGCCCCCCCCCCCGGGCGCACCCCCAGCCCCGGGGCCCAGGAAGGGAACTCACCTTCCTCGCAGGCGAGCGCCCCCGGATGCCGCTTCCTCCATCCCTGGCAGCACACGGCGTGCGTCTGCCGCACCTCCCTCCGCACCTCCCGCCACGCCGCGCGGTACGTAGTCCTGGAGCACAGGGCGCGGTCTGAGCCGGCCTGCGGGCCTGTCCTGCGGGTGCTTGGGGGCCAGCTCCCGCCCTCACCTGTAGGTGCTGCAGACGCGCCTCCCCGGGCACAGGGTCAGGTAGGGCTTGTGCACGGGCTGGCTGTAGGACTCGTTGTAGCGGAGCGGGACCACCAGCGTCTGCTTGGAGCACACCCCCGGGCTGCACCGTGTGCGGGGGAGGCGGGCGCTGAGGGGGCCAGGCCCGGGAGCCGGAGTCCCAGCGCCCCCCATGCCCCCCGGCCCAGCCCTCCCTCCAGCTGACAGCCTCACCCCCATTCCAAACTTCGCTGGCCCCTGTGCCCCCACCCAGGTCTCCTGAACCTCTCACCCCGCCCCCTCGTTGTCACCTCTCTCTGAGGGATCCACCCTTGGACCCTTCGCCTGTCACCAGGAGGAGGAGGAGGGAGAGTCCGCTTAGGAGAGCGCACCGCTCAGCCCGGGACCCCATGCCGCTCCTGACTCCAGACTGCCGCCTGCAGGAAGGAGAGGTGAAGGCCGGCCTGCCCACCCGCTCCTGCTCCGGCGCCCGCCCTCCCCAGCGGCCCCGGGCCCTGGAAGTGTGGGTGACCGCACGTTCATTCGCTTGCACCCGTCACCAGGATGGCGGCTCGGGGGCGTGTACCTAACAGCACCCTTCCTTTGGCACCAGCCGGGCTCCCACCGGCCACCTCCCTCCCCTCACACTCTGCCCTCCATGACCCTCTGACCTCCAACATGCCCTCTCCCCCTAATCTTCCTCCTTCAAAACCTTAGGTACTCCCCACGAGACCCTCCCTCCTTCCACACAAACCCCACACCGTCACACACACCCCTCACCAGACAGCACCCCAACTCACACTCACTCTGAGGCCCTGACCCCCACTTTCCCCATCGACATCCCTTGCCCACCTGCCTTTCCTCTCTCTGGGAGAGTCAGGCCCACCAGCCTCAGCAGCAGCGGCTCGACTGGTGGGCAGGCTGGGCTGCAGAGAGGAGGGGCCCGGCCACAGAGCCCTCCCATCCCTGCCCCCTCCTACCGGCTCCCCCTGGAGCTCCAGCTTGGTGTGCTCACGGGGTCCAAGTCTCACCACTTTCCCTACCCAGCAAAGGGCCCCGAGAAGTATCTTCCCAACTTCCTGAGGCCTCTTCTCTCTGGACCCCCGAATCAGCAGAGGCCACTTGCTATGTAACACTACAGTACCCTGGTCCCAGCCTCCCCCTTAAGCCCAACACTGACCGGGAGACCTGGGGGGCAGGGAACGAGTGGCAGAGAACACATGGGGTCAGGTCATGGGAGAAGAGGCAAGATCAGCTGAGGAAAGAAGGGAAGTCATCACAGAGGGGCAGGGGGCAAGCCGGGGCACAAGGGGAAAACTGACCCCATTTCTCAATGACATTTGTCGGGGCCTGGGAGGGGGCACAGTTGAGTCAGCCGCCGCCCCCTCGGCCGGGGCAGACAGGGCCCTATTGTCTCCACCAAAATTCCTCCCTTCAGGAAAGAGGCGGCTCTTTGTCCGGCCCTCACCCCTCTCTGGTCTGCAAAGGTTAGAAAGGGGCTCAAGGAATGCTCACCCTGACCCTTACCCCCTGGGCTGGCCTGGGTGGCCAGGACATCCCACCCGTGAAGCTGGGGCACAAGCCACTGGGGCCCTGGGCTCAGCCCCCCAACCTCAGCCTGGGACAGGAAGAGAATTGTCCTCAGCAGGAAAGAACCCACAGAGAATCAGGAACCCACACAGAATGGGCATTGAGAGAGCGGAAACACCAGGGGTCCCACCCCAGACCAGGCATCCGGGCACCCAGGCCTCGGCTCTCCATTCCCACCCTTTTTGGGGATCCGGGTCCCCCTCACCTGGAAAGGAGCCAAGCCACACTGAGGAAAGGGAACTTTATTTCCATAAATACAAGGTAACACCCACTGTAGGGTAGCTAACGGAGGGGCTGGGGCCTCAGAGAAAGGAGGCTCCCAGGAAGTACCCCAACACTGAACATAGGGACTGGGGGATCCCCAAACCTGAGATGGGCCTCGCAGGCCACAGATATTCCCCAACATTGACACTTCAAGAACGGAACTGCACCCAGCGGGCAGGCGTGGCCCCGCTCCTTCCCCGGGGAGGGCGGCATGGGGAGTTCAGCGGGAACAGAGCCACACTGTCCTGAGCAGCCTGGGAGGAGGCCCCTGTGTGGGCGGGCTGGGCCCTCCTGTGCAGCCAGAGATGGAGGAGCAGCCTCAGTTCAAACCTGGTTTCTCACTTCCCAACCTCAGCCTTGGAGGATGGGAGAGCATGGAGCCACCCCCAAATGAAGACACGAGGTGGGGGAGACCAGGGTTTGTCATTCACAGAGCAGAGGGGGCTTGGGAGCCCTGGCCGGTGGGGCCGTGTGCAAGTAATGACGTGGCAACAGGCGCAGCAGAGCCTGGCACTGCCTCCCAAGGCCAGCTCTGGGGCTCCGGGCCCCGGGCTCGCCCTCAGGAGAGCCAGGGCTCGATGCAGGTCACGTAAAGGGTATGGTTGGAGTGCCAGGCGGTGTGGGCAATCCCGGCCATGGGACACCTCACTATGGCCCCCCGGGCCCAGAGAGTCTTCAGTCCAAAAGAATCCCGAAGATAAACCTTTGCGGGGTAAGGGGTGTGGGAGAAAGACACAGGGAGACAGCGTGAGTTCCTGCTGAGGCCCAGTCCCTTCCCAGGGTGAAGCCCCGAGCTCAGGACTCAGCAGTGGGGGGGCGGCTGGAGACAGCTGGGATGGGCGTGAAGAAATCCAGGGACTCACCAGTTGTTCCTCCATCTCCAAGACTGTCTCATTTGCATCATAGAAGCCAAAGAAGCTACAAAGAGATGGGGGGGCCATTATCAGGAGAGCTGGAGAAAGTCAAGGTGGGATAGGATCCTTTCAGAACTCACAGCCTGTTGGTGAGACAGGCAGCAGGGAGAACACTCAAAATATTTAGCGGGACATCATGCACCTCATGAGATGATGCACGGAAGACACGGCATCACTTCGCTGAATTCCCAAACTGAGGGACAGTCTACAAAATAGATGGTGCATACACTTCAAAGATACCAGTGTCCGGACAAGAGGACTTGGGTAGCATTCAGGATTAAGAGAAACTAGAAAGACATAAAAACTAACACACGATCCTGGGTTTGATCTTGCACTGGAATATGTTTTCCCCCTAAAAAGGCAACCCAGCCAGCGTGGCTCAGTGGTTTGAGTGTCGACCTATGAACCAGGAGATCACGGATCAATTCCCGATCAGGGCACATGCTCAAGCCTGGGAGGGCCCAGCTCAACCCACAATGTGGGGCATGCAAAAGGTAGCTGCTCAGCGATTCTTGCTTCATCATTGATGTTTCTTTTTTTCTTTTTTTTAAAATATTTTATTGATTTTTCACAGAGAGGAAGGGAGAGAGATAGAGAGCCAGAAATGTCAATGAGAGAAACATCGACCAGTTGCCTCCTGCACACCCCCCACCGGGGATGTGCCCGCAACCAATGTACATGCCCTTGACCGGAATCGAACCCGGGACCCTTCAGTCCGCAGACCGACGCTCCACCACTGAGCCAAACCGGCTTCGGCCATCATTGATGTTTCTATCTCTCCCTCTCCCTTCATCTCTGAAACCAATAAAAATATATTAAAAAAAAAAAAAAAAAAAAGACAATTAGAGCCAGGCCAGAGTAGCTCAATGGTTGAGTATGAATTCATGAACCAAGAGGTCACCAGCTCAATCCCCAGTAGGGGGTGTGCAAGAGGCAGCTGGGGGATGTTTCTCTCTCATCGATTTTTCTCTCTCCCTTTCCCTTTCTCTAAAGTATCAATAGAAACATTTTTTAAAAATATATATTTTATTGATTTTTTTTACAGAGAGGAAAAGAGAGGGATAGAGAGTTAGAAACATCGATGAGAGAGAAATATCGATCAGCTGCCTCCTGCATGCCCCCTAGTTGGTATGTGTCCGCTACCAATGTACATGCCCTTAACCGGAATCAAACCTGGGACTCTTCAGTCCATAGGCTGATGCTCTATCCATTGAGCCAAATGGGTTAAGACTAGAAACATTTTTTAAAAGATAATTAGAAAAATTTGAATAAGGTCTATAGAGTACCATATCAATGTTAATTTCCTGATTTTGACAATTGTATTGCAGAGATATTAAAAAATGCCCTGTATATAGGAAATATGTGCTGACATACTCAAGTTTTAGGGATAATGAGATATTGTCTTGAACCTACTAACGGCTCACACACAGCCAGCAGGGGGCGTGTGGGAGGCAGCGACCAATGATTCTCATCACTGATGCATCTGCCCCTCTCCCTTTCCTTTCCTCTCTGAAATATATGTTTATAAACACTAGGTGATTGCTTTATGCTACTTTGGTAACTTCTTAAGTATGAGATTGTTTCAAAAGAAAAAGACTGAGCCTTAGTTGGCTTGCCTCAGTGAATAGAACATCTGCCTGCGGACTGAAATGTCCTGGGTTCAATTCTGATTAAGGGCACATACCCAGGTTGGGAGCTCAATCCTCAGTAGGGGGTGTGCAGGCGGCAGCTAATCAATGATTCTCTTTCATCATTGATGTTTCTATCTCTCCCTCTCCCTTCCTCTCTAAAATCAATAAAAATATATGTTAAAAAATTGTTTAAAGGTCTGAACATATTTTTTCATTAAGAATATATAACTTGCTGAAGCCGGTTTGGCTCAGTGGATAGAGTGTTGGTCTGCAGACTGGGAGGTCCCAGGTTCAATTTTGGTCAGGGGCATGTACCTTGGTTGCGGGCACATCCCCAGTGGGGGGTGTGCAAGAGGCAGCTGGTGGATGTTTCTCTCTCATCAATGTTTCTACCTCTCTCTCTCCCCTCCTCTCTGTAAAAAAATCAATAAAATATATTTTAAAAAATAAACTGCCATTTAAGAAAGAAGAAACAAAAAAACCAGAATATATAACTGGTCCTGACCGGTTTGGCTCAGTGGCCTGTGAACTCAAGGGTCCTGGGTCCAATTCTGGTCAAGTGCATGTAGCTTGGTTGCCAGCACATCCCCAGTAGGTAGACTGAAGGAGGCAGCTGATAGATGTTTCTCTCTCATCGATGTTTCTATCTCTCTATCACTCTATCCCTCTCCCTTCCTCTCTGTATTCAATAAAGTCAATAAAATATACTTTAAAAAAAGAATATATAACTGGCACGAGATTCAAGTAGATGCTGGCAGTGAATAACTGAATGCTAATAAGAGTTAAGTCCAACGGGCCACAGGAGCAAAGACAAAAGCCACTGCCTTAGCGTAGAGCAGGGTGGGGGATCTTTTTTCTGCCGAGGGCCATTTAGATTTATAACGTGCTTCGATGGCCATACCAAATTACCGATTTAAACATCAGCCTGCTGTGTTTGGTCAAACATTTCATTACCCACCCCTAATACCTTGGCAAGGCCAGACCAAACGATTTCCGGGGCCTTATCGGGCCTGCCCATTTCAGAGCACCTGGCTTAGAGCATCAGCGAAGGCTCCCGGCGATGGCCCTGGACCAGGGAAGGCCGCTGCAGGCCAATGGGATGCAAGAGCAGGGGCACGGAGGGGAGGCGCAGCGGGTGCGGGAGCTGGGCTGAGGCCTGGGGAGAAGCTGGGTGTCACCCGCTGGGAGAGCAGCAGGGCACATAGACCTGGACCTGCTCTCCAGCTCTGCCACACTCCCCACTGTGTGCGGCTGGGCACGCTCCTTCCCTGTGTCCTAGGGACCAACACCCCCTTGGCAGCAAGGAAGGAAAGCGTGTGGCTAACAGAGAGAGCCTGACTCACCCCTCACTAACGCTATGAACGGAAGCAAGGAATTCCATCTCTTTGCACTCAAGTCTCCTAAAAGGTCGTTTTGAGGATCCAATGAGCTTTATTTAAAGGTGCTACGTAACTGCGAGCTATTACTATCTTTATAGGGTTGTAGACGTGAAATGAAATGTAAATAAATCCCGTCTGTTACTATTATCATAAGGGTTGCTACTCCTTCACTCAAAACCCTCCAATGTTTTCCCATTTTCCTCAGAATATACCGTCAAGGGTCGTGGTTGCCGGGGCTGGGGCGGCTGGGCTGAGGAGCTCGTGTGAATGGATATGGAATTTCAGTGTGGGAAGAAAACACAGTCCCGGAGATGGGTGGTGACGGTCACACAGTATGTGAGTGTACTTCATGCCACGAGCTGTGCTCTACAAACGGCCCTGGTGTGACTGCTGGTTGGGGTGTCCTCAGGTTCAATGCCAGTCAGGGTACATAGCCAGATTCTGGGTTCGAGCCCTGGTCGGTGCACATATAGACGCAACGGATCCCTCCCTCCCTCCCTCTCTCTCTCTCTCTCTCTCTCTCTCTTTCTCTTTCTCTCTCTCTGCAACAGATTGATGTTTCACCCACTCTTTCTCTCTCTGTAAAAGTAAATACATTTTAAAAATGGCAAGTTTTATTTTGTGTATAATTTTAAAAAAAGTCAAGGGTCTTACTTTGCCCTACAAAGGCTCAACATAACGGCTCTCTGCTACCTCTTTCAACCTCCTCTCCCACTCTCTCCCCAGCTCCCTTGTCACGGGCCCCAGGGTTCATGCAGGTGCGGTCCCTGTCCCTGGCCTCCTCCCCCACACTGCTCCCAGCACCCCCTGACTTCCTTCCGCCTCAGCCTCAGCCTCAGTGCAAAGGGCAACTCTCCCAGGGGCTGCTCTGGCCAGCCCTAAAGCAGGCTCTGTCCTGACAGCCGCTCCCCTGCCTCCCTTCACTCCCATTTGACAGACAGACAGACAGACATCGTTATCTGTCTCCCCCTCTGGAAGGAAAGCTGCACCACACAGAGACCTCACTGCCGCCTGACTCCGGGGCCCAGAGCGGCTCTGAGGGACTGCGAGGGCCGTGCCGCTCAGCTCGCTCAGGAGCTCCGGGTGGGGGCTCGCAGGGGGCGCCACCCAGACCTGGCTTTCCCAGAGCGACAGGCAGGAGGGGTGAGGCGGAGGCAATCACAGCGGACCAGGAAAGGAAAGAGGCGATAGGAAGTGGATCAAATGGCATGGATTGTCTACACACATTGTGCCAACATCAAGTTCCTGGTTTTTGACGCTGTGCTGTCATTACTTAAGATGCAGCCACCGGGGGAACTGGGTGAAGGTACACAGGGCCTCTCTGAACTATCTTCGCAATTTCCTATGAATCTACAACTATTTCAACGCTAGAAGTTTTTTATAAAACCAGGGGGGGCAGGGACGGAGAGGAAATAGCATCAGCAGGATGAGGTGACCGGTAGATACACGGGCTGTGGGAGGACTCCCAGGTGTGGATCTCGGCTGGCAGGCGGTCACTGAGCGTGGGACCAGCTTTCGGGAGCGGCGAAGGTTGGGGGGATTAGGGTGTCCTTAGTGAATCCCGAGGCCACGCAGCTGTTACCTGGACTGCCAAGGGGTAATGACGCCATCATCGGGGCCTCCGATCAGCACCATGCGGCCCACACGGAGGAAGTTCTTCCGCCAGGCTGCGGGGGGAGAAGAGAGCCGTCAGTGCCGGCCGGCCGGTGGGAGAGGGGGCACAGCGGGCAGAGAGGCAGAAGGCGACACCCAGCGAAAGCCTGGGGCCTCACCAGTGGCGTTGGGATGGTCTCTCTCCCCGTTGATCAGGGCCAGGAAGCTGCTGGCATTGAGGTACAGGTCATCGTGGTGAGGATCTGCGTGCAAATGGCATTTAGAAAGATGGTCAAGGAGCAGGGGAGCAGGCAGGCGCGGACACTGGGAGAGCAACCAGGAGGCTTCAGGAACAGACCGGTGAACAGGAATGTAACGCAGCAGCAGTAATAATTGTGAACATGACAGCAAACCCCTTCACCCGGCTCGACGAGCCACAAACTGCCCAAAGCGTTTTACACTCATTAACTTGTTTAATGCTTACAAGCCCCTATGAGGTGGGTACTAATTTATTCTTTTACAGAGGAGGACGCTGAGTCGCGGGAAGGTGGAGGAACGCCCAAGTGGCCCGGCAGGCTCAGACTGCAAATGCAGTGGCCTGGACCCAGCAGCCATGGCCTTGCGAAGCCCCGGAGGCTTCTGGCCAGGCCCACTGCCTGTGCTGGAAAGGAAGCTGCATTGGAACAGACACGCGGCTGCTCGCACACCGCGTGCCAGAGCAGAGGAGTGGCGACAGGGACTGTACGGCCTACAAAACGAAAAGCAATTGCTCTCTGCGCTTTAAAGGAAAGGCGTGCTGACCTCTGCACCACGCGGCGCTGAGACACTGGCTGATACACATACAGCATGCTGTGCCCCATGAGTGTGAGTTATCACTATTGTCATTGCTCCTGGCTCTGGCAGAGGCCCTAGCCTCCAGGGAACCCCCATGGAAGCTGGGTTAGCACGCTACTCACCATGCCAGTAGTTGCATATGGAGAACTCCTGCCCCCAGGGGCTGTAGCAGATCCGGTAGAGGTTAGACCTCATGGAGGTAGGGAACAGCCACTTTAGGTAGTCCGTGTCTGGCGAGAGAGCAGCAGCGTCAAGTAGATCCAACCCCTGTGCCCCCAGCTCCGGGCCCCGCATGCAGCCCACAGCCCCACTCACCTCCGTACTGCCCCATCTGCGGGGAGGACAGCGAGATGAAGGAGTCCACGTTGTGGTCATCCATGACGGACAGCAGTGCCCGGCACACCAGGCCGCCTGTGGGCAGGCCACACGTGGGCAGGGGTTCGGGATGGCCAGGCCAGCAGTCTCCGAGCTGCCCCCCGCCCCATGTACATGAGGAAGGCCAGGCCCCGACAGCACAGACACGTAAGAGCCAGACTCTGATTCGGGGCCTTCTGACGCTAACTCTGGGGTGTTTTTGCCAAACACCACCCACCCCCGCCCGTCACTAGCACTTAGGCCGGAGAACTGTGGGTACTGGGGACAGGAGGGGGTAGCACTGTGTCCCCAGAGGACTCACAGAGGTGAGACCAGGGGCTGAGGGAAGTCAGAAAAGGGGGGCTCGGGCACCAGGGCCCTGCTGGACAGTGTGGTTCAGAAAAGGGGACCTAGGAAGTGCCCCTCAGATAAGGATCAAGCTTCAGAGAGTGCTTAGGGTGGGGGGCACCTACCCTGTGAGTAGCAGATGAGATGCACCCCTTGAGGGGCCTTTGCCATGATGGGGGCCACAGCCTCTCGGAACCCTTGCACCTGTTCCCACAGGGGCCGCAAGCTCTCTCTCCCATCGAAGAGATCGAGCACGGTCACCTCGGTCCCGGGGTGTGTCTGTGGGAAGGGGCGATGCTGCAACTGGGGGTGAACTGCGAAGCCCTCCACTCCACCCTGCTGCGCCAATGCCTGCTGTGCCCTGCTAGAGCCGGGGTCCCCCCACCACACCCCCAGGGACCGGGCAGCCGGAGGGGCGGCTTTCAGGCCCGCCCGCTTCCGCCCCAGCCTCCGCGGCGCCCCGCAGACCTGGTTGATGTAGCCCAGCAGGTGGCGGAAGCTGTAGGAGCTGTCAAACAGCCCGTGCACCACGATGACCGGCTTGTAGGGCGCGCGCGGCGGCGCGGGGGCCGCGGGCAGCAGCAGCAGCGGCAGGAGGGGCACGGCGAGCAGGAGCCCCGCGGGCGGCCGCGGCCCCGCCATCTCCCACCTGAGCGGGACGGGCTCCTGAGCCCGCAGCCGGCCCTCGGCAGGCCACGCGGTCAGCCGCTCCCGCCGGCCCACCGGCTCCCGGCCCAGAACAGCAACTTCAACTCACCGTCCTCCCCCGCACCCCGGCCGTCCTCCCCCCGCATCCCCGCCGCGCAGGCGCAGCGCCGCCCGCGAGCCCCGCCCCCGCCCGCCGCCCGGGACCCGGGGACGTCCCCGCCGCGCGGCCCCCGCCCCGCCCCGCTCCGTTCTGCCGCTTCGCAGGCGGGACCCGAGCGGCAGCGGGTCCCGGGAGGCGCACCCGGCCCGGCCCCGGGCCGCCCGCCGCTCACTCCTCCGGGGCTGGGAGCGCGGGGGGCGGGGGGCAGGGAACGCGGGGGGGGGGTGAGGGGGGGCAGGGAGGCTGCTCGGGGTCGCGCTCAGCCGTCATTTCCGGGGCTTTCCCTGGCAACCGTGCCAGCGTCCCCGGCAACGCAGGCGGCCCGGGAGGGGCCGTGGAACTTTCCATCGCGCGCTGGGAGCGGGGGAGGACACGGCGGGCGGCCCGCGCTGCCGGGGGGAGAGCCGCAGCGGCCCTGCGACTGGAGGCCTGCGCCCCGGCACCGCCCGGGTCCGGCCCCGGGAGCCCGCGTTCCCTCCGGGAGAAGCGGCCCCGCTCCGCCGCCGCCTGCCGAGGCTGCAGCCCGCCCGCCGCCCGCCGCCCGCCCTCACCGCTCTTGACGGTGAAGTGCGTGTAGTCTGCCTTGTCTCCGACCGCGGAGCGTCCTCCTGGCCCCTCGAGCGGAGAGCGGAGAGCGGCTGGCCCAGTTTCTCCGGCCCTGCTCCGCGGCTCCCATGGAGGATCCACCCCCGAGGGGTGGAGGGCTCCGAGGCGGCTCTGACTCACGCCTGCTAGCGCGGTTTCCACCCGACTCTCAACCTGAGCGACCCCCACAGTCTGCTCTTAGCTGGGGGCTCCTGGGCGGGACCCCCAGTCTGCCCTTAGCTGGGAGCTCCTGAGGCGCTCCCCACCCAGACCCCCCCTCCCCACCAGGCCAGACCAAGTCCCAGCCATCCCCACCTCTCCATCTGTGGCGCTTACCCAACACCCATCAAGACATTAATGAAAAAACGAACTCGCTGTGGCCAAGCTGCTAAGCTGCTCATGGTAAGCAGGTTGAGGTATGAAGAAATGACTCTATTCTTGCTTTAACTTAAACTTTGGAACTCTCCAGTCCTGCACCAATGCCTGCATGTACCTCAGACCTCCAGACAACTGAAAACCACTGTCATCAGGACCGCCTGGCATCCAGGGTGAGGACGAGGGTCACAACAGCACGACGACTGAGATTTCTTTTGAGAGCCAAATTTTTTAAACTTAAACTTCTCCTAATGCCACTTCTTCAAAATAGACTCATCCAGGCCGTGGTATTTTGTGGAAGAGCCACACTCAAGGGGCCAAAGAGCCGCATGTGGCTCTCGAGCCTCGGTTTGCTGATGACAGGCCTTTGCTGACAACCCATCCAGAGGCTAAGAATGAACGGATTCTTCTGAAAAATGTCCCCTATGAGCTTTTCTTTCTTCTCAGGAACAGTCCAAGTATTGCCTAACTGTGTTACCAGGTTGCCAACCCTAAGATCCTTGGATAAATCTTTGCCATTTATTTCTGTCAAAGCCTCCAGACACTTCTGAGTTTCTTGGACAACAGGGCTTTACTTAGCATTTAAAGATGTTTCCCCGCCAAAACCGGTTTGGCTCAATGGATAGAGTGTTGGCCCGCGAACTGAAAGGTCCCAGGTTCGATTCAGGTCAAGGGCATGTACCTTGGTTGTGGGCATATCCCCAGTAGGGGGTGTGCAAGAGGCAGCTGATCGATGACTCTCTCTCATCGATGTTTCTAACTCTCTATCCCTAACCCTTCCTCTCTGAAATAAATAAATAAATAAATAAAGGTGTTTCCCTTCAGAAAGGAACGCCCCAGGTTGTCTGATCCCCTCCCTGTCGCAGGGTCTTTACCAGTCTGAAGCAGTTCCCAGTCACCAGCGTGAGCCCTGAGCTGTGCAGAATGAGGGTAAGGTGGTGGTACAGGTTGGGGCCATAGAAACCGGAACGAGGAGCCGTGATTCAAATCTCCGCAGCCTGAGGCCCAGCTGCAGGTCTCCGTCCAGCTGGCTCTGTGGTCTGTTCAGACATGAAGGGGGAGGACACAGCCCAGGAGAGGGATCTGTCTTGGCGGGGGAGGGGGCATTAGGAAATGGATCTGAACACTGGCAGGCCCAGGATCTCTAAGAAGCCCGTTCGCAAAGGGAGGAAAGGGGGTCGAGTCCATCTTCCCAAACCAGCGGCCAGAAATGAGCAACTCCCTCCCAGAGTGCTTCAGCTCCTTGGCCGGAGGGAGTATCAGTGCACCCCCCCCAAGCTCCCCTCCGTCCGGCCCCCTCCCCATGGGGGGCGTTCTCCCAGCTGTTACAGCCCAGGCCTCCCACTGGACTTCCTGTTCCCCAGGCCTGGGTGGAGGATGGAGGCTATAACCCTGGGAACGTTGCAGGGCATCACAGGCCTCAATTCTGCGTACACCTTCCTCAGGCACAGCTCTGTCTCCTGAAGTGAGGGGCTAGGGGCAAGGATTTGAGAGAAGATTCTGGGACCTGGGGGGGAGGGGGGAAAGGAGGGGAGGGACACTCTGGGGAAGGAGAGGCCGCACTGGAGTGAGGCAGATCTGCAGGAGCTGGTATCAGTCTGTGGAGCGCCCACTCAATTCCTCCACAGCTGATCACTACAGCCCTCTCAGAGGGGCAGGCTCCAGAGCGTTCTCTCTCCCTCCTGCCTTTCCTTAGTCCCACCCACTTTGCCTGGTCTTGCTTGCCTCCTTGTTTCCATGACAACTCCAAGGGAGCCCAAACTGGGGGCTTGAATGCTAGGGTGAGAGGAGGAGAGACGAGTGTGGGGGGGTACATCTGAAGAGCTCCCCCAACCCCGCCTCGGTCCCTTTAAGCTCTCCCCCCTCCCTGTTTCCCTCTGCCCCCCCTCCACCACCACCCTCGGAGGCTGTCTTCTCTCCATCTCTTGCGCTGCCGGCTGCGCCATCCCTGCACCCCGGCTCCCGCTCCACTTGGAGACCCCCGACTCCAGCCACAGAGACCCTGACCCAGCGAGACAGAGACTGCAAGCATGTCATCAGAAAAGTCAGGTGAGAATCCACAGCAAAACCTCCCACTCCCTGCACGGTCTCCTGCCCCGTCCCCTCCCCCTCCCTCTGCTCCAACCCCCTCCCTACCTCCTCCGAGCAGGTTCTATCCAGCTCAGCCGCCCCTAAACCCACTCCTCCTCCTTTGCTTCCTTCCCCCTCCGTTCCAGCACCGGTGCCTGCCAGGGGGGCAGCAGGATAGGCTGAAGCAGGAGGGAGGCGCAGAGGGCAGCCCCAGCCAGGTGCTGCAGGGAGTGACAGATGGCCCGGCCGGCACGGGGACATCATGGAGACACATGGCGGGGGGGCGGCACGGAGACACACCAGCTGCCGGTGCTGGGGGTGAAGTCCAGCAGCCCCTCCGGTTCAGCCCTGAAGAAGCACTGAGATTCCGGAGGCTGGGCGCCCCTCCCCCCCTAAGGGATGGCGGGTGGGCCTGTTGGCCCGCGTGGCTCTCCCGGTGTCGGACGGACACATGTTAAAACATGTTGCATGTCCACATGACATGTGCACACGCAGGACTGGCTCAGAGGGGCAGGCCCCGGTGGCCTGGCCCCGCAGCCGCTGTGGACGCGGCGGCGCCGCGCAGTGATGAGCGGAGAGTTGTGGCCTCAAAACTAGACAGAGAAACAGAAGTGGGGGGGCCAGTGGCCTAGATACAAGCCCTCTCCTGCCCCAAAGTGAGATGCTTCTCACCTTCTCCTCTGTCCCTCCCACTGCCCTCCTCCATCCATCCCGGACCCTCTGTCTGCCAACCTCCCCATCTCACTCTCACCGCCCCTGCCCTGGATCCCTGGAACCCGGACCCCGGAACCCCCGGACCCTGGACCCCCGGAACCTGGACCCCGGACTCCGGACCCCTGGATCCCGGACCCCTGGACCCCGGACCCCTGAAACCCTGGACCCCCGGACCTTGGACCCTCGCTTCGGCTCGCCCCCCAGGCCTCCCGGACTCCGTCCCGCACACCTCGCCGCCGCCCTACAACGCCCCGCAGCCGCCCGCCGAGCCCCCCGCGCCCCCGCCGGCGGCCCCCGCGCACCACCACCACCACCACCACTACCACCAGTCGGGCACCGCCACCCTCCCGCGCCTGGGGGCCGGCGGCCTGGCGGCTTCCGGGGCCTCGGCGGCGCGCGGGCCCTCGTTCTCCGCCACCCTGCCGCGGCCCCCGCACCACGCGCCGCCCGGCCCGGCCCCCGGGGCGCCCCCGCCCGGCTGCGCCACCTTGCCCCGCATGCCGCCAGACCCCTACCTGCAGGAGACCCGTTTCGAGGGCCCGCTGCCCCCGCCGCCGCCCGCCGCAGCCGCCCCGCCGCCGCCCGCGCCCCCGCACGCCGCCCAGGCCCCCGGCTTCGTGGTGCCCACGCACCCAGGGGCGGTGGGCACGCTGCCGCTGGGGGGCTACGTGGCCCCCGGGTACCCCCTGCAGCTGCAGCCCTGCACCGCCTACGTGCCGGTCTACCCCGTGGGCGCGGTGAGTGCGGGCAGGGCGGGGGGGAGGGGAGGGCTGGGGAAACCGGGCCAGGGGACCCGGCGGCCTGGGGAAGGCCTGGGGGCGGGGGGAGGAGGAGGAGGAGGGAAAGGCCTGGGGGCGGGGTTCTGGCGGTCAGTGAGGTCAGAGGCCACGGCCTGGGAGGGTGCGGGTCGGGAACCTGGGGCTGAGGAGTGGGGCGGCCAGGTAGGCATCTGGAGAGAAGAAACAAGCGAGGCGGGGCAGCGCCGGAGGGGCGTGTGTTGGAGAACCCCGAGGATGTGGGGTTACCCCAGGAGATGGGTTAGTGGCAGCACAGGGGCCTAGGCGGGCTGTAGGCTGTTCTGGGGCAACGTGCAGACTGCGCTTCAAACGCGCTCCCCCCGAGCGGGTCCCCGTGACGCTCCACCCCCTCTCCTTACAGCCCTACGCCGGCGGGACCGGGGGCGCGGGAGTGGCCTCCACGCTGCCCGCGCCGCCGCAGGGCCCGGGGCTGGCCCTGCTGGAGCCCAGGCGCCCGCCGCACGACTACATGCCCATCGCCGTGCTGACCACCATCTGCTGCTTCTGGCCCACCGGCATCATCGCCATCTTCAAGGCGGTGCAGGTGCGTGCGGGCACCGGAGCGGGGCTCCCGGGCACCTCATCCCGGGCTGGGGCGGCGGGTGGGGGGAGGGCTGGGGGGCTGCGGGGCCGCTCCTGACCCCCCCCCCTTGGCAGGTGCGCACGGCGCTGGCGCGCGGAGACATGGTGTCAGCCGAGATCGCGTCGCGCGAGGCGCGCAACTTCTCCTTCATCTCGCTGGCGGTGGGCATCGCGGCCATGGTGCTCTGCACCATCCTCACCGTGGTCATCATCATCGCCGCGCAGCACCACGAGAACTACTGGGACCCGTGAGGGCGCCGGCCCGCCGCCCTGCGCCCGCCGCGGCCCCGGGCGCCCCGCACACCGGCCGGGAGCCCCGCACATCGGCCCCGGGGGCCCCGTACACCCTCGGGCCTCCTGCACACCCGCCCCGGGGCTGCCGGCCTGGGGTGCGCCCTGCACTGGGCCCCCGCCGAGGCCCTCGCGGGGCGGGCGCGCTCCGAACCCCGTTCCTCAGGAACCTCGCCGGAGCCCACACTCGCAGGGACGCGGCTTCCCGGGCCCCAGCCCCACACCGGCCCAGGCGTCCCGGCTCCCGCCCCACCAAGCAGCCCCGGGAAGCTGCCGAGCGCCCTTCGCGGAGCCGGACCGACTCTGCAAACCCGCCTCCCCCAGAGGCCCCGCCCGGCCCCAAGACCCGCTCCAGGTGGCAGGCTCCGCCTTCTCTCCCTCGGGGTGCTCGGCGGCGGTGGGTTTGGGGCGCCAGGCCTCGCCCAGACCCACGGACTCCGGTTCTCCGGCTGAGGACCCGCCGCGGCGAGGCCACGGCCACGCGCGCTCCCGTTTCTCGTCTCCCACACCGCGTGCCCACCGCGTGTCTGGCCAACCCCGGAACCTCTGTTTTGTTTGTTTCTTGGGGTGAAACTCGGGGGCGCCCAGTCTAGGGCCTTCGCGCTGGAGGGAGATCCGGGCGGGTCCCTGTAAATACTCCCTGGGCGCCGGGGAGGGAGCCGGGCTGGGCCGGCCAGTGCGGGAGCGCCGCTCGCCCCGCAGCCCCGCTGCTCCGATGTGTGCGTGTGCGTGTGAATTTCCGAAAGCCGACATTAAAGAGGCTAATGGACGTACTCCCCAAATCCGGTGGCTGCAGCCTAGCAAAGACCCTGTCTGTTGGTCCCCCTTTCATCTGTTCCCACTTCCCCTTGGGGTGTGGTGGGGAAGGAGAGCGACAGGTCTCTCTCTCTCTCTCTCACACACACACACACACACACACACGCACACACACACACACACACACACACACGCCGCGGGGAGGGTCCCTGGGATCCTGCCAGGAAAGATCTTGGGGTCCATTTTCCGGAAGATTTCTTTCCGCAGCTCATCTTTTCTCCTCGCTCCCCCGCTGGGCTTCAGGCCCCTGAGGGGCAGGAGGTACAGGGAGACCACGGGGCCTCTCCCCAGAACCCCAGAAAGGCAGGCGGGAAGGAGAGGGCAGACCATTCTGAAGAAGTCGGTCGGAGACAGGGTGGCGGGCGGAGAGGGGGCAGACTGAATCGGAGCCCTGAGTGGTGTGCTGTGCCGTGCCAGTGCAGGGAAGGCTTGGAGAAAGGGCTGCGGGAACCTCTCTCAGGCCGTTCCAGCGGCTCTCAATGCTGGAGGCCCAGGCCCGCGCTTACAAACAGCAGAGCGTATTGCTCAGGGTCCCGGAGGCTGAAGTCAGATCAGAGTGCCCAGGAGAGGTGAGGGCGCTCTGTGACCTGCAGGCTCCCCATTGCACGCTCAAGTGGCAGAAGGGGCGAGGGTGCCCATTCACCAAGGTTCCACCCTCAGGGCCTAGTCTCCCCCCAAAGGCCCCTCTCTGCACATTAGGGCTTTCGCATGTAGTTTGCACGGAACATATTCCGGCTATAGCAGGGCCCCGGGAGGAGGGGAGGAGCCTCACACCCAAGTGGGCTCGTGGTCCTGGCCTACCCTGAGGCCAGCCAGGGGCCTCTTGGGGAGAAGGGAGGGGCACAAGCCATGGGCGTGGCCTCTCCAGCTGGACACCTGCAGGACACGATCCTCCCTGACTCCTGCACCCATACAGCACGCAGATACCACGCAGGGTGTGGGTGAGACATTTGCCCAGACAGCAGGTGAGAACGCTGACCTCATGCGATTCACCCGGAAGGAAAGCCATGCTCCAGGATAAGAGGTGTGGGGGGAGGGAGTGGAAATCACGGGGAACATTTTTTTTTAGACATTTCAGGTTGAATGTGCCTTCCTCATCAAACTTCTTCTTAAAAAAATTGTAATTGATTATTTTAGAGAGAGAGGAAGGGAGAGGGAGAGAAACATTGATGTTAGAGAGAAGCATCGATTGGTTGCGTCCTGCACGTGAATCTGCAGCTGGGTAGGTGCCCTGGCCAGGGTCTAGCCAATGACCCTTCGGTGCACTGCGCAGGTGGACCCAGCCAGCTGAGCCAGCTGAGCCCTCTGGCCAGGCCTCACCAAACTTCTTGAAAAAAGAATTCACATTTGCAACCTCCACTTCCTTACCACTTACTCATTTTTACCCCTTGCCACCTGAAAACGGGAACATTGTTGTCACAGATGTGTCTCTGTCTTTCCTCCACACCCACTGTTCTTAACCCTTTCAAATCTGCTCCCACTCCCTACGCTATGGAAACTGCTCTCTCAAATAGTACTCACGACCAGAAATTACCAGGAGCCGAGATCGGTGGCATTTTCCGGAATCCTCCCACATTTGTTTCTTGACCTTGGATTCCTCACTCACCCAGGCAGGGTTCAGGGACAGTCATCTCTCCCCCTTTACCTCCATACACACCTCCAATCATCTTCCTCCCACTGTTTTTCCTCCTCCCTTCCCCTAAGAGCCTGCTCTGGATTTCCTCCCTTATTTGGGTCTTCCCCTTGAAAAATCTCATCCACTCCAAACTCACACATCATTTTCTTTTCTTTTTTTCCAAATTATAAGAGAAAGTTTATTTAGAAAGTCAGACTCGTGGAAGAAATGGGCTCAGAGGGGAAGGGAAAGGTGTGGGTGTGCTGCCCAGAGATAATTCCTAATGCTTCTCAGCTATAGACTGTTTGTGTCCCCCCCAAATTCACATTGAAACTGGATCCCCAGTGTGCTGGTGGGGCCTTTGGGTGTGCTTAGGTCAGAAGGATGGACTGTTATGAATGGGGTGAGTACAAGAAACTACAGAGAGCTCCCTTGCCCCTCCCACCAAGTAAGGGCAAAGTTGGAAGCCAGCTGTATCTGAACCAGAAGTGTCTCAGCATACACTGGATCTGGGCGCCTTGATCGTAGACTCTCCAGCCTCCAGAACTGAGAGAAATAAATGTTTGCTGTTTATAAGCCATCTGGCTGTGGCCTTTTGTTACAGCAGCCGGAGTTGGTTAAGACATTATCCAACCTCTATGTTTATGGGCACACACTCTTCCGTGGCCCGTGGAACCTCCACAGGGCCCATGCTGCCGGTCCTCTAAACCCAGCGTGTTCCAAACCAAATAGACGAAATACCCCTGAGCCTGCTTCCCTGTTACTTCCCCTATCACTGCCACCGTCTTCCAAACCCCTTATCTGAAAACGTGATGCTATTAGAGGACAGTTCCCTGAGTCAGATGGGAGGGCTGTCCCCTCCTTGGCTCTTGTCAGTCTCATAAGATTTCAGATGAGCAATAGCAGCATTATAGCAAAGCAAGCGGATTTGTTAAAAATACACTCAGCATATAGCATAAGTGGGCACCCAGCTAGTCTGACTGCCCGGCCTGGTGGAAATTTAAGGGTTTTATACAGGTTTAAAGCTTCCTCTGCAGATATCTCAGGCAACAGACTAGATTTTAAAGTCCTCCTTTTCCTTTGCTGTGGCTTTTTCTAGAATTTATGATGACATCTGGCAATTTTATCTGGGCAAGTGGACTGCTGACTTCTTTGTTCATTGGGTGAGATAAAACTCCCCCTTTTCCCCTACCCCCTTTCCTATATTCTCTGCTTAGTGGGGAGAGATATAAACCATTTGCTCTCAAGTGTCCTGGGTTAGGGAAAATAAGGTTGTGACTCACAAGTTAGCTGCAAGCTGCCCAAACTGGTTGGCTTTGTTTCATTTCCTTGTCTCAGTTTTCCCTTCCACTTGCCCAGGAATTGTCCTGGCTCCTTACCATGCTGCCGCATTCCCTGCTCAGGGACTTCCATTGCTAAAGTCTTTTAGGGCCATAGTCCCTGGCCATGTAGGGTGCAGCAGTCTCTCACTGCCTGAGCTAAGGGAGGCCAGGGAATGGGATCTGAGACTGGAACACAGAGGCCATTGGCTGATTCTTCACAATAATTTCTTTTTTTTTATAGAGAGAGGAAGGGAGAGAGAGAGTTAGAAACATCGATGAGAGAGAAACATCAATCAGCTGCCTCCTGCCCCCCCACACACACACACACTGAGGATGTGCCCGCAACCAAGGTACATGCCCTTGACTGGAATCGAACCTGGGACCTTTCAATCCGCTGGCCGACGCTCTATCAACTGAGCCAAACTGGTTTCAGCTGGGCTGGAATTCTTGAAGTGTCATCATCTTCACATGAACTTGCTGTTTTCTGAAAGTGACAAACTTGACAAGAAGGTTGGTGGAGGGAAGTCAATTAGATTAAAGCCTAGTCATGGCATTTCTTATCTGTAACAGGCTTCTGTTTCTTGAAGAGGAGCTTGAGGTTCACAAGAGGAGGTCTCAGGTTGAGGCTCCTATGGGGACTCCCAGGAAATAGATTACATGAGATAAGTGGGCCCCCCGGTATCCCTGGGAGCTTCGCTAGAGCTGGGTGCTTTCTAGGGCTGATGTGCCCTTCCATCTGGGATACAGTTGGGACTCAGGGCAGTTGTTTCCTCCTGCCTCCCCCCTGGCCCCCTGCTTTAGCTTGTTGGTAGTCTTTTGTTTCCATACACCTGAAATGCTTTCTGAACTGTCCTAGATTAATGGTGTAAGATAACAGAATATACATAATTTCTTTGTAATTGGACAATCAATGGGTCCGTGCTGTCTGTCACTACTTGAGCCAATTCAGCAGAGACAGGGTTGAATCATACATGAGTGTTTATTCCAATACTGCCAGCAGCAGGGGAGAGCAGCAGGTCACCCACAAAAACCTGCTCTGCAGCCCATAAGCCAGATGCTTATATAGGGTAAAACAGAGACTGCATGGGGAAGTGGGGATTGCAGACATGGGGGAGTAGGCTATGCAGGCTGGGTGGGCACCATTGTTTGTGCAACAAGGTTGTTAATCTTTCACAATGATAGTCAGTTCTTGAATGAGAATGGACTGCATTCAAAGATTGACTCCAGGTCCATGCCCCACCTGGTTTGGCTCAGTGGATAAAGCATAGGCCTGAGAACTGAAGGGTCCCAGGTTCGATTCCAGTCAAGGGCACATGCCTGGGTTGCAGGCTCAATCCTCAGTGTAGGGTGTGCAGGAAGCAGCCAATCAATGATTCTTTCTCATCATTGATGTTTCCATCTCTCTCTCTCCCCCTCTTCCTCTCTGAAATCAATAAAAAAATATTTTTTAAAAACAAAATATATATGCTGCTGTAAAAAAGAAGGAATTCTTACCATCTGCAACAGCATGGATGGAACTGGAGAGCATTATGCTAAGTGAAATAAGCCAGTCAGAGGAAGATAAATATCACATGATCTCATTCATTTGTGGCCTATAATGAACAACATAAAGTGATGAACAAAAACAGATCCAGAGTCAGAAAAGCATCAATCAGATGGTCAAACCTCAGAGGGAAGGTAGGAGAGGGTGGGGGTAAAGGGGAGAGATCAACCAAAGGACTTGTATGCATGCATGTAAGCCTAACCAATGGACACAGACAACAGGGGAGTGAGGGCATGAGAGGGGGGAAGAGTAATGGGGGGTAAGGACACATATGTATCAATAAAGAAAAAAGAAAGACTGATTCCCAGTCCAAGGCTGACTCCCAGGCCCAGGAGTGCACAACTCCCAGCCAGGTCACGGTGTCCTTTCTTTAACCAACACAGGCAATCGTGGTTAACAGCACATGACTAATGCTTCCCATCGCCACGCTTAGTCCCCAATATTCTATTCCTGCCCTAACATTCCCCTTGCTCTTTCTGTCCTCTCACATCTATGAGGTTAGTTTTAAAGGAAAAGTCCCATCCTGCTGGACTGCATCTGCTTCTGCCTTGAAAGCAGCTCCCAGGATGGAGGAGACCGATGCAGGATCCTGGGTGAGCTTTCTATCAACTGAGAATTGTCAGAAAGGTTAAAGCAGCGCATTCCTTTAAATTCCTCACGGCCATGGTTATGTCGCAATAGCAAATAACCTATCGCTGCCCGACTCTCCAGCACTGCCTCCCTGGCCTGGCTCAGCTCTGGATTTGTTCCATGTCTGGCCCTGGGGTGGCATTCAGGGCTTTCACCTGCCACAAGCAGCCAAGCCACTTACATTAGGGGATCCTACCGCTGCCGGCGCGGCCAATGGTCAGAGCAGCATAGTTAGCAGCCTACCAGGTGGAGACCCTCACTGCAGCCCGTGCCACGGCCTCGAGAAAGTCTCTTTGGGTCATGACTGTAAGGCCTAAAGACAGTCGGTCATCTTAAGGGACACCCTTCCCCCCAATGCTGTTTCCCACATACCAGAAACCACCAGCCAGCAGCTTAGTGTGCCCATTACTACAAGGGAAGGTGAACTTATCAGAACAATTCACGTTGTGGTTAGTAGACACTGAAAGAAGTAACAGAACATGCAGAGAAAGGCAGGCATTCAGCACAAGAAGGTACTGGAGCCACTTTAGAGAACACATCCTGCCTCCTTCCCCAGACAGTGGGCCCCACCATACAAAGGTCCCGGTAGATGACTTTCTTCCCAAAACGAATGGGATAATTCTCTATGTTTGCATAGGTGTCCCAGCTCCTACTCAGCAAACGTAAAGGTCAGTTCTGCAGGCTCCTCCACTGCCAGCCTCAGAGCAGGTCCCGTCCATTCCTCCTCTGGTTGGCCCATCGTCCTTGCTCTGCTCACGTCTGTCTAACTGCCTGCCACATTCCCTCAGGGTTTGGCTCTGAATCCTTTCAGAGAAAAGGGACACAGGTTCTCTCCTGTAAGTGCTTCCTGCTGAGGGGGGTAGGGGGGTGCGGAGTTACTCCTTCAGAGCCAAGAGATCCTCGCTCTCTGTCTGGAGCCATGAGACCTGGTCACGGGAGAAGGTGGCAGTGGTGTCTAGAGGTGGCAGTCCCTGAGTGTGAGAAGGGCTTGTAACCCAAGGGAGACAAACTGTTATAAAATTTAGTATAATTGGGCAAATGTTAGAACAGCAAGAATTACAACAAATGGCCTGATCAAGGAAAAAACATTTCAGTTCTAATAATTTCCTATTGAAACAATTTTTTCTCCCTAAGATCACCCTCATTTTTTATTAAAGAGCCAACTTAAGACTAATTTAGTTACTGTATTAAGCCTAGTCACAATTTGGCATGATTGTTTGTATGAAAATAATAAGAATAACAGTGGATCACACAGATTATTTTAAAAAGATAAGCTTGCCGAAACCGGTTTGGCTCATTGGTAGAGCGTGGGTATGCGGACTGAAAGGTCCCAGGTTTGATTCCGGTCGAGGGCATGTGCATTGGTTGCGGGCACATCCCCGGTGGAGGGTGTGCAAGAGGCAGCTGGTCGATGTTTCTCTCTCATCGACGTTTCTAGCTCTCTATCTCTCTCCCTTCCTCTCTGTAAAAAATCAATAAAATATATTTTAAAAAGATAAGCTTTGGAATGTCACGATCAAGCTTTAATTAGCCCCGCAGGGGGAAGACGCTGAGCCGCCTGCTGCCACCAGGTTTGCCTGCAATGCCTGCAGACAGGGGTGAGGTCCCCAAGCTGAGGTCCCAATGAGGTCTTGAGGTTCCTTCCCGGCCATGTCTCAAGGAAGCAGCCTTCGTTCCTGTCCTGGGAGGCCTGCGATGAACCGTGCAAAGTGGCCAGAGTTGGTAGCAGGCTTTCTCCAAGGGGCTCTTCTTGGCTTCATTCCCCAGAGTTTTCTGGTGGCATCCAGAGTCCAGGTCATGCCTCTCTCATACACGGCCTTCCAGTCAAAGTGTCGGTTAATAAAGCCACAATTGGAAACAGCTCTTACTCAATTCATGCAAAGAAATATATTACCACTTATTTTTTAAAATATATATTTTATTGATTTTTTTACAGAAAGGAAGGGAGAGAGATAGAGAGTTACCCTGTTTCCCTGAAAATAAGACAGTGTCTTATATTAATTTTTGCTCCCAAAGATGCACTAGGTCTTATTTTCAGGGGATGTTTTATTTTTCCATGAAGAAGAATACGGTACACATTTATTGTTAAATTAAAATAAAGGAAATTTATCACCTGTATACAGTACGGTAGTACAGTAGTTGTCAACACAAACCAGACAAACTGTGAATCCTACAGTATCAAGAATTTACTCATTTATTCAATGACAATCATGTCATAATCTTCTGGAACATCATCATAACAATCCTATTCCTGAATTTCCTGGTGAATTTCTTGTGACTCCATTTCTTTCAGAATCAGTGGACCAAATCTCTCATGTTTAGCAATAGCACTGTCTTTAAATGAGTACTTCTTGTCAAGGTAGCCTGCTCGCAGTACATTTGCAATGCAACTGTCAGTGATTTTCTCCCATGAATTCTTCACCCAAGTCACAACTTCTTGCAGTTTAGGTTTCACAAAGTTTCCCACGCTGATTTCTCTCCATTCTATTTTCAATGTAGTCATTAATTTCCATGCACAAATTGTCTTTGAATGGCTTGCTTATTGCAATATCAAGAGGCTGGAGATAGGCCTTTATTCCTGCGGGAATCATTATCTGATCTATTTTTCTTTCGTGAAGAAATGTCTTCATGTCTTTAGCACGGTGAGTGCTGGCTACATCCCAGACTAGCAGAACTCTTTGGCTCCCTCACATAACAAGCAGCAGCATTAAATTGACCCACTTCCTTATACTGCTTGTGTGGCCCAGGCTTTTTCAGTTTCAAGAATAAAAACACCAAAACACGTTCAATATTTTCCTTCTTGCCCTTAGAAATGATTAAAGATGGGATTTTACTGCCATCCAGACGAATTGCCAAAATACAGGAAACACGTGCACTTTCGTAAGCAGTGGAGGGAATGTACACTAAGGAGGCACCCCGCTGTTCAATTGTTGTTTGAGATAATTGGCCCATAAACACTGCAGTTTCATCCATAGCAATCATGTTGGAAAGATTGTATTTAGAGAAGTCAGCATCATCAATAAAGGACTTGAATGCAAGTGCTCGCTTAATAACTTGAGTATCTTCCAACCTAAACAATGTTGTAGATCTTCTTTTTTTTAAAAAATATATTTTATTGATTTTTTACAGAGAGGAAGGGAGAGAGATAGAGAGCTAGAAATGTCGATGAGAGAGAAACATCGACCAGCTGCCTCTTGCACACCCCCTACCGGGGATGTGCCCGCAACCAATGTACATGCTCTTGACCAGAATCGAACCTGGGACCCTTCAATCCGCAGACGGACGCTCCGCCAGTGAGCCAAACCGGCTTCGGCAAAATCTTCATTTATTTAACCAGGGCATTTTGCTTGGTTACATAACAATAATTGTTGTCTGTTAGTACCGGTAACTTCTAGCTAGTGTCTTTCCTTATAATCCTATATAATAAAAACCGAATATGCTAAGTGTCCCATTGTATGGTCGACCACCCAACCAATCAAAGCATAATATGCTAATGATATGCTAAGGCTACTCAATGCTCACTATGACATGCACTGACCAGCAGGGGGCAGACACTCAGACCAGTAGGTTAGCTTGCTGCTGGGGTCCAGCTGATTGGGACTGAGCCAGATGGGCTGGACATGCCCTGGAGCCCTACTGCGTCCCTCCCCAGCCCCCATCATGCACCAGTGGGGTCCTTTGGCCTGACCTCTGCTCTCTCAAAATCCAGGACCCCTAGGGAGATGTCGGAGAGCCAGTTTCAGCCCAATGGTGGAATGACCGGTCACTATGATGCACACTGACCATCAGGGGGCAGATGCTCGATACAGGAGCTGCCCCCTGGTAGTCAGTGCACTCCCACAGCAGGAGCACTGCTCAGCCAGAAGCTGGGCTCATGGCTGATGAGGGCAGCACCGATGGCGAGAGTCTCTCCTCCCTCCTCAGCAGCACTAAGGATGTCCGACTGCTGGCTTAGGCCACTCCCATGGGGCTCCCAGACTGAGCGGGCACAGGCTGGGCTGAGGGATGCCCCCTTCGCATGTGCACAAATTTAATGCACTGGGCTTCTAGTGTTCATATAAAAAAGCAAGGGAAGAGAACTCCTCCCTCAACCTAGGGCAACTTGTGGGGCCCCAATTAGAGCTATACATTTGGTCTACACACATAGCAAGTTCCTCTCCTACAGAGAGTACAAATACAGACAGAACTGCCAGAAACCATAGGGCACAGCAGTGCAGCAGTCAGACAACTGACTGATGATTTAAACTCCTTTTTCTCCAGGCCTTGCTCCAGAGGCAGGCAATCTAGGGTTTCATGGAACGGGTCCAAATGCTCGTGAGGAGGGCTTCCAGGGCCCATTACCCACTTGCACCCCTGCCCATCTCACTCCCTCCTATCTGAATCGGTTTCTTTCCCAGCCGTCTAAAGCCACTAGGAGGGCTCAACTGGAAGGGCTCAGAGCACTGAGTGCTAACCCTATGTGCGTGTCCCCAGAGGAGCCAGTCAGTTAATTACAAGTTAAATGAAGTCCCTATGAGGCCCCTGTACATCTTTGGGTTCAACCTCAGATACCTCCACAAAGCCCTTACTCGTGTGAGGACATGTGAGCCTGGAATGGAAGGAGGACTTTTTCTTTTTTCTGTGGAAATCAGCAAGCCCAAGCACTCATTTGTTTGTGCTTTTTAATATGTTTTATTGATTTTTACAGAGAGGAAGGGAGAGTGGTAGAGTTAGAAACATCGATGAGAGAGAAACATCGATCAGCTGCCTCCGGCACGCCCGTATTAGGAATGTGCCCGCAACCAAGGTACGTGCCCTTGACCAGAATAAAACCTGGAACTCTTCTTCAGTCCGTGGGCCAACGCTCTAGCCACTGAGCCAAACTGGTTAGGCCATGGCTTTACTGTCAGTTTTCTGGCCCGGGCACAGGCCCAGCATGCCTTGCTAATTTTTATTAGGCTGCAACCCCCTAAACCCTGATGGCAAAACAGAAAAGGAACCACTGAAGGGAGTGAATGCCCTGCAATCTGCTGGCAGAAATCAGAGACAACGGGGCAGTGATCGAGTGATGGGAAGGGTTAACTGGCAGTGATCAGATCCCAGTCGTAAGCTGCATCATGACACCAGAAAAGCTGTTAGCAGACAGTCCCTTGGCTCTTGTCAATATCATAAGAAATATTCCAGGCAAGTGACAGGCAGCAGGGTTGCAGCAAACAAGCAGACTTGTTTAGGAAGCAAGGTGCCCGGCCCGGGAGCACTGCTGGTTAGAGCATCATCTGGATCCCCCAAGGTTGTGGATTCAATTCCCAGTCAGGGCACAGACAAGAATCAGTCAACGAATACATAAATAAACAGAACAACAAATCCATGCTTCTCTCTCTCTTCCTCTCTAAAATCAATTTTTAAAATAAATAAATAATTTTTAAAAGGAAGCAAGGCTAGTAAATCTATTAAAAATACATTTGGTGCCTGGTCCGCATGGCTCATAGTTGAGCACCAACCTATGAACCAAGAGGTCACGGTTCAGTTCCTGGTCAGGGCACATGCCTGGGTCGAGGGCTCAATCCCCAGTGTGGGGCATGCAGAAGGCAGCTGGTCAATGATTCTCTCTCATCAATGATATTTCTATCTCTCTCTCTCCCTTCTGGTCTGAAATCAATAAAAAATTTTTAAAAATACACTTGACATATAGAGGTTTTATACTTTTCTGTCTCCAGGTTTAAAGCTTCCTCTGCAGATATCTCAGGCAACAGACAAGATTTCAAGGTTCCCCTTTTACTTTGTTGTAGCTTTTTCCAGAATTTGTGATGACATCTGGCCATTTTATCAGGGCAAGACCGAAGGCTGCTGACTTCTTTGTTCAGTAGGTAGATAAAGCTCCCGCTTCTGCCCTAGCTGGTTTGTTCAGTGGTTAGAGCATCAGCCCGAGGACTGAAGGATCTTGGGTTTGATTCTGATCAAGGGCATGTACATTGGTTGCAGGCTCGATCCCCCTCCCCCCCTTCCAAGTATATTTGGAGGCAACGCATTAATGCGTCTCTCACATCGACGTTTTTCTCGGTCTCGTCCCTCCCTTCCACTCTCTGTAAAAAAAAAAAAAATTAATGGGAAAAAAAAATATCCTCTGGTGAGGATTAACCAGAAATACACAAACGAACAAGGAAAAACTCCCCCTTCTTCCCCCACCCTTCCCTGTACCAGTATTGCCTGGCTAGGGAGCAGAGGTAGAAACCCTTTGCTCCCAGTGTCCCTGGCTGGGGAGGATAAGGATTGTGTCGCTAAGCTGGCTGCAAGCTGCTGAACTGGTTGGTCTTGTTTCATTTCTTGTCTCAGTTTCCCTTCCACTTGCCCAGGAGTTGTCCCAGCTTCTCGCTATCCTTCACAACTCGGCCTCCGTCCCCCCCGGCCCCCCTCCCCCCTGCCTGTACTCCCGCTGTGCTGTGACGGTGCTCCATCACAGTATCTTTGAGTCTAATTTCCCAGCCTTTGCTGGAAAAGACGATCTCACTGGGATCATCGCAGCAGCTCCCCTACAGGCCTCCCGACTTCCCACATCCCCCCACTCCAAGTCTCCCGGACATTACTGTAAAGTTAACCCTAAACACACAGATAACCCCACGCCTGAAGGGCCGGCAAGATTCCCTGTTGCTCAGTCAATTACTGACAAACCTTCAATCGGGCCTTTAACCCTTCCCATAATTTAAAATCACCCATTTTTTCTCTTCAACCTAACCTGTAGTCAAACCGAATTCCTCACCATTCCACCTTCAGGTCTTTACCTCGAATCTGAGACCTCCTTCCCCAGTCTCTACTGCCATAAACCAACTCATTTGCTGCTAGACGTGTGTTTAGGTCACATGTACTCAGGCGTTTACTGCACTCTGCTTCTCCGCTTGGCCCAAATGTACCTGTTCTTCCAGGCTCAGATCAGTGCACCCCTCGCTTCGGCAGACAGAACCTCTCCCCTCCGGCCGGGCTGGCAGTGGCCTCTGATCAGGGCTGCACTCTTCTTGGAGCAATGCTTTTCAGCCTGGCTACATGATAGTCATCGGGGAGCATGTAACAACCCCAATGCCCTGGCTGCATCTAGACCAATTAAATCCAAATCTCTGCGGGTGTAGCAATATTTTTTTAGACGTCCTCAGTGATTTCTGTAGAGGGCCGCCTGAGAAGGCACATGGACATCCTTTAAATTGTCAGCTGAGACCAAGGGCTGAGGGTGTGTATTCAGTTTCTGACTTAGCGTTGTCCAGGTGTCAGCAGGGGCGGGTCTAGATATGTAAATCCAGTAATGCTAGAGCCTAGTTAAGAATGCAAATAAGCTCATTTGACCCTATAAATAAACCTGCTGCGTGGCTTGGGGGGTTGCTTGCTGCCTCTCCATCAGAGAGGATGGCGCCCACCTAGCGCCCAGCTTGGTGAATCTATTTCTGCCTCTGCTCTCTTTCTTTCTTAATCCCCAGCTCCTCCACTCAGGAACCTGTTGTTTTCCGTGATGGACACTGAGAACAGAGAAACAGCCCCCGCAGATTTCCATGGCCAGTCAGGGCTTCAACCAGAGTAACCTTCGCGAGGAGAAAGTGCCAGGTCTGACACGGGGCCATTGCTGATGTGTCTGCACTGTCCCGCCCTGCCCATCTCAGAGCCTGATGTGCTCATCTTACCTTGTGACTGCAGGAGCCACAGCTGGCTTATCACTGGTTTTCAGATTCTTATCAGATAAAACCTCTTTGAACTCAATTGAATGGAAAGTAATTAGGCTGAGAAAGAAGTGATTGAAAATGACTTACCCAGATCTCACCTTGCAACTCCTCCATCAGCCTCTTCCAATTTGCTTCTCCTTCTGCCACCCTCCACTCCCGCCCAACGTGGCGCCCTTGGCTTTGCACCCCATCATGGACGATTCTGCCCCTCAGAGAGGTTCTGACCACTCTGGCTTCTACTTGGAGCGCTGATTCCCCCATGATCCCATTCAGGGTCACCGCTGCTCTTCCTTTAGGAAGATCAGTACCCACAATGATGTTCCCCCGTCTCCCAGCCACTCACTCCCTGGGCCAAAGCTTTCACTTGGTTGTCATCAATAACTGCCACCCTTTCCAAACCCTTCAGTCTTCCCTGTCATCCCCTCCTCTGCCCAGAATGTCCATCCCAAAAAGTCTTCAGTCCCACCCAGACCTCCCATCCATGGACTCTCTCACTCTTCTTTGATGTTTGATTCCCTCAGCTTCTCACTTCCTGCATTACCAAGTTCAACAGCATAATCACCTCTCAGCCTTTGCCCCTCTCCCTCCAACATTTTATTCCTGGTTAAATCGGACTCTACCTGCTCCATGCTGGCACCTGACAGCTGAGTCACTGGGGAAAAACATAGTCAGACTTCCTGGTCTCACTTCCTGTGGGCCTCAGCATGGCCACCAGCCCACATTACCCGAGTTGGTTCACATCCCCCAAATCTGAGACCACAATTTCACAAGATGACAACCTACCTTCTTATTTCAGTGAGAAAATAGAAACTTCAGACTTCCTCATGGTCCCAATCTGCCAGGCCATTGTATCTCCACCATATTCACCCTTCCCCTTGTCCCTGCAGAGTCGCTGACACCCCTCCCCCCCTCGCATGGGCACTTCCTGCTCAGGAACAGACTCTTAAAAGTATCCTTGTCTCTTCCACATAATCAGTTTCCCCCTCTCGACTGAAACATTCTCTTCATCATACAAACATCCTATATAATAAACGCCTAATATGCTAAGTGTCCAATTGTCTGGTTTGCTGTTCAACCAATTAATAGGTAATATGCTAATGATATGCCACCATTTGCTATGACATGCACTGACCACCAGGGGACAGATGCTCCAACCGGTAGATTAGCTTGCTGCTGGGGTCTGGTTGCTGGGGACTGAGTGAGACAGGCAGGACATGCCCTGGAGCCCTCCCAGCTGGCCAACCTCCAGCGTCCCTCCCCAGCCCTGATTGTGCACCAGGGGTGGGTCCCTGGCCTGGCCTGTGCCCTCTCGCAATCCAGGACCCCTAGGGAGATGTCAGAGAGCTGGTTTCAGCCCAAAGGTGGAATGACTGGTCGCTATGATGTGCAGTGACCACCAGGGGACAGACACTCAATGCAGGAGCTGCCCCCTGGTGGTCAGTGCACTCCCACAGGGGGAATGCCAGTCAGCCAGAAGCTGGGCTTATGGCTGGTGAGTGCATGGCAAGTGGCTGGAGTTTGACATCCCCCAAGGTCTCCCATACTGTTAGAGGGAGCAGGCCAGTCTGAGGGACCCCCCAGATTGCACAAATTTTGTGCACCGGACCTCTAGTGCTATAATAATCTGAGAAGAAAAAAACTCATTTGCTCCTGGCCTCAGTAGTAAAAGCATGGCCTTCAGAAGAGTGGTTACCGTTGGTGGGAGGGGAATTCTGACGGAGAGGACACAGGGGGAGCTCCACCAACTGCAGGGAGCCTTTATTCCTTAAGCTGCAGGATGTGCCGCTCCTTTGTAATATATGCTACACACGTGCCAAGGTGAGACCCCTGGACTAGGCCCATCAGCAGCATTTGAAAGTGGATCACTCCCTCCTCCTTGAAATGCTGCTTTCTTCACTTCCAATACCCTTTCTGGATCCACCTAAAGTTTTCCCTCCTTCCAAATTGCTGCTCCTTGTCTCCCCTATTGCTCCTCTGGACAGCTCCTATTGCTCCTCTGGACTCCTAAGTCTCAGAGGGTCTGGGGACACTACCCTCAGCCCTCTCCTCTACCCTAGTCAAGCTCCTGTGATTTTCTGCCTCTTTTTGACTGATATAGTCCTTCCTCCATGCAGAAGCCAGGGTGAGCTTTCAAATTACCAGATGACATCACTCACCTTGCTTAAACCTTCGATCCACTTAGACGGAAGTCTGCCGTGGCTGGTCGCTCAGTTGGTTAGCGCGTCCTCCCAACATGCAAGGCTGTGGTTTCCATCCCTGGTCAGAGCATATGCAAGGAACTACCAATGATGCATAAATAAGTGGAACAACAAATCAATGTTTCTCTCTCAAAAAAAAAATCAAATAAAAACATTAAGAACTTTTTTTTTATTTAGTAAAAAAAGGAACAAACCCTTACTTTGGCCTGTGAAGTCTTCCTTGTCTTGTTCCTCCCCACATCTCTGACTTCATCCCTTCCTACTTTTTTCCTTCCTTCCTCTGCTCAACCCACTCTGATCCCTTGCTCTTCTTCTATCTAGATGCTATGAATTTAGCATAAAAATTCAATTCCCTCCTGCCTCAGGGCCTTGGCACTCCTGTGTTCTCTCTCTGGACGCATTCCTTCAGATGCCTGCCTGTGTGCTCCCTTCATTCATGTCTGTACCAATGTCACCACCATGAGGGGGCTTTGCTTGTCACTTGATTAAAAGCAGCCTTACACACACCTGGGAGCATGTCCTAGCCATTCCCTCACCCTTCTTCACTGTGCTCATCTTTCTAACACCACCTGGTTGTACAGAATTGACATCACATTTTCCTGGAGGATTTTTATAGACTACTAGAGCCCTGGCACACAAAATTCGTGCACAGGTAGGTCCCTAGCCTGGCTGGCAATCAGGGCCGACTGGGGCCTTCTTGCTACCAGCTGGGGCCTTCCTTTGTTCTGCCCCTGTGGTCACCACACGTCATTGTGAACCATCAAACTCCCTGTCTCCAGTCGAACTCCAAAGGGGACACTTTGCATATTACCCTTTTATATATATAGATTATCTTCACTTGAATATAAGCTATAAGAGATGTGGGGTTTTCCCTCCTGCCTTATTCACAATGCAGTGCCTGGCCCAGAGGAGGGGCTGCTGAGGATCTGCTGAGTGACTAGATAGGTAGCGCCTGGAGTTGTGTGGGGAGAACAGAAGTGGTCTACATGAGACTTAGCACAAGGCCCGCTGTGTGGTCACCACGTGGTCAGGGCATGGGAAAGAGCAGCTCTCATCACTAAACGTTTCACCGTGGTAACGCTGCCTCACTGCCCCACAGCCCCACCTAGGAGACAAGCACCAGCAATGTGCTTTGGGAGCGAACTGGAGGAACAATTTTGACATAAATCCCAGCAGAACTAGAAACCACAGAAACTGCCAAAGCTAAACAGAAGGGAATTTATTCATCCTTTGGAAAGCTAGAATATGTGTGTGCATGCTGAGGTTAAATGGCAGAAAGCAAGTGCAGCATATGGTCCCATGTGGTGAGTATGGAACACAGTGGGACGTGAGATTGTCAAGACTTCCAGCTGGCTCGGTGCCCAGGACAGGGGAGCAGGAGCAGGTGTTGAGTGCTCTGGTGAGGCTGGAGGGCAAAGCTGGAGGTGAGCAATGCCGGTGTAAAGGGGCCTCCTTTCTGTGGCTCCTGCCTTGCCTGCTTTCTCCACCAGCAGCGCACCCCTTCAGCCACGGCGGGTCAGAGTGATGGCCCTCTCCAAGGCTCAACCCTCTGCACCCCTTTTCCGGTCACCCCCAGTTGGACATAACTTCCCTGCCATTTACCACTTTTACCACCTGGAGCTTTGGTTAAATGACTCTTAGCCCTTATGAGACTACTGGTGGAGACCTCTGTGTATCTCCAGGTTTCTTTGGTGAATTCTGCGTATCAGCAAAGGCTATTGAATGAATAAGAGAAGAACCTTACTTCACTCATTGAGAAGGCAGATATCCTATGCTCTGTGTGTGGAGACAACACAGAACAACCACCATCTCACAAATGATCACCTTGGCTATGCCATCAGGTTAGAACTTCAATGAAGGCAAAAACCCTTCTGGGAGAAGGCAGAGAGTGGCAGCACATGCCAGACCCTCTGAGCCACCTTGGCAGGAGGGGTCTCGGAAAGAAGTGACCCCAGGTGGGTGCAAGACAGTTATTTCAGGTAAATCCTCAGAAACTTGTCAGCTATGGCTTTTTCACCCAGGCCAATTTTCAGCAAGGCCGCCTTGGAAGAGGGAAGAATTATTCCAGAATGGGGTTCATCTTCCTTAATCACAGCTAGCAGAACCAGTGACTCCCTCCCCCCAAGCAAGTCCTTCCCTTCTCACAGATGTATCTTTGACTTTCTTTTGTTAAAGTTCTTAAATAACCTCTCGTGAAAAATCTGCAGTCACCACAGATGGAGTGAGTCCCTGAGGATTCTTCACTCCGTCTGCCGTCCCTCTCCGGCTCTCTCTGCAGCACCAGCACTGGCCTTGTACCCCCTGACGTTCCTCATTCTGTTCTTACGTTTTCTGTTTCCTTTGGCCTTTTTCATCTCTACAGGCCATGTCTTTCAGGTCCATGCTTGGGCTCCCGTTCCCTTGGGTGATTCAGGAGTCACACATCATGCCAGAGCCAGGGGGCTTGCCACCACCAAGATGGGTGCTGGATCCGAACACAGATGGCACCTGGTGTGGTCTTGTCTGTTCTGGCTCGTTTTTCCTAATTTCTGTCTTAGGTGAGGTTGCCTTCCCAGGTGAAGCACATCAGTGAGCATTTGTTTCCTCTGAAATGGTTTGCTGGTCATGAGCTTCGTAGTCAGTCCAGATAGTTACTGTGTCTTCATGATGGTGGCCCATCTTCAAGCTGCCAGGGAGGAAAAAAGTCTTTGACTTTCTTAATCCAGAGTCTCCCATAATCTTACTCTTTCGGGAGGTTCCTGTGTGTTCCTCATTCTTGTCCTTCTTACCTGAAACCGGGGAAATGTCTTAGTTGCATCCATGTACTTTGATGCTGTGAGGTTAGTCCGTGGCCCATTGAAGAAAAAAAGAAAGCAGGGGACACTTGTAGTGAGAGGGTGGGATTGAGTCCAGTCACTTGGGGAAGAAGTTTCCTTTTCATCTCTCCCCCTCAAGTCTGCTCTTCCATTTTATTCTCAAACTAGAGGCCCAATGCACGAAATTCATGCACTGGGGGCGGGGAGGTCCCTCAGCCCAGCCTGCAACCTCGCCAATCTGGGATCCCTCTCACAATCCAGGACTGCTGGCTCCTAAATGCTTGCCTGTCTGCCTGCCTGATTGCCCCTAACTACTTCTGCCTGCCAGCCTAATCACCCCCTAACTGCTCCCCTGCCGACCTGATTAACACATAACTGCTCCCATGCCAGCCCAATCGCCCCCAAGTGTCCTCCTCTGCCAGCCAATTTGGTTCTGATTGATCAGTTACTATGCCAGTCAGCATCTCTGGGCCAGTCAACGGGGTCTTGATCACAAAGGCGGGGCTGATCAGCAGCCCTGGCAGAGGCCTAGAGAGAAATACAGGCAAGTGCTGATCAACAGTTGCCACAGAGGCTATGAATCAGACCATGCTTCTCTCTTCAGACCTCTCTCTGGGCTTGATTTGCAGTCCCCTCAGCAGTCAGTGCTTGGTCACCTCGGCAACCCAGCACTGACTGCAGGGCTGACTTCCTGTTGGTTGAGCCTCTGGTCCTGACGGGCCCAGGGCTTTTATATATTAGGATCATTACAGAAAAGAGAAGAGAGACATTGCTCCTTCCTCACTCCCCAGTCCACGCCTCTATCCCAAAAGGTAAGAAATTTTTTATTTGTCTCCCTCTTTTCGTGTCTTCTTCAGACCCCATATTCTTTAGCAAGGTCTGGGGATACAATCCTCCTGGCTTATTTCCTGTCTTTTCCCCAATTGCCTGGTGACTATTCCCAGAGAGCTGAGCCCCCGCAGCAAGCGGGGAGGAGCTAGGAAAGAGAATACATTCCTTCTGAGTCTGTCAACATTCCCGCAGTGACACTTCGGGAGATGCCTCTGCTCCTTCCCTTTTCTGAGTTTCACACCTCAACAACTTCTGGGCCCTGAGGGAATCTACACATCCAGGGATTTCTCTCTGGGAACTTCTGAGGCCTCTTATAAAACTTAAATTTTGTGTTTTCATTTGGATGGCTCATCTTTTAAAAAATAAAAGTCAGCTCTAAATGGTTTTGCTCAGTGGATAGAGCATAGGCCTATGACTGAAGGGTCCCAGGCTTGATTATGGTCAAGGGCACATGCCTGGGTTGCAGGCTTGATCCCCAGTAGGGGGTGTTCAAGAGGCAGCCAATCAATGATTCTCTCTTATGATTGATGTTTCTCTCTCTCTCTTTCTCTCTCTCTCTCTTTCTCTCTCTCTCCCTTCCTATCTGAAATCAATAAAAATATACTTAAAAATAAAAAATAATATTCATTTGGGATAATTTGCATTACTTTTAAAGAAGTTTCAGCACCTATATTTGTATTGGGTTTTATAGTCACAATGGTGTTAAGAGAGGACCTGAAGAGACAAAGTTGACCCATTAATTTAGTGTTTCTCAATATGGAAGTCTATAGATATGTTCATAGAAACTTCAGTTCTTTTTTAAAATCTTTATTATTGAAAGTATTACATATGTCCCCATTTCCCCCCAATCAACCCTCCCCAACCCTCCCCAGACCTTCACCACTATCTGCTTCCATGGGTTATGTATATGTGCATACAAGGTTATATATATACTAGTATGCACCCACCCACCATCCCCTGTCTTCTCTCTGACTTCCCCACTCTGTTCCATGCCTCATGTCTTTGCATCAACTCCATTCATCAGTTTATTTTGTTATTTAGATTCCACATATGAGTGAGCTCATGTGATATTTGTCATTCTCTGACTGACTTCTTTCACTTAGCATGATACTCTCCAGGTTCCTCCATGCTGTGTCAAAACGTAAGTTATTTTTTATTGCTGCATAGTATTCTATGGTATTAATGTGCCACAATTTTTTTAAATATATTTTATTGATTTTGTACAGAGAGAAAGGGAGAGAGATAGGTAGTTAGAAACATTGATGAGAGAGATTCATCTATCAGGTGCCTCTTGCACACCCCCTACTGGGGATATGCCTGCAACCAATGTACATGCCCTTGACCGGAATCGAACCCGGGACCTTTCAGTCCCCAAGCCGACGCTCTATCCATTGAGCCAAACCGGTTTCGGCTAATGTACCACAATTTTTTATCCACTCATTTTCACTGACGGGCACTTGAGCTGTTTTCAGATCTTAGCTATTATAAATTGTGCTGCTATGAACATAGGGGAGCATACATTCTTTCTGATTGGTGTTTTGGGTTTCTTAGGACATATTCCTAGAAGTGGGATCACTGGTTCAAATGGCATTCCATATTTAGGAAATTCTATACTGTTTTCTATAATGGCTGCACAAGTCTGCATTCCCACCAGCGGTGCACTAGGGTTCCCTTTTCTCCACATCCTGGCCAGCACTCGTCATTTGTGGATTTGTTGATGGGAGCCATTCTGACAGGTGTGAGGTCATACCTCGTTGTCCTTTTAATTTGCATCTCTCTGATGATCAGTGACTTAGAGCATTTTTTTCATCTGTCTCTTGGCCATCTATGAGTCCACTTTGGAGAAGTGTCTATTTAGGTCCTTTGCCCATTTTTTAATTGGATTGTTTGTCTTACTTTTGTTAAGTTGTATGAGTTCCTTATATATTTTGGATATTAACCTTTATCAGATGTATCATTGCTAAATATATTTTCCCATACAGTGGGCTCCCTTTTCATTTTGTTGATGGTTTATTTTGCTGTGCAGAAGTCTTTTATTTTGATGTAGTTCTATTTGTTTGTTTTCTCCTTAGTTTCTTTTTACTGAGCTATATCAGTAAACATATTGCTATTTGAGATGTCTGAGATTTTGATGATTATGATATTTATAGTTTCCCGACTTACATATAAATCTTTTATCCATTTTGAGTTTATTCTTGTGTATGCTGCAAGTTGGTAGTCTAGTTTCATTTTTTTTGCTTGTCTCTGTCCAATTTTCCCAGCACCATTTATTGAAGAGATCATCTTAACTCCATTGTTTGCTCTTGCTTCCTTCATTAAATATTAATTGAGTATAATGGCTTGGATCAATATCTGGATTCTCTGTTCTGTTCTATTAGTCTATATGCCTGTTTTTGTGCCAGTAATAGGCTGTTTTAATTACAGTGGCTTTGTAGTATAACTTGAAATCTGGTATTGTGAATTCTACAAATTTGTTTTTATTTCTCAAGATTATTGCAGCTATTCAGGGTCTTTTTTGATTCCATATAAATTTTTGGACTATTTCTTCTAGACCTGTGAATTAGGCTGTTGGTATTTTAATAGGGATTGCATTGAATCTGTAGATTGCCTTGGATTGTATGGACATTTTACTGATGTTGACTCTACAATTCTATTAACACATTAGATTCTTCCACTTGTTTATATCTTTTTCTATCTCTTTTTTCAACGTCCTATAGTTTTCTGAGCACAGGTCTTTTACCTCCTTTGTTCAGTTTATTTCTTTTTTTTTCTTCTTTCTTTTTCTCTTTAAAAACATTTAAGTTTTTATTTTTTAAATTTATATATATATATATATATATATATATCAATCTTTATTGTTCATATTATTACAAAGGTTCCCCATTTCTTCCCTCCTCCACCAGGTTCCCACCCCACCCTCCGCCCCCTCCCCATCCCCCATTGTCCTCATCCATAGGTGCACAGTTTATGTTCAGTCTCTTCCTCCCTCCCTTTCCCCGATAGTAAATCCCTTTTCAGATAGTAAATCAGTTACTTAGCATTTTCTCATATCAATAATACCTCCACATGCCCAATGATACACTTCACACAAAAGACATTTCCAAATAGGTCAACCAACCTCATCCAGACCCCACCCAAGGCACTCACAGATCAACACCCCAGCGCTATACTAACTCAACACATCCAGATCTAAGCCTTCATCACTTGATTCAGCAGACCTTCAAGTTCCCGCAAAAGTTTCCAGCCATGTCTGAGAGGCAGCCTTGGGGCGGGGGCAGGCGAGGAGCGAGCTGTTCCGGGCCTGGCTGCTCCAGGCCTGGCCTCTGTTGCTCTGGTTCGTACTACAACCAGCTGCTCCGGGTCTGGCCACTTCCGCTCCTGACCTAGTTGCTTTGGACTTGGCTGCTGCTGCTCCGGGCCTGGCTGCACCTGACCTGGCTGCTCTGGGCCCGGCCACTCCGGGCCCGGCTGCTCCCAGCCTGGTAGCTGCTGCTCTGGGCCTGGCCGCATGAGATCTGGCTGCTTCGGGCCTGGCCGCTCCCAGCCTGGCAGCCGCTGCTCCGGGCCTGGCTGCACCAGACCCGGATGCTCCGGGCCTGGCTGCTCCCAGCCTGGCAGCCACTGCTCCGGGCCTGGCCGCACCCGACCCGGCTGCTCCGGGCCTGGCTGCTCCCAGCCTGGTAGCTGCTGCTCTGGGCCTGGCCGCACGAGATCCAGCTGCTCCGTGCCTGGCCGCTCCCAGCCTGGCAGCCGCTGCTCCGGGCCTGGCCGCACCCGACCTGGCTGCTCTGGGCCCGGCCGTGTTCAGTTTATTTCTAAGTATCTAAATTTTGTTGTTGTTGTTGCAATGGTAATGGAATAGTATGTTTAGTTTCTTTCTCTGGGAATTCATTATTGGTGTATAAAAAAGCCACTGATTTTTGGGTGTCAATTTTGTATCCTGCAACTTTGCCAAATTCATTTATTAAATCTAATAGATTTTTGGTGGAATCTTTAGGATTTTCTATGTACAATATCATGTGATCTGTGAATGAGAGTTTTACTTCCTCCTTTCCAATTCGAATGCTTTTTTCTTCTTCTTCTTATCTGATCACTGTGGCTAGGGCTTCCAGTGCTATGTTGAATAAGAGTGATGAGAGTAGACTTTCCTGTTTTGTTCCTATTCTTAAAAGGAATGGTGTTAGTTTTTGCCCATTGACTTTATCATGTTGAGATATGCTCCCTCTATTCCCACTGTGCTGAGAGTTTTTATAAAAAATAGGTGTTGGATTTTGTCTAATGCTTTTTCTCTAATAATATGATCATGTGTTTTTTGTCTTTCATTTTGTTTATGTGATGTATCACATTTATTGATCTGCAAATATTGTACCAGCCTTGCATCCCTGGGAGAATTCCAGCTGGTCATGGTGTATGATCTTTTTAATATATTTCTAGATCCAATTTGCTAATATTTTAGCATCTATGTCCATCAGGGATATTGGTCTGTAATTCTCTTTGTAGTTTCTTTATCTGGTTTTGGAATTAAGATAATGATGGCTTCACAGATAGAGCTTGGGAGTGTTCATTCCTCTTGGATTTTTTGCAATAGTTTGAGGGTGTACTAGTTCTTCTTTAAATGTTTGGTAAAACTCCCCTGTGAAGCCATCCCCACCCCGCTTTTGTTTGCTGGGAGTTTTGTTTTTTGTTTTTATTACTTCTTCTATTTCCTCAGTTGTTATTGGCCTATTCAGGTTTTCTGATTCTTCCTGATTCAGTTTTGGGAGATTATATTTTTCTAGGAATTTGTCCATTTCACCCACATTGTCCAGCTTGTTGGCACATAGTTGTTCATAGTATTTTCTTACAATTATTTATATTTCTGTGGTATTAGTGGTTACTTATCTTCTTTCATTTCTGATTTTATTTATTTGTGTCCTCTCTTTTTGTTTCTTGATGAGGCTGGCTAAAGTTTCATCAATGTTGTTTATCCTTTCAAAGAACCTGATCTTGGTTTCATTGATTTTTTTGTATTACTTTTTAAGTCTCTGTGTCATTTATTTCTGTTTTAATCTTTATTATTTCCTTCTTCCTACTTATTCTAGGCTTTTCTTGTTCTCTTTCTAATTCTTTAAGTTGTAAGCTTAAGTCATTTGTTATTAATTTTTCTTGTTTTTTTGAGGTATGCTTGTAGTGCTACGAACTTCCCTCTCAGGACTGCTTTTTCTGTGTCCCAGAGACTTTTGGTTGTTGTATGTTCATTTTCATTTGTTTCCAGGAAGTTTATATCTTTCTTGATCACATTAGTAACTCATTTATTGTTTAATAACATGTTATTCAGCATCCATTTGTTTAAATATTTTAGGGTGTTGATTTCTAATTTCATTCCATTATGATCTGAGAAGATGCTTGATATGATTTTATTTTTTATTTTATTTTTATTTTTTAAAATACATTTTATTGATTTTCTACAGAGAGGAAGGGAAAGGGATAAAGAGCTAAAAACATCGACGAGAAAGAATCATTGATCAGCTGTCTCTTGCACACACCCTACTGGGTATGTGCCCGCAACCAAGGTACATGCCCTTGCCAGGAATCGAACCTGGGACCTTTCAGTCCACAGACTGACGCTCTATCCACTGAGCCAAACCGGTTTCGGCACTTGATATGATTTTAATCCTCTTGAACCTGTAGAGACTTATTTTGTGTCCCACACGTGGTCTATCTTTGTGAATGACCCATCTGCACTTGAAAAGAATGTATATTCTGCAGCCTTGTGGTGAAATGTCCTATAAATATCCATTAATATATGTGATACAGTGTGTCACTGTTTCCTTGTTAATTTTTTGTCTGACAGATCTATCCAGTAAAGTCCATTACTATGACTGTATTGTTGTTGATCTCTCCCTTAAAGTACTCTAAAGTTGTTATTTTTTAAATATATATTTAGGTGTTCCTATATTGGGTGCATATATGTTTACCAAGGTTATATTTTCTTGTTGGACTGATCCTTTTAGAATAATGTAGTGACCTTTGTTGTCTCTTGTGATGGCCTTCATTTTGAAGTCTATTTAGTCAAATATGACTATTGGTATCCCAGCTTTTTTTTTTCTTTTCCATTTCCATGGAAAATATTTTTCATCCCTTCACTCTCACCCTGTGTGAGTCTTTTGTTCTGAGGTGGGTCATGTTGTTGTATCTATTCAGCTACCCTATGTCTTTTGATAGGAGCATTTAAAACATTTACATTTAAGGTTATTATTGGTAAGTACTTATTTTGATTCTGTATGCCTAGGTTTCTCTATTTCTTCTTCTCATTACAGGAGTCCCTTTAGCATTTCTTTTTTTAAAAAATATATCTTATTGATTTTGTGCAGAGAGGAAGGGAGAGAGATAGAGAGAAACATCGATGAGAGAGAGAGTCATCAATCAGCTGCCTCTTGCACACCCCTTACTGGGGATATGCCCGCAACCAAGGTAGATGCCCTTGACCGGAATCAAACCCGGGACCCTTCAGTCCCCAAGCCGACGCTTTATCCACTGAGCCAAACCGGTCTCGGCACCTTTAGCATTTCTTATAGTGCTGGATTGGTAGAGGTGAACTACTTTAGCCTTTTTTTTTTTTTTTTTTTTTTTTTTTTTTTGTCTGGGAGGCTTTTTCAGCATCTATTTTGAATGAAATCCTTGCTCAATATATCTTGGTTTCAGATTTTTGGTTTCCATTACCTGAGTACTTCATACCATTCCCTCTGCCCTGAAGAATTTCTGATGAATTTCAGCCTTATGGGAGCTTTTGTACGTGACAGTTTGGTTTTCTCTTGCTGCCTTTAAGATTCTCCCTTTGTCTTTAATTTTTGGCATTTTAATTATGATGTGTCTTGGCATGGGCCTCTTTGGGTTCTTCTTTCTTGGGTTCTCTGTGCCTCCTGAACTTTTGTGACTCTTTCCTTCACCTAGTTAAGGGATGTTTTCTGCCATTATTTCTTCATACATGTTCTCTATTTCTTGATTCCTTTCTGCCTCTTCTGGCATGGCTACTGTGTGAATATTGTTACATTTCATATTGTCCCACAGCTCCCTTAAGCTTTCCTCCTGTTTTTTAATTTTTTTTTCTTTTTGGTTCTCTGATTAAATTTTTTCAACCTATCTCTAATTCACTGACTTGAACACAGCTTCCCCTAATCTGCTGTGTTCTTTATTTGTGCTATGTCATTCTTTATTTCCATTTTTATAGTTATTACTAGGGGCCTGGTGCACAGCTTCATGCACTGGTAGGGTCCTTAGGCCTAGCCTGCACCCTCTCACAATCCAGGACCCTTCAAAAGATGCCAGATAGCCGAAACCGGTTTGGCTTAGTGGATAGAGTGTCGGTCTGTGGACTGAAAGGTCTCAGGTTCGATTCCGGTCAAGGGCATGTACGGTTGTGGGCACATCCCCAGTAGGGGGTGTGCAAGAGGCAGCTGATAGATGATTCTCTCTCATTGATGTTTCTAACTCTCTATCCCTTTCTTTTTCTCTCTGTGAAAAATCAATAAAATATATTGAGAGAGAGAGAGAGAGAGAGAGAGAGAGAGAGAGAGAGAGAGAGAGAGATATGCCGGATAGCCAGTTTCGGCCCAATCCAGACAGGAGGGAACCTGACCCTGGTATCAGAGCGAATCACAGGGGCCAGTTGACTTGTTGTTCAATTGTTCAGTCACTTAGGCTTTTATTTATATAAATATATTTTCTCATGCTGTTGAGGATCTTTACCATCATTATTCTGAACTCTATATCAGATAAATTTCTTATTCCATTTCTTTTATCTCTTCTTCTGAAGAATTCTCTTGTTCTTTTATTTGGGGGTTGTTTTTTTGTCTCCTCACTTTGGTTGCCCATTTGGGTTCATGACTCTGTATTAGGTAGATCTTCTATGCCTCTCACTCTCTATGCAGGACAGTGTCAAATGCCTTTTTGACTAATTAGATCTGGCAAAGACTCAAAGCCTCCAGAGATCACATCTATCTACAGACTGATAGGATTTCATCTTTAATTGCCCTCAGGCAATGGTCTACAGATGTGGCAAGAGTTTTTTCAACAGTGTGGGGCAATTGCTTTTGCTAGGAGGCTAATGGTTATTCTTAGTCTCTTAATGAGCCTCAGAAATTCCACAGTGTGGAGCAAGGTGTTTTCCGATAGGGTGAGTCAACTGTCAAAACCACCTGTATAGCAAATGTATGCCTGAGAAAGATGACCTTGCAGCATGAGGGAATGGTTACATTCACAATACCAGATTTCAGTATACTACAATGACTCAGCATTGGAAACTGGGATGTCTGCCTTCTGAGCTCTAACCACAGAGCTCCCAACCCTGGCTTCTGCTCACACAGCTCCAGTCTATTCTGCCCTCCCTCTGCCAGGACACAAGGTGAGTGGCTATACATGCAATTCTGTGCATTAGCCCATTAAGTGGATGCCTGAATCTTCCAGCTCCCTGTCTCTGGCAGATAGAAACCCTGCTGCTTTTCACAGCCAGATATTACACAGGCACCTTTCTCAGTTCTGGTGTTCTTTTCCTGGAGGTGCAGCTTGGGGATTAGAGTCCAGAGTTCTCAGTGGCAACCCCCAACAGCTAAGATATCTCTTCAGTACTTCAGTTATGTTTGTGGGGCCCCATCCAGCCCTTTTGTGGCTCCACCCTTCCCACCAGTCTCTATGTTGTCTCCACTTTCCATCCTTGGTTATCAAGATGTTCTCCAGCTACCCATCATTTGAATATTCAGGATGCTTTTTGTATTTTAGTTATAATTTATTTTGATTCTGTAAGTGTGTCTGTGAAGCTCCTCTTACTCCACTGTCATTTTTATTCTCCCTGTTCAGGCTTTAGAAAAATAATTAATTCCTTAGATGCCAGCAGAAATGTCTCACCCTCAAGGAATATTCCCTCACCCCTCATTTACTCTCATAGCACCTCATGCTTCTTCATAGCAATGGCATTGCTTATTCTCCTCGGCCAGACTTAACGTCCATGAGAGTAGGACTGTGTCTGGCTCATTCACCCATGTATCTATCTCCAGTTTTTAGCATGTGCCTGGAACAAGGCTTGATAAATATATACACACATATACCAATAAGAGAACATTACAAAGTAACACATTTTTAGTAGAGTATAGTTTCTTTTTATTGAAAGAAGCTGATCTTTGAAGGGCCATTGGAGTGGCCCTCTCCATTAAGGCATACATACTACAAATTAGCAACCTTTGTACAGGAATTATGGTCTAATAAAACATTTTGTGATTCATTCTAGACTTCCTGCCTTTCCCAGAAGTCTCTGAAATGGAAAGAGGAAGAGGGAGGAAGAAAAAATAGATTAATTTTCAACAAGAGCCCAGGGATTCCAAGAATCAAGAGTATGTAGCCATAGAGGGAAGGAGGTGGCAGTGTAATAAGGTCACTCTGGCACAGAACCCGGGAATAAAATTTGGAGAAAAAAAAAGTCTAGGTTAGTGAGTTTCAACACAAAACAGGAAGTGGACTGTTGGACACACACCTGTGGATAATGATGAAAGTTTTCTCTCCCGGCTGTCCTGGCATGGTTCTTGTAGAAGCAGCACAATGATAGGGAGTTAAAAAGCAAGTAAATGAGCCAAGGTGAGTATGGTGCAATTGCCCGTTCCTGAAGACCTCTGGTGGCCCAACCTGTGCAGGCTGCTGGACAGGCAAGGCTGAACCACAAAGGGACCTACATCTTCTATTAGGAGGAAGAGGCCCAGTTTTCCACTGATGCATCCAACGGAGCAGGTTATACTAGTTATATGTGCAACATATAGGACGCCCTAACAGGGCACAGAGCAAGGGATGAAGGGAAAGGGCTGAGGTTCTTCTAGAATCATGCTATTCAAAGTGTGGTCCATGGCTTGCTAGCATGGCTCAATGGTTGAACGTCCACCTATGAACCTGAAGGTCACAGTCTGATCCCCCCCCCCCCAAAATCAGGGCACTTGCCCAGGTGGTGGGCTTGATCCCCAGTGTGAGGCATGCATGAGGCAGCTAATCAATGATTCTCTGTCATTAATATTTCTATCTCTCTCCCTTTATCTCTGAATCAATAACAAATATATTTTAAAAATATATAAAAATAAAGTGTGGCCCATGGACAAGCAGCAGCAGCAGCAGCAGTAGCAGCACCCAAGTGCTTGTTAGGAATGCAGAATAGCAGGCCCCATCCCAGACTTCCTAAAGCAGAACTTGGAATTAACGTTTCCCAGGTGCTTTATATGAACATCAAAATTTGAAAAGCACTAAGCTTTCTTGAGGAAGAAGAGCTTGAAGCCCAAGATGACTATGAGGGGAAAGGTAAGGGGAAACCTCAAGGGAGTAGGGCCGGACAAGGAGAAAGGGGCCTGAGGCTTTCTCTTGGAGGACCCTGGACAGAACGGGCCAAGGAGCAGAAGGGGGCCTCAGCCTGGCAGCCCCACACAGAGGGATGGAATCAACAGCACACTTGAGGTCGCCAGAATGAAGGGCGACTGGTCTGCCGCCGCTGTCACGCACCATCCCTTCTCCCCGCATTCGCCCCAATCTGCCCTCCACGCACCCCAGTCCTCCGGGCCCAGCAAGTTGTCGGTGAAAAACCGCGTCGGATCCGCAATCTCGCTGAGGAGCATTAGCTCCGCCATCTTTCCCCCGCCCCCCAACCACGAGCCGGCTCCCGAGGCCCGCCTCTCCCCTCAGCAACCAATGAACGGACTCTTCGACACAGGGGGCCGCCCCGGAAGCGACCCCGGCCAGTAAGACGCCTGGGTGCTGAGCGTGGAGGCGGCGGCCCCGCAGGCCGGCCAATGGGAGCTCGGCAGGAGGTGCCGCTCGCACGCAGGCCCTGGGGGACTTCTGGCCGACCACCGGCCTGGCCCAATTGGGTTCGACTGGCCTAGTTCGGCTGCTAAGGCCTGGAGCTTCCCGGGAGCGGGGTGGGCCCGATTGCTGGCAGCCAATCGGGAGGCGGGAGGAGCCTGGTCGCCGCCTTCTGGGCGCTACGTCACCGGCCTGGCGCCTCGCGGGTTGCAGGGTGAGCCGTAGGTGTCCTCCCTGCGCTCCGCCCGCGGCAGGACTCGGAGGACGGCACTCAGGAAGCTCGTAGCGTCGAAAGCACAGGTGACCCGAGTGATCGGGCCAGCGCCACCGGCCGGTCGCTTCGGCCGCCCAAAGCCTTTTGGACTCGATGGTTTTCCGTAGCGGGTTGGCCGCAGGGAATTGTGGACTTTATAGTTCCGGATTCGCGCTGGGGGAACCCCGGCTGGTGCCCCACAGAGGTTTTTGGAGGAAACAAGCACTTTGAGGCCCAGGTCGCAGAAGGGTAGGAAAGGAGCCTGAGTAAGAATGTGCCATTAGCATTGTTTTGATTTTTTTCAGGTGCTGACCGGGACCTGATCCATCCCTTTCCGACCCAAACTGCTTACCCGCGGGGGAAGGGAGCAGACAGAGAAATGGACACGCTACCAATCCCTCTAGCGGGAGAGAAAGACACCTCTGAGCCGCAGCAACAACGGGGAAGGAGCCCCAAGGAGAGCCTTAACTCAACTACTCAAACTAGGCAGCAGCCCCAAGAGCCCGAAGTCCTTGAGCTGAGAATGAGCCCAGCTGCAGCCAGCCAGATCCCAGAGACTCCGCAGGGCGCTGGGAGGCGGACTGCTGTGCTGGAAGACGCCGGGGAGTCTCACGGGTCCGCTGGTGAGATGCCAGAGCCCCTCGGCGCTTCCGATCTCTGGGCCTGTCCGGATGGGAGCTTTGTCAAGAGGATCATAACCCGCGGCCATGGCTTGGACAAACCCAAGCTGGGCTCCCACTGCCGCGTGCTGGCTTTGGGGTTTCCTTTGGGGTCAGGGCTGCCAGAGGGCTGGACAGAGCTAACCATGGGCTTTGGCTCATGGAGGGAGGGAACCTGGGGGGAACTCACAGAGAAGTGTTTGGAGTCCATGTGTCAAGGTGAGGAGGCAGAGCTCCAGCTCCCTGGGCACTCTGGTCCTCCGGTCAGGCTCACACTAGCTTCCTTCACGCAGGGCCAGGACTCCTGGGAGCTGGAGGCCAGCGAGAAGGAGGCCCTGGCTAGGCAAGAACGTGCGCGGGGAACAGAATTATTCCGAGCTGGGAACCCAGAAGGGGCTGCCCGATGCTACGGACGGGCTCTTCGGCTGCTGCTGACTTTACCTCCACCTGGCTCTCCAGAACGAACCGCCCTGCACGCCAACCTGGCTGCCTGTCAGCTGCTGCTGGGACAGCCCCATCTGGCAGCCCAGAGTTGTGACCGGGCGCTGGAGCGGGAGCCTGGACATTTGAAGGCCTTGTACCGAAGGGGGGTTGCCCAGGCTGCCCTTGGAAACGTGGAAAAAGCAACTGCTGACCTCAAGAAGGTGCTGGCTTTAGACCCCAAAAACCGGGCAGCCCAGGAGGAGCTGGGAAAGGTGATCTTTCAGGGAAAGAAACAAGATGCAGGACTGGCTCAGGGTCTCCGCAAGATGTTTGGCTGATTAAAGTGAACCGTTAAACGAGACAGAAACCTGTGAATCGTGGTCTGTGCTGTGAGATTGGGGGCGTGGGGCCCTGAGGCAGGGTTTCAGCCCCTATCCCATTCCCAGTTTTTGCCTTTCTAAGGGAGGTAGCAGTGGTCTCAGTACACCTCTTTCCCTTTTTTACCACTAAAAAGCCATGGTCACGTGTACTATATTTAAGGTGGCTTACCCATTTCCGAAGAAGAGTAGAAGCTAAATTCTAAGCTTAGTACTGGCTACGGGAGCTGGCGGGCCTTTAAACGCTGGGAACTACGTCTCCCAGGCGCTTTCGCGCTGCGTCCCTGTCCGCGCATGCGCAAGTGCTGGGCCTGCGTGCGAGCGGCACCTCCTGCCGAGCTCCCATTGGCCGGCCTGCGGGGCCGCCGCCTCCACGCTCAGCACCCAGGCGTCTTACTGGCCGGGGTCGCTTCCGGGGCGGCCCCCTGTGTCGAAGAGTCCGTTCATTGGTTGCTGAGGGGAGAGGCGGGCCTCGGGAGCCGGCTCGTGGTTGGGGGGCGGGGGAAAGATGGCGGAGCTAATGCTCCTCAGCGAGATTGCGGATCCGACGCGGTTTTTCACCGACAACTTGCTGGGCCCGGAGGACTGGGGTGCGTGGAGGGCGGCCGGGGGCGGGGGAGGGCTGCGGCAGGCCTCTGTGCGGCAGGCGCCCCTGCGCACGCCGCGAGGAAGCGAGCCCCAAGGCAGGGGGAAGGCCGGGCCACAGCGGTACCCACTTTCGGAAGGAGGGCGGGGTGGGGGTCCGGTGGTGCTTCGGGGCGCGGGAGTGGGGAGACCTCTGCTCGTGCGGGAGCGTCCAGCCGTCCCGGGGTCGGGAAGGAGGAGCTGCTCGGCGGCATCGCCTTCCTGGTGGGCGGGCGGTGGGTCTGGCCGGCGGGTCCAATGAGGGCTGGCCGCCGGCCGGCCCCCGCCCGCCCACGCCGCGCCTCTTGCAGACTGCACGCTGTACGCCGGCCTGGACCCGGTGGCCGAGGAGCAGGCGCAGCTCTTCCGCTGCCCCGAGCAGGATGTCCCGGTACTGCTCCCAGCACCCTGTCCCCCCCTTGGCGGGTGGCAGCGGCCCCCCAGCGCGGCCCCCGCCCCAGCCGTTCCTTCTCGCAGCCCCGCCACCTAATGCCCTCCCTTATTCAGTTCGGCAGCGGCATGCTGGATGTGGGGATGGATGTCAGCCCCCCCGAGCCTCCATGGGACTCCCTGCCCCTCTTCCCAGGTAAGAGATCACTTGTGATTCCTTCATCCTTCCAGGATCCCTCATCGTCCCGGTCCCCAGAAACGCTGCAAGCCCCGTGCCCTCACACCTGACACCTCTGCGTTCCTCCAGCCTTGCCTCAGTGGGGAGCCCACCCTCACCCACGTGTCCGTGGACGTTACTGGGACTCTTCTCAGGCTCTGCGTCCTGGTTGTTTTCCAACCCCTTTCCTTAGATCTTCAGGTGAAGTCCGAGCCGTCTTCTCCCTGCTCTTCCTCCTCCCTCAGCTCCGAATCGTCTGGCCTCTCCGCAGAGCCCTCCTGCCAGGTGGGAACGCCCTCCCGCTGGGACCCTGCCGGGGACTCTGCAGGCCCGGCTCCCCAGGGCTGAGGGTGGAAGTGTGGGGCCAAGCTTCTTTCCCTCCCTGTCATTTCTTTGGCATCCTCATTTGCTACAGCTCCATTGGGGTTTCTAGAAGTGAAAGGGGAACCTTTTGATGTATAGCAGTTGTGGCAGCTGTGTGGGAGCCGAGGTCCCGGCGCTTCCTGCCCAGGTTCCCACTCGAAGGCAGTGCTTGAAATCCTGAGATGCCCTCGCCCTCCCAGGAATAAGGAGAGAACCGGGCCGGAGGCAGCTTAGGGGGCTGCTGTGCCACTCAAACCGAATGTCAGATCATTGGTGTTTGTAAGCTGTAAAGCTTTTGCTCTGCTCTTACTCTCAACACCTCCCCCTGTTTGTTTTCTTTTTTGCAAACCCCTCTCCCCTCTCACCTCTACTCTCACCCAGGCCCCTGGTGTAGGGGAGGTGCTGGTTGTGAAGATCGAGTCCTTGGCACCACCACTCTGCCTCCTGGGAGAGGATCCAACATCCCCGATTGAAACTGTCCAAATCAACGTGGGCCCCACCTCCGATGATCCCTCAGGTAATCAAAGCCCCCCCACACACACTCACACACACACACACACACACACACATTCACACACACACACACACACACTCACACACACACACATACACTCACACACACACTCACACACACACACACACACTCTCACACACACACACACTCACACACACACACTCTCTCACACACACACACACACTCACACACACACACTCACACACACACACACACACACACTCTCTCACACACACACACTCACACACACACACTCACACACACACATACACACACACACACGCACACTCTCACACACATACACACACACACACACACACTCACACACACTCTCACTCACATACAAATACACACACTCACACACACACACACTCACACACACACATCACACTCACACACACACACACACACACACTCACACACACACACACACACACACTCACACTCACCCGCCGGCTTTTCCAGGCAGGATGGCATGTGTGGTGGGGGACAGGACAAGGAGGAGAAGGTGGGGGGAGGGACAGATACTCTGGGAAAAGGCCAGGAGCGGCAGGAGAGTTTCAGGAAACAGCAAGGACAGCACTGACGAGATAGTGTGATTTTCTTTCTTTTTCTTGTTCCCAGTATCCTGCTGTCTGATTTAACTTCCTGTTGCTTTGCATGTTTTAAAGAATTTGGACAGTTTATGGCATAATTACATTATTTTTTCACTCTAACGTTTTATTATAAAAAAATCTTATACAGAAAGTTGGAATATAGACCCAACTCAACATTTGTGCTGTTTTTACGTGTTACCAAGCTTAGGTGGCCTCTGTGCTTATTCAGTAAACATTTATTGAGCACCGACTCAGAACCGGGCACTGGACAGGGTGTGGGGATGCAAAATGAAAAGACACGACCAGCACCCTGACAGGAGGACCCTGCAGAGGGGTGGGGCGAAGGACAAGGAGCGGTCCGCACCGGCGTGGTCCCTGTGGGACACTGTCAGGGAGTGCTGGGCCCTCATGTGGCTGCTGCATTGGGGCGGGCTGCGGAGGGAGGGACTGCATGGGGGGCTGCGGAGGAAGAGGCTGCGGAGGGAGGGGCTGCATGGGGGGCTGCGGAGGAAGCGGCTGCGGAGGGAGGGGCGGCAGGGGGGGCTGCGGAGGAAGGGGCTGCGGAGGGAGGGGCTGCATGGGGGGCTGAGGAGGGGGGTGCTGAGGAGGAAAGGGCTGCGGAGGGAGGGGCTGCATGGGGGGCTGCGGAGGAAGGGGCTGCGGAGGGAGGGGCTGCATGGGGGGCTGAGGAGGGGGGTGCTGAGGAGGAAAGGGCTGCGGAGGGAGGGGCTGCATGGGGGGCTGCGGAGGAAGAGGCTGCGGAGGGAGTGGCTGCATGGGGGGCTGCGGAGGGAGGGGCTGCATGGGGGGCTGCGGAGGGAGGGGCTGCATGGGGGGCTACAGAGGAAGGGGCTGCGGGGGGGGCTGCATGGGGGGCTGCGGAGGGAGGGGCTGCATGGGGGGCTACAGAGGAAGGGGCTGCGGAGGGAGGGGCTGCATGGGGGGCTGCGGAGGGAGGGGCTGCATGGGGGGCTGCGGAGGGAGGGGCCGCATGGGGGGCTGCGGAGGGAGGGGCTGCATGGGGGGCTGCGGAAGGAGGGGCTGCGGAGGGAGGGCCTGCATTGGGGGCTGCGGAGGGAGGGGTTCCATGGGGGGCTGTGGAGGAAGGGACTGCGGAGGGGGGGCTGCAGAGGAAGGGTCTGCATGGGGGGCTGCGGAGGGAGGGGCTGCATGGGGGGCTGCGGAGGGGGGGGGGCTGCATGGGGGGCTGCGTGGGGGGGCTGCGGAGGAAGCTTTCCCGGCTGAGTTGTGAAGGCCTCGTGGAAATTGGCCGGAAGGAGACCAAGGGGACTGGCGCGGTGTGTTCAGGGTGCAGTGAGCAGGGAGCGAGAGGGCCAGGCGGAACCCTGCTGAGGGGCTCCGCTCTGAGCCTGTGGGCAGTCGGGAGCCTGTGAGGAGTGAAGCAGGAGGGCAGTCTGACTAGGAAGGCAGCTCTGCCGAGTAGAGAACGGACTGCAGAGGAGGACTGGAGGCAGGAGAACCAAGGAGGCGGCGCATGCAGTTCAGTAGGGTGTTTGGATGCCGAGAAGAAAGCAGAAGAATCCAGGAGGGTGGGTGGGCGGCGGTAAGTCCTGGCATTGGGCAGGAGTGGAGCAGGAAGCCTGGCCTCTGGTGCTGTCCCCCAGAGAGCGGGAGAGCGGGCGTGTGCTCAGGCGGCAGGAGGAGGCCAGGGTGGCCAGCTGACTGCTCACTTCAGAGTACCTCCTCCAGGGTTTCCTGGCGCTGCCTCCCAACCAGAAGCAAGGGGACTAGGGAGCCGGTAATGGAATCCACTCATGTCCCCTCCGCGACTCCGGGCAGGCGAGGATGGAGGGAGGATTTGGAGGAACAGGAGCGTATCCAGCACATTATTAAAAGTGACAAAGAGGACAAAGCAAAGACCGAAAAGCCTCGAACAGCAAACAGTGTTGATGACTTTCCACACAGTAACATCACTGCAGTCAGTCTCCCCGTGAGTGGTGTGGACTGCAGGTGGCGGCAGACTGGCGACCTTGGGGGTTTTAGCTCGCCCACGGGGCAGTGAGCAGGCCTTACAGATTTAACAGCCGAGAAGGCGCAGAGTGACTGCAGTCTGGGAGGCTGTCGGACGTAGGGAGGGAACTTGTGCCGAAGGACAAGCAGTGAATTTGGGTAAATAGTGGGGCATGAGAAGGGAAGTGACGAGCAAGGAGCTTGGGAGTCAGGGTCAGGCCTGGGGAGCCGTCATGGGCAGAGAGTCAGGCTTGGCGGTGGTCAGCATGGAGGTGCGTGATGAGAGAGGGAAGCCCAGGCAGACAGGAGGGTGGGCATAGGAATGCTGCTGCTCGCTGCTTGGGCCTCCTCTGCACGGCAGACCTGCCGAGGAGACGGGGAGGGCAGGAGGTCAGGGATGGCCTTGAGGAAAACCATGTGGCGAGAAGAGGAAGGAGCCCACAGAGAGGAGGCAGTGCTGGGAGGAGCGCCTGCAGCCCGCAGCCCTGGGGCACCTGCCTCGGTGGCCTGGGCCAGAGCAGCTCTGTCTGTGGTACCAGGAGAAATGGCCCTGTCCCCTGTCCCAGTCCCCGTCTTAACTCTTCTCTGGTGTTGGTCTGATACCTAGCTGTTTGCCTCCTCCTGCCCTGCCCCCCACAGGGGTCCAGACGAAGACAGAACCGGTCTCTCCTTCCTCCGTCACCTCTGAGGCCGCCTTGCTCTCCACAGAGTCCGCCGGCCAGGTGAGCATCCGGCGCCTCCCCTCCAGCCCGCAGCCAAGTCCTCCTCTCCACGGACGAGAGCTGTTCTTCTCCGCTCCTCCTCGGTGCTCCTGACTCCGTTTTCTGGAATGCCCCCTAGGCTTCCGTAGGAAAGGAGGCCCTGGAAGTGAAGACCGAGTCCCCAGCCCCTCAAGGATGTCTCCTGCGGGATGTCCCTGGCCCGCCCCTGGGAGCTGTCCAGATCAGCATGGGCCCACCCCCCGAGGGCTCCTCAGGTAACGGGGCTCCTGACACTGGGGTCCCTGGAAAAGGCCTGCAGTCCTGACATTCCTTCCTTCCTTCCACTCTCCTTCAGGCAAAGCCCTGCCTGCCCGGAAGCCACCACTGCAGCCGAAACCTGTGGTGATAACCACGGTCCCGGTGCCGCCCAGCGCCGTGCCGCCCAGCACCACCGTCCTTCTGCAGCCCCTGGCCCAGCCACCGCCAGGTGCTGGTCTGCCGACTGGCCGGAGGGAGCCGCAGCCACTGAGCCCGGGGTGTGCAGGTGTGGGCAGCCCCCGCCTGGCTCAGGCCCTGACCTCTTTCTCCGCCTCACTTTCCCAGTGTCCCCAGTTGTCCTCATCCAGGGTGCCATTCGAGTCCAGCCCGAGGGGCCAGCCCCGCCTGCTCCACGGCCTGAGAGGAAGAGCATTGTTCCAGCTCCTATGCCGGGGAACGCCTGCCCCCCTGAAGTGGACGTGAGTACTGGGGAGCGGGGCGGGGCTGCGAACGGGGAGGAGGGGAGAGAACTGGGGAACGAGGAGGGAGCGGAAGGTGGACGGTGATCCTGAGGGTCAGCGTGAGCTCCCGCTTACATCCGAGTGCCAGCCGACGTGGTCTTAGGTCCTTAGTTCTTACCAGGCTGCATGTGGACAAGTGGGGTGTCTCAGTAAGCCAAAGGCAGGGTCATTCTGCTACGGCTCTTCCTCCTGGGGAGACCAGTTAGCAAGGCTAACTTGGGGCCTAGGAAGGAGGCTTGTGAGGAGAGCCAGCCACTAAGGAGCGGGACCGATCCCATGAGGAGCGGGTGGAGGACGCTTCCTCAGTCTGATTCCCTCCGCTCAGAGGAGCAGGGGCAGGGAGTGTTCTATAGCGAGGAGAGCCCTCCCTCTGGTCAGGAGGCAGCCCCTGGATCGGAGGCCAGGGCCCCCTCACCTTCTGTGGGCGCTCGGGCGCCTAGGCAAAGCTGCTGAAGCGGCAGCAGCGGATGATCAAGAACCGGGAGTCGGCCTGCCAGTCACGGAGGAAGAAGAAGGAGTACCTGCAGGGGCTGGAGGCGCGGCTGCAGTCCGTGCTGGCCGACAACCAGCAGCTGCGCCGGGAGAACGCGGCCCTCCGGCGGCGGCTGGAGGCCCTGTGGGCTGAGGTGAGGCTTCTGTCCTTGGGGGTGAAACACCAGCTCCTGGGGAGGACTCACCCCCCTCTCTCTGCGTCACAGAACAGCGAGCTCAAGTTAGGGTCTGGGAACAGGAAGGTGGTGTGCGTCGTGGTCTTCCTTCTCTTCATTGCCTTCAACTTCGGGCCCGTCAGGTGAGACCCTCCTTGCCCCCCAGAACCCCCGAGTGGAGCTCCCCCTTGGCCGCCTGCTTGTCGCTGCCGCGCCCGCCCCCACCACCCCACTCGCAGACGCTGTGGAGTCGGGTGCGGGCCGTGCCCAGCGCCCCCTTCTTGCTCGTCGTTCATCTGACGGACGGCAGAGCGGGGCAGGAGGTGCTGGCGGCAGGCTCCGGCGTAGGCCACTCCTTCTCTATCGATGCCTGGCCCCGTGGCATAGGGACTGCTCTCCTTCCGCCTCATGGTGAGGGCCGTCATCGGGTGTGGCAGCCCTTGCCCTCACCCCTCGGTAAGCCCACCGCCCTGCGCCTCCTTCCCGCCTACAGCATCAGCGAGCCCCCTCCGGCCGCCGTCCCTCCTCGGATGGGCATGAGCGGAGAGGAGCCTCGGCCCCGGAGGCACCTGCTGGAGTTCTCGGCGCAGCTGCCTGTCCGTGGGATGCAGTCCTTCCAGGACCCCTCCCCGGGCCCCCAGGAGCCCCAGCCCAGCCTCGAGGGCCGGCCAAGCTTCAGGTGAGAGGGCCCTCTTTCAGGGTGCTGTGTGTCTCCGTCCCCAAGTTCACCTTTGCTGTTTGCGGGGAGCCACACTGCTCCGCCCTCAGGGCCTTCATTGGTGGCGGGCTGGGCAGCGGCGACCACTGCTCCTTCCTGCTGCCCCAGGAACCTGACGGCGCTGCCCAGGGGCTCCGGGGAGCTGCTGCTGCCGGACCTGGACCAGCTCTTCCTCTCCTCGGATTGCCGGCACTTCAACCGGACCGAGTCCCTCAGGTGCGGGGGGGCCCAGGGCTGGGGCGCCTCCCCTGCCCATCACGCAGCGTGTGTTCTGGAGCCCCTCTCCTTGCTCCGCTCCCCAGGCTTGCTGACGCGCTGAGCGGCTGGGTGCAGCGCCACCAGAGAGGCCGGCGGAAGGCGCCCCGCAGGGCCCAGGAGAGACAGGTAGGCAGGCTGCGTGTCCGGGTTCGAGGGGCATGTCCTCATGGAGGTCTGAGGGAAGCTGAGGAAGTGCAGGGTGGGTGTGAGCTGGTACCAGCTTCTGGGGCGTCTCTCTCCCTGCTCCCTCAGCCTCTTCAAATCCTTAGACACCTCTCCTTCCAGAAGTCTCAGCGGCGGAAGAAGTTGCCTCCAGTTAAGGCAGTCCCCACCCAGCCCCCCGGGCCCCCAGAAAGGTGAGTCTGGGGATGTGCTTCCTTACGAAGTGGGGTTCATTCTGAAGAGCTCTACCCCAAGAGCTGGCCTGCACTGCCACAGTGGCCTTACGCCTCCTCATCTGCTGGGGGTCTCCTGTGCTTTCCCTCTCATCTTCTCCCCTCTTCCCTCAGTCCTCCCGCTTCCTGTGTCCCCCCTGCCTAGGGATTCCGCGGGCCAGCTGCAGCTGTACCGCCGCCCGGACCGTTCGCAGCCCGAGTTCCTGGATGCGATTGACCGGCGGGAAGACACGTTTTATGTTGTCTCCTTCCGGCGGGTGAGCGCCCCCTCCGGCCCCTCCCTGGGCTCCCAGCGTGTGTGCTCGCCTCCACCCTGGGCCTGCCCCTGTGTTTCCCAGGACCACCTGCTGCTCCCCGCCATCAGCCACAACAAGACCTCTCGGCCCAAGATGTCCCTGGTGATGCCCGCCATGGCCCCCAATGGTAAATCCTGCCCGGTACGGGGAGGGTCCTGGGGTTGAGGAAGGGGGACATTCTGGCAGGATAGCCAGCATTAGGAGCTAAGGGGGTCAGAGGGGAGGGGGCGATCCAGAGAGGTGCTAGGTCCTGGGTGAGAAGAAGCGGAATGGGTGCAGGGCAGGACAAGACGCGGAGACTGAGGAAGATGGGGCGTGGGTAGGTGCCAGGCAGAAGGGGTGGCCTCTCACCTCGTTTTCTCTCCGTGCCTTCCCTCTATGACCTCACTCACAACGGCCTTCTCCCCCCCCCCCCCCTTCCCCCCTCACCCCACTGACTCGTCATGCTGGACCTGCCTGGCCACCTGCCCTCTCCTCCCTGTCCACTGCTCTCTTCCCACCCTCCCGTTTGCCTCCCCCTTCTCTTCCTCACGCCCTTCTCACAGAGACCCTGTCGGGGCGGGGTGCCCCTGGGGACTATGAGGAGATGATGCAGATCGAGTGTGAGGTCATGGACACCAGGGTGATTCACATCAAGACCTCCACGGTGCCCCCCTCGCTCCGAAAACAGCCTTCCACCCCGGGCAACGCCACAGGGGGCCCCCTGCCAGCCTCCGCCACCGGCCAGGCTGGCCCGGCCCCCCATCGGCCCCTCTACCTCAATCACCCCTGACCTCTGCCTCTCACTGACGGGACTGGGGGCGGGGGAGGGGTCACCAAGTGGGACCGTTCCTTACTTTCCTGATCCCGGGCTTGGGCAGTTGGTGACAGAGGGACAGGGTGTGGGATTAAGCACTTATTTGGGTGAGGGCTCACTCTCACCCCCTTTTGGAATATAGGCTCCTCTCTGTCCCCGCTTCCCTCTGAGGGCTGGGTGAGGTGAGGTGGGTGGGTGGGCTCTTGGCTCTTTCACTCCTCTTTGGGGTAGAGGGGGGACCTAGTTCGAGGGCAGGACAGAGCCATTTACATGAGGAGCTTGTTTCTGGGTGTAAAGGAAGGGTGGTGAGGAAGATCAGATTTATGTGTGTGTGTGCATCTTTTTTTAATTATTATTATTATTATTAAATAAACAACTTGGAGGGAGTTAAAGGAATTGTGGCTGCCTTCCTGGCTCGTGACAAGCGTTTGAGGGAAAGGCTTCTCCAGGCTTCTCCAGAGGACAGCTGGCTCTGGGGGGGCGGGCGGCGTCACAGGGCTCCCGTCACCCCCTTGCCCTGCGGGTGTGGGCGGTGGGGGGGGGGGGATGCCCTGTGGTGTCACAGCCCAGAGGACACACATCCCGGAATGTGTCTGAGTAAACAGGAAGTTCAGGACCCCACGCCCTTTGGGGTGAGCGCCCCCTGGGTCCCCTACAGTCTGGCAGGTTCCCCTCCCTCCCCTCACTTTCCAGGACAAACAACTGAGCTGGAGCCCAGGGCTGTGCCCAGAAAGGAGGGCCCCGGGGAGAAGGGCTGGGCGGGAGGAGGGAGGGGGTGTAGGGAGCTGAGACGGGAGGGCCCTGCTTTCTATTAGGAGGGAGGGGAGCAGGACAGAGGGTGAGGGGGTCTCACCCAACTTGTGAGGATCCCCACAGGCTCCTTCCACGCCTCTGCCGCCTGCAGGAGTGCCCTGGGTCAGCAGGAGGGTGTGGGCGGGGCCTGGGCTCCTCGCCCAGAGGACTGGACAGGGGCCGCCTGGGCCACAAGCCCAGGCCTGAAGGGGGAGGAAGAGCCTCACGTGTCCAGCCAGCAGCCCCCCCATTACTGTGTTTGGGGAGAAAACAGTGTAACTGTGGCAACCTGGAGCTAGGCTCTCCCCCTCGAGGGCAGCCCTGCTCCTCAGCCAGCACTTCCTGTCCCGGGCCCCTCGAGCCGTGCAGCCTCATCCGGACGCCAGCACGAGGGCCGCCTGAGCTGGCTCTGCTCCGAGATGCCCTTGCTGTGGCACGCAAAGCCTTGGTCTCATCTGTTAAGGAGGGTGCCTGTGCCTACTCAGGCGGTGTGAGGGAGAGATGCGTGTGCGGCGCCTGTCCCTTCGCCCCGCTCCTGGTCGGTCTGCATTGTCCTCTGCTCCGCTCCTCTCCTGACGGGCTCAGCTCCTGGCCGGGTGGCGGGGCCACAGCACCTTGGCTGGAGGGTGGTGGTAGGAAGGGTTGGAGGGTGCAGAGTGGGCATGCCGTGGGGCGGAGGCGGGCAGTCTGGGCTGCTGCCCTCCGGTCCGAGTGGATCTGCAGCCACAGCCCCCACCGAGGCCCCTGGCCCGTCACTGCGCACCCCGTGGGGCCCTGTGCCCTGCCACTTTGTCTCTGGTCAGCTGCTTTCCTTCCTTGAGATCCTGCCCGGTTCTTACCACCGCAGGCCCAGCGTCTCTCCTCTCTAGCGTTCCTGCCTGCCTTTCTTTGCCCTCCGCCTGCCAGGAGCCATCGCCTTTGGACCATTATTCTTTGTTCATCTTTCTGTTTTTGGCTTCTTTGGTGCTTTCCCCTTCCTCCTCCTCTGCTTCACTCTTCCCTTCTTGTTCTTCCTCTTCTCACTCCTGCTGCTGAACCTGTGCTGCCTCTGCCTTTTCACGCCACCCTGCCTGTCCCCATCGCCCTTTCCGCTGCCTGTCCACATTCCTGTCACTCTCCGCGCCTTCCGCTTCTCCCGCTCAGCCCTCCCCTTCGAGTCCCTCTCCAGCCGCTGTGTTCTCCCCAGCTGTGGGGCCAGGACTGGAGAGCCTAATGTTTGCCTCATCGTTCTGCTATGGCCCTGGATACAGCACATCTGGATTCCGGGGCCCAGATGTGTGGTTGCCACAGCGACCTTAGTCCCTCTGGTAAATACAGGCGCCCACCCGCCCCAGAGCAGAGAACAAAACAACTGTGTGACTTTCTTTTGTCATGAGATAGAAATGTCCTCCCTCCTCCCTTCTCCCCACACCCATGTCTCCAGGCAAAGGAAGTCTGAGGGTCCAAACTCTCTTCCTGTGCCCCCCCCAAGTCCTCTCCATCTTCATCTCGGACTCGCTCTTCATCTCTTCTCTCCATGTTCCCCTTCCTCTCCACCTCTCCACCTCCTCTCCACCTCCCAGCCCCACTCTCACTGGTGAAATGTTGACCCCATCTTAACTTGGCAATTTCTTCTGAGTCTAGGACACACTGATGCAGAAAGAAGGTTCAGAAACCCAGATCCTCCTCCTCAGACAGTCCTGGGCCTACCCTGTGTCTGCCTGTCTTCATCTTCCTAGGGCTCCTCTCTGGGGAGCGAGGGCACGTTTGGGACCAGAGAGCTGCACTGAGGCCACCTCACTCGCACCAGGCAGACCCTCGGCCAGGTCACTGCGGGGCCCCAGCCTCCGTTCACAGCGGCCGCCGTGGGAAAGCGCTTTGTGCTGGGAAGTTGGGTCCAAGCGCCTCTCCCTCCCGGGACCTGCTTGGACCACAGCCTGCTCCCTCTTCCCCTTCAGGTCCTTGCCCTTAATTGCCCCGGCTCTTCCTGGCCTCCCTGCCTTTCTCCTTCCCTGGCCTCCCTTTCTGTCGAATCCCTTGTCCTCGAGGCCAGCACAAGGACTGGGATGTTCATTCGAGGGTGGGGCCCGGAGCTGGAGACACCGAGGGTTCAGAGCGCAGCCGAGGTGCGGGCAGCTCCCACAGCACCCCTTCCGCCTGCCACCGGCTCCGGGGTGAAGGCGGCCGGGTCCCCACCACACCCGTCTCCTCGGGTCTTCACAGTCCCGCTGACAAGCACTGTCAGGCACCTGCTCTGGCGAGGCCTGGTGCTTCTCTGATGAGATGCCAGCAGCCTGGCACGGGCTGTCACAAGGCTCCTGTGGGCTTCAACCCTGGGCATCGAGCGAGCCTCAGACAGCGACTGTCCCAACCTGGAGAGGTCTCTGGTCTCCGGTCTCCGGTCTCAGTCGGCAGAGCCCTGGCCTGAACTTCAGCCACCGCCGCGCTCCAGCTCCTCCTCCCAGGCCAGCTCTGCGTGTGGTGGCCATGCTGCCTGCATATGAAATCCTAAGGCAGGGACCCCCAAAACGGATATGACCATGGGACACCAGTGCTGAAACCTGGGGTGTCAGCTCTCCCCACGCCGTGCCTGAGAGCTGGGGAAGCTGTGGGGGCTTCGGGCCAAGGCAGTGGAAGGAAGCTGCACCGGCTTCATCCCAGATTCTGACTTCATCTTCCCCATCAAAGCCAGGAAGACACACACCCAGACACGGGGACACCCACGCGAGCGCCCATGGGGCCTGTCCCGGCCCCAGGGAGCCCTGGGCACCTGGCCCAGCTTCCTGCCGCCCAGCGTGCCCTGACCCAGGACCCCTGTGCTCGGCCCGAGCGGCCGCAGGCCAGACCGGCTCCTCGCCCCTCCGCAGGCGGCCGGCCGGCCAGCGGGGTGAGGGGCAGTGGGGCAGCGAGAACTGTCCTTGGTGAGAAACGGGTGGGGCCTCGCTCAGCCCCTGGCCAGGCAGCCGCACATGGGAACCGGAGGCCAGAGGAGCAGCCAGCGGCCTAGGCGGTGTGTGATGCCCACCCTCCAGGGCTGGTCTTCCCAGCTCCACCTCCAGCCCCGCTCCCACCCTGCACTGCCCCTGCAGCTTCCCCCAGACCCGTCTCTGGCTCTGCAGCTTAACGTCCCCCTAACTTCAGGCTGTCCTCCGTCTCCCCACACCCCAACTGCTTCCCAGAGCTTTTACGTCCTGGTGTTCAGCCAGCGCCCAAGACTCGGCTGCCGTTTCTGGAGGAATTTGGTGGGGTGGGAGCGTGGAAGGGGCAGCGAATGGAGCTGGAAGAGCAGTGCTCTGTCTGAGCCGAGGGCAGGGGGGACAAGGAGTCCCGAGGAGGCCTCACGCCGGGAAGGATCTGGGCTTAGAAGGGGGTTTCCTGCCCCACCCCAGCGAGGACTGGTGGGGGACCTGGGAGCTGGCCCCTCGGGCGGAGCAGCGGCAGCTGGGGAGGGAGGCGCAGAGGAGGGTGGCGGTGGGGAGGGTGTTGGTAGCGGGAGAGCAGGAGCAACAGGTGGAGAAGTCGTGGGGGGCGAATGGCACCCGCGGGAAGGTGCCGGGCTGGGGAGAGGCTGGGGCGGGACGGGGAAAGGACACGGGAGGTGGGACGGGGTGGAGGGCAAGATGAGGTTATTGTGGACTCAGTCCGCCCAGCCCGAGAGGGGTCAGGGGGGAGGGGCATGCGGTGACGAAGGGCCGGCGGGGTGGGAGGGGCGGCGGGCCTGCCTATCTCCGCTCCCTGCCTGCCCTCCCCGGTCCTCCCCGCTCCTCCCTGCCCCGCAGCTCCCTCCGCCGCACTGAGCGGGCGCCGGGACAGCTCCGCGCCGCTGCCGAGGGCGCCGCTGCCGAGGGCGCCGCTGCCGAGGGCGCCGCTGCCGAGGGCGCCGCTGCCGAGGGCGCCGCTGCCGAGGGCGCCGCTGCCGAGGGCGCCGGGCGCACGGAGCCCCCTGCCCGCCGAGCGCCGGAGAGGCCGCACAGGTGCGGAGCGCCCGCGCCCCGCCGGGTAAGGCAGCGCGGCCGCCCCCGGGAATCCCCTCCCCGGACTCCCCAAAGCGGCCAGCTCCGGGCGCCCCTGGCCGCGGAGGACCGTGCGCCGGGCTGGCTCCGCGGCCGCTTGGTGGGCAGGGCGGGTGGGCAGGGCGGATGGCCGGGCGGGGGCACCAGGTGGCACCGCCGAGGCGACGCTCGGACCGGGCCCCGGGGAAGCGGCTGGTGGCGCCCACGTGCTCCGGCCGGAGGAGCTGCTCGGGCATCCGGCGGGCACTGCCAGGGGACGGCAGGGCGGCCGGCGGGGGCCGTGGGGAGCCTGGGAGCAGCCAGGGCCCGGCCGCAGAGCGGACCCTACACCTTGTTCTTGGCCGCGAGCTCTGACCGTGACTCACGTCGGGGCTGGGGTGACAGATCCTCCGGGGGCTCCACCCCGGGCTCCCCGCCGTGTACGTCTGAACACCCTCACACGTGACGCGGGCGGGGCGGGCGGGCCCCTTATCTTGCCTGGAAAGAATTTCATGGCTCGGAAACAACTGGAAGTGAACGGAGAGAAATTACTGGGAAGCAAGTGGGAAACCCCGCAGCTGCCGCCCCCTTTGCCCAGTTCAGCCTCCAGGTTCCGGGGATCCGGCACCTCAGCTCCTCCAGCTTTCTTGCCCTTGAGCCCTGGTCACTCGGTGCGGGATCAACACCTGCCTTCCTGTCTCTCACTGACCCCCCCCCCCCCCACCGGGGTTGGGAAATCCTGTCTCAGTGTTTCCATCCCGCTGCCCGTTATGTGGGACAGCTGGCCCCCAACGCATCCTCCTGGCTCCTCTCTGCCATCGGCCGACCCAGTACCCGGCCGCTCACCTTCCCCCGGCCTCAGCCCTCCCCGCCCCCGGGCACCAGTGGCAGAGGGAGGCGGGCAGCTCCCGGAGCATCACCTCCCCACCTCCTGGGACCACGTCCCCGAGGAGCGATGAGCGAAGTGTCAGAGTTGGCCACAGCGGACAGAATACCCAGCGCGCTGAGTCACCGCGCGGGGAGGCCCCACCCGCCAGCCCTCAGCCAGGAGAGGGTGCCAGGAGGTGAAGCCGTCCCCCTCCCCACTCAGAGCGCCCAGAGCAGCGGGGCTCCAGGGGGACACCCATGTGGCTCGCTCCCCTCCCGCGGAGAACCGGCTTCTTCCCGCAGCGGGAGCAGACTGGGTGGTGGGACAGGAGAGGAGGCTGGGAGGAGCCGGGAGTGGCCTGTGGGCGCCCCAGCCTCTTCCCGCTGCAGACTCCCCTCCCCACCTTGGAGGGGGAACTGTGGGTCCAAGTCCCAAAGGCCTCAGGGGAGGGGCCCTGGGAGCCTGTTCCCGGGAGATGCCCCCATTTGGGCCTTCCCTCCCGTGAAGCCCTTAGGCAGCGCTGCCCGCAGAGCCCAGGAGAAGCACTGGGGCCGCTCTGATGCCAGCATGGGAGCGCGAGGGGTGTGTGTGTGTGTGTGTGTGTTCGCAAAGATGCGGGCTTGTCTGGAAGGATGTGTGCATGTGTACAAGCAGCTTTATCGGTATTGTGGGTGAACACACACCAATGTGCGTGTACCTGTGTTTATATGCATGCACCCTGGGACTTGCACAGCCTTAGATACAGGGTTTGAGGGTAAGTACCCCCTTTTACACCCCAAGCTGAGAGGTCGGTGGTAGGGCCTGTGGGCCAGCTCCCTTATTGTCAGCGGCTGGTGGCTGTGTGCGAGGCTGAACACCCGTTTCCTCAGGCCCAGAGGAGAAGTGGAAGGCGGGAAGCCAGGGAATGGCGGGGGGGGGGGGGGGCACCGTCACTGCCCCTTCTCCTCCCCGGGGGCAGCTTTCCCCTCCGGCCCTTCTCCGCCCCCCTCTGCTCTGCAGGGGCCACAGCCCCCTCCCCCTTGTCCCCAGCAGAACGTGGGCCCCCCTGCCCTGCACCCCGTGTTCACTGGGCCCCTCCCGGCTCAGCGCAGGTGCCCACCCACCGGCTCACCTCTACATCTCCCTCCCTGTGCTCCCCAGTCCTGGCCTCCGAATCCCACAGACAGCGGCCCTGGGTCCAGAAACGGGGCAGTGTTCGCACCCTGGATTCCCACCACGCCCCAGAGAGCACCCTCTGACTGGGAATCTGCAGCGTAGCCTGGCCGCGCCTCACTTCACACAAACCCGTTTCGGCATGTCCCCTGCCCTGTTGGCTGCATGTGTCAGCCCCATGCACGGAGGCATCCATGTCACTGCTTCTGCTTCCAGTGCTTAATTTCATTCCGTCTGAGAAGCCGCTTGGCTTAATCCAGCCTGCTGGCCTGAGACGCCAGGCTCCGGGTCTGCAGCCGTTAGAGCAGCACTGCTCCGGCGGTTCGCTCCTAGGCGGCACAGCCGTGGCACACAGCAATGGCACACAGCGGTGGCACACAGCAGTGGCACACAGCGGCGGCACACAGCGGTGGCACACAGCGGCGGCATACCGTGGTGGCACACAGCGGTGGCACACAGCGGCGGCATACCGTGGTGGCACACAGCGGCGGCACACAGCGGTGGCACACAGTGGTGGCATACCGTGGTGGCACACAGCGGTGGCACACAATGGTGGCATACCGTGGCGGCACACAGCGGCGGCACACAGCGGTGGCATACCGTGGTGGCATACCGTGGTGGCATACCGTGGTGGCACACAGCGGCGGCAGGTCCTGCCACACTGTGCCATCCGGCCCTCCCAGGCTCCACACCTGGCCCGCTCTCTGCCCCAGGTGCTATTTCTAACCAATTTCCAGTCCCAGGTGCCGTCTGTGGTCCTAGCCCTGACCTTGGTCCTGGCCTTGGTTTCAGCTCTGAAGCTAGTCCTGGGGTTAAATCGAACATTTCATTCAATCAGACAGTCAATAAATACTTACTGAGCACAGATGCAAGAATGCAGCAGCCGAGAAACAAACACAGTGCAGGCTAGCAGGCAAGGCCAAATGTGAGTGAGAAGTGATCAGCCAATCTCACAAACGTGATGAGAAAATGTTACAAGAGCTACAGATCGCCGCTGCCGGGTGCTGTGATGTCACATGATGGGGGCCTGGGAAGTGATGTGGGCTGAGCCCTGAGGTGAGGAGGCAGAGAAGGGAAGAGGGGGCCACACAGCGGGAACCGCAGGTACAGAAGCCTGACGTCAGCAAGAGTACGAGGGACTCACCCAGGCCGTGGGCCGTGGGGACGAGGCAGGAGAGGCCTGTCAGGGTTTGAAGAAAACCCGGGAGGGAGACCCCCAGGGGGTCTTTAGCGGGAGAGGGACAGCCTCGTCTTTTCGAGGTTGTGAGGGGCAAGAGCAGGGCAGAGGGACCAGCTCGGAGGCCACTGCAGTTGTCAAGCCAAAGGTAGACGGGAGGTTGGACTGCCATGTTGGTGAGAGGGAGAGAATAAGCAAACAGGCGACGCTTATGAGGAAACGGGCAAGTGCGGTGATTTGTCCTCCGTGGGTGGCAGCCAGGTTCTGCTTGGGAGGCGGGGTGAATGCTGGGCCCTGGGCTACAGAAGGGGAGGGGGATGGGTCCCAGAGGGAGGACCCTGAGTTCCGGTCCAGACGTCCTGACTTCGGGGTGCCCACGAGGAGATGCCGAGGAGGCTGTCGGATGCATGGCTCGGAGTTGAGAGATGGCCAGCTGGTGCTATAAATGGGCGGATGCGTTGGATACTAAAGCCGTGTGTCTGGGTGGAGGCACCCGCGGCGGTGACAGAGCAGTAGGTCTCAGCAACCACGTCGGGAGCTTTTAAAAACTTCTGAATAGCCCTGGCTGGTTTGGCTCAGTGGATAGAGCGTCGGCCTGCGGACTGAAGGGTCCCAGGTTCGATTGTGGTTAAGGGCATGGACCTTGGTTGTGGGCACATCCCCAGTAGGGGTTGTGTGGGAGACAGCTGATGGATGTTTCTCTCTCATCGATGTTTCTAGCTCTCTATCCCTCTCCTTTCCTCTCTAAAAAATGAATGAAATATATTAAGAAAAAAACCACTACTGAGTAAGACTCGGTCATTCTTGCCGTATTTCAGGTGTTCAAGCCACACATTCCTCCTGGCTACCATGTGGACAGCACAGATCTAGAAGGCTTTCAAGTGGAAGATGTGATCAATAGTGTTTAGTGATTTTGAGAGAGATCAAGCAAGATGAAGATGAAGTCTCCAGATTTTGTGACACTGAGATCATGGGGGAGGGGGAGACAGGCTGTGCTGGAGCAGCCGGGTGAGAGTGGAGGGGGCATGCATGGACACAGGGACACAGCAGCGCAGTTAACTCCGACAGCTGTGGCAGGAAGTAGGTGTTTGTGATGGAAGTGGCTGGAGGGAGGATGAGATTGGGGAAGGTGTTTTTAGTTTAAGGTTCAACTTTCACGCAGGGACATGCACACACTGTAAGCATGTCGCTCAATTAATTTCTGGACATGTGTACCTCTGTTTAACCCCCGTCTGGATCAAGGTGCAAAGCTTTTTCAGAACTCCCTCCTCATTCCCCTGGTGGCTCCTCCCAGGCAATACTATCCCTGAAGGTAACCCTGTCCTCTGTCTGATCCTCACTGGAGAATATTCTCCATTGATCTTCGGAGAGAGTGCAGGGGACCGGGACAGACGAGAGAAACATCGAAGTGAAGGAGATGTTTGATTGTCTCCTGCACACCCCTCCACCAGGGCCAGAATTGAGCATGCAACCTAAGTACCTGCCCCTGACTGGAATCAAACCTGGGACCTTTCAGTGCAGGGCCTGGTGCTCTAAGAACCTCATATATAGCATCATTTAAAATGGTGTGTGTATGTGTGTGTGTGTGTTTTAATTGATTTCAGGGAGGAAGGGAGAGGGAGAGCTAGAAACATCAAAGATGAGAGAGAATCATTGATCGGCTGCCTCCTGCATCCCCCTACTGGGAATCAAGCCTGCAACCCAGGCATGTGCCCTTGACTGGAATCGAACCTGGGACCTTTCAGTCCACAGGCTGGTGCTCTATCCACTGAGCCAAACTGGTTTCGGCATCATGAGCATTCTTGTACATGATTTTGGAGGAGATGTGCAGTCATTTCTTTGGGATATTTACCAAGAGGTAGAATTGCTAGGCTACAGGCCGAGTGCTCACACTGCCAGTTTTTCTAAAGCGGTTGCTCTAATTCATCCTCCTTTTTTTCAGCAGATGGGCGTTCCCATTGCTTCACATGCTTGCCAGTGTCGAGCAGTGGCAGCTCCTCTCATGGCAGCCATTCTGGTGGATACTTGATAGCATCTCGTTGTGGTTTTAATGTGCATTTCCCTGAATACTAGTGAAGTTATACACCTACTCATGTCTGTTAGTCATGTGGATATGCTGTATTCCTATCTGGAATAACTGTTTAAGTCGCTTGCCAATTAAAAAAAAACTGGGTTGCTGGCCCTTTATTTGTTGTCTTAGTGTGGAAGTGTTTTAGTTTAGACTTTAATCCCTGCTCTATTTTTTTTCTGACATATCACATACAATGGGGGGGGGGTGGTAGTGGTTTCTTTTAGGATTTCTAGAATTTCATGATGTACATTTCAGTCTTTTATCCATTTTGCATTTATTCTTGTGATTGCTGCAAGTTGGTGGTCTAGTTTCATTTTTTTTGCATGTATCTGTCCAATATCCCCAATACCATTCATTGAAAAAACTATCTTAACTCCATTGTATGCTCTTGTCTCCTTTGTCAAATATTAATTGAGCATAATGGTTTGGGTCAATTTCTGGGGTCTCTGTTCTGTTCCATTGTCTATATGCCCGTTTTTGTGCCAGTAATAGGCTGTTTTAATTGCAGTGGCTTTGTAGTATAACTTGAAATCTGGTATTACGATTCCTCCAACTCTATTTTTCTTTCTCAAGATTGTTGCAGCTATTTGGGGTCCTTTTTGATTCCATATAAATTTTTGGAATATTTCTTCTAGACCTGTGAATTATGCTATTGGTTTTTTAATAGGGATTGCATTGAATTTGTCAATTGCCTTGGGTAGTATGGACATTTTAATGATGTTGATTCTACCAATCCATGAACATGGTATGTTCTTTCACTTGTTTATATCTTCTATCTCTTTTTTTCAATGTCTTATAGTTTTCTGAGTACAAGTCTTTTGCCACCTTGGTTAAGTGTATTCCTAAGTATATTAATTTTTTGTTGCATTGGTAAATGGTATTGTTTGTGTAGTTTTTCTTTCTAGGAATTCATTATTGGTGTATTAAAAAAAGCCATTGATTTTTGGGTGTTGATTTTGTATCCTGCTACATTGCCAAATTCATTGATTAAAGCTAGTAGTTTTTTGGTGGAGTCTTTAGGGTTTTCTATGTATAATATCATGTCATCTGCGAATAGTGACAGTTTTACTTCTTCTTTTCCAATTTGGATGCCTTTTATTTCTTCTTGTCTGATTGCTGTGGCTAGGACTTCTAGTACCATGTTGAATATGAGTGGTGAAAACAGACATCCTGTCTTGTTTCTGTTTCTAAGGGAAATGGTTTTAGTTTTTGCCCATTGAGTATGATGTTTGCTGTAGGTTTGTCATAAATATTGCTGGATGTGATTTGCTAATATTTTGTTGAGGATTTTAGCATCTGTTTTCATCAGGGATATTGGCCTGTAATTCACTGTCTTTGTAGTGTATTTATCTAGTTTTGGAATTAGGATAATGATGGCCTCATAAAAAGAGCTTGGAAGTGTTCCTTCCTCTTGGACTTTTTGGAATAGTTAGGAGCATAGGTGTTAGTTCTCCTCTGAATGTTTGGTAAAACTCTCCTGTGAAGCCGCCCAGACCTGGGCTTTTGTTTTTTGGGAGATTTAATCCACATTGTCCAGGTTGTTGGCATATAGTTGTTCATAGAATTTCTTTACAATCCTTTGTATTTCTGTGGTGTCCATGGTAACTTCTCCACTTTCGTTTCTTATTTTATTTATTTGGCTTCTCTGTGTTTGTTTCTTGATGAGTCTGGATAATGGTTTATTAATATTGTTCCTCCTTTTAAGAAAACCAGCTCTTGCCGAGACCGGTTTGGCTCAATGGATAGAGCGTCGGCTTGGGGACTGAGAGGTCCCGGGTTCGATTCCGGTCAAGGGCATGTACCTTGGTTGCGGGCATATCCCCAGTAGGGGGGTGTGCAAGAGGCAGCTGATCGATGACTCTCTCTCATCGATGTTTCTAACTCTCTATCTCTCTCACTTCCTCTCTCTACAAATTCAATAAAATATATTTAAAAAAAAAAAGAAAGAAAGAAAAAAGAAAGAAAACCAGCTCTTGGTTTCATTAATTTCCTAAAATTCATTTTTTTAGTCACTATGTCATTTATTTCTGCTCTAATCTTTATTATTTCCTTCCTTCTATTTACTATGTGCTTTTCTTGTTGTTCTCTTTCTAGTTCTTTAAGGTATAGTGTTAAATAGTTTATTGTTGATTTTTCTTATTTTTAAAAATAAATCTTTATTGTTCAGATTATTACAGTGATTCCTTCTCCCACCCCCCCATAGCTCCCCTTCACCCAGTTTCCAGTCCACTCTCTGCCCTTTCCCCCACATACACTGTCCTCATCCATAGGTGTACAATTTTTTAAAAATAAATCTTTATTGTTCATATTATTACAAATGTTCCACATTTCTGACCCCCCTCCATTGCTCCCCTCCACCAGGTTCCCACCCCACCCTCTGCCCTTTCCCCACCCCTCATTGTCCTCATCCATAGATGCACAGTTTATGTTCAGTCTCTTCCCACACCCCCTCTCCCCTTTTCCCCAAGATTCATCAGTTCACTCCCCTTCCATACCTCTGATTCTATTATATTCACCAGTTAATATTGTTCATCAGATTTTTAAAATTCCCTTGGTTTTTAGATTCACTTGATAGTTACGTATTTGTTGTTCATAGTTTTTATCTTTATTTACTTTCTCTTCCGAAAGAACCCCCTTCAGCAATTCATATAATTCTGGTTTGGCGGTGATGAACTCCTTCAGCTTTTTTTTTATTAGTGAAGCTCTTTATCTGGCCTTCGATTCTGAGTGATAGCTTTGCTGGGTAGATTATCTTTGCTGTAGGTTCTTACTATTCATCACCTTGAATATTTCTTGCCATTCCCGTCTGGCCTGCATGGTTTCTGTTGAGAAATCAGCTGACAATTGTATAGGTGCTCCTTTATAGGTAACTACCTGCTTTGCTCTTGCTGCTTTTAATATTCTCTCTTTGTCTTTTGCTCTTAGAATTTTAATTATGATGTGTCTTGGTGTGGTCTTCTTTGGATTCCTTTTGTTTGGAGTTCTGTGTGGACTTGTAAGTCTAATTCTTTCACCAGGTTGGGGAAGTTTTCTGTCACTAGTTTTTTCAGTATGTTTTTGATATCTTGCTCTCGCTCATCTTCTGGGACCCCCATAATTCTGATATTGGTTCGCTTGAAGTTGTCCCAGAGGTTTCTTACATTATCTTCAATTTTCTGGATTCTCTTGTCTTCCTGCTTCTGTGCAGGAGTGTCTTCTAGCTCTTTATGTTCCAAATCTTTGACTTGATTCTTGCGATCTTCCATTCTGTTTTTAGGACTTTGTATAATTTTTTTATTTCAGACAATATATTCTTTATTTCTTGTTGATCCCTTATTATTTATTGGTGATCCCTTATTAGTTCTTGTTGATCCCTTTTCATCTCATAGGTCTTATTGACCTTTTCTAGGAAATTCTTGAAAAACCTTTTAAGTGTGGTTTTGAACTCTATATCCAGTATCTTTTTTCCCTTCATTTCTTTTGTTTGTGATCTATTTCTTTGTCTCGGCATTTTCACAGCTTCCCTGAGTTGGTGGGTGGCTTTATGTGCTAAGGTGTCCTATATGGTTCTGTGAGTCAGCCTCCCAGTTACCTGCAGTGGACAGTCTTGGTGTAACCCTTTGTGAGCTGTGTGTGCAGTCTTGTTGTTAAGCCTTGCTTGTTGTTGGTATCACTGAGAAGCGTTGATTCCAAGCCAATTGGCTATGAGGATCAGAAATCCATAGGTGTACAATTTTTGTCCAGTCTCTTTCTGCACCCCCACACCCTTTTCCCCCTGAGATTTGTCAGTCCACTACCTTTCTATGCCTCTGATTCTATTATATTCACCAGTTATTTCTGTTCATCAGATTTTTTATTCACTTGATTTTTAGATTCACCTATTGATAGATATGTATTTGTTGTTCATAATTTTTATCTTTACCTTTTTCTTCTTCTTCCTCTTCTTAAATAATACCTTTCAGCATTTCATATAATACTGGTTTGGTGGTGATGAACTCTTTTAGCTTTTTCTTATCTGTGAAGCTCTTTATCTGACCTTCAATTCTGAATGATAGATTTACTGGGTAGAGTAATCTTGGTTGTAGGTTCCTGCTATTCATCACTTTGAATATTTCTTGTCACTCCCTTCTGGCCTGCATAGTTTCTGTTGAGAAATCAGTTGACAATCCTATGGTGCTCCCTTGTAGGTAACTAACTGTTTTTCTCTCCCTGCTTTTAATATTCTCTGTTTTGTTTTGTTTTTGTTGTTGTTTTTTGCTCTTGGCATTTTAATTATGATGTGTCTTGGTGTGGCCCTCTTTGGATTCCTTTTGTTTGGGATTCTGTGCACTTCTTGGACTTGTAAGTCTATTTCTTTCACCAGGTGGGGGAAATTTTCAGTCATTATTTCTTCAAATAGGTTTTCAGTATCTTGCTCTCTCTCTTCTTCTGGCACCCCCATAATTCGAATGTTGGTACTCTTGAAGTTGTCCCAGAGGCTCCTTACATTATCTTAATATTTTTGGATTCTTTTTTAAAAAATTTAAAAATATATTTTATTGATTTTTTACAGAGAGGAAAGGAGAGGGATAGAGAGTTAGAAACATTGATGAGAGAGAATCATCAATCAGCTGCCTCTTGCACACCCCCTACCGGGGATGTGCCCACAACCCAGGTACATGCCCTCAACCAGAATTGAACCCGGGACCTTTTAGTCCGCAGACCGACACTCTATCCACTGAGCCAAACAAGTTCCGGCTTTGGATTATTTTTTCTTCTCCAGTTGGGTGTTTTTTGCTTCTTCATATTTCAAAATTTTGACTTGATTCTTGCAATCCTCTAATCTGCTGTTAGATTTCTGTATATTATTCTTTATTTCAGTCAGTGTATGCTTAATTTCTAGTTGGTCCTTTTTTCATATCCTCGAGGACCTCACCAAATGTATCTGCAGTTTCTAGAAGATTCTTGAAAAACCTTATAATCATGGTTTTGAACTCTATATCAGTAGTTTGCTTTCCTCCATTTCTGTCATTTGTGACCTGTTTTTTTTGTTTGTTTGTTTTTTTTTTGTCTCCACATTTTGACTGCTTCTCTGAGTTGATAAAGTGGCTTGTGTCCTATAGGGTGTAGTGGCTCAGCTTCCCCAATTACATGAGGTGGACACTCAGTGCACCTCTTTGTGGGCTGTGTGCACAGTCTTGTTGTAGTTAAGCCTTGATTGTTGTTGGTATCACTGGGAGGAATTGACCTCCAAGCCAATTGGCTGTGAGGATCAGCTATGTCTACGATGGGAGAACTTCTGTGCTAGAGACACCCTTATGGGGCAAGACTTGCTTCAGTGGGGTTTTGGTGCTCACTGAGGCTGTTCCCTGAGTGTGTCCCTATGGATCTGAGGAGTTGTAATCTGGATGGTCCCCCTCTGACCCCTGGGTACACTGGCTCTTGGGTCTTCAAGGAGGTGCAAATTTAGCCTCTGCCTGAGGCCACCCAGCAGGAGCTACAGATAGATCTGAGGTTTCTCTTCTGTTTGGGGTTTGGAAGGCCCAGATGAGACCCAGTTGTGAAGCAATGCAAGCTGCTGTGGAGCCTTGAGCCTTCTTTTGGAACTTCTGGCATTCTCTGACCCAGATGCAGTTTGTTAGGTAATTTTAGATTCCAAAGTGCCAGGCCATTTATATACAAAAGCTTCTGCACACAGATTGGATGGGACGGGGTCTCAGGGAATCAACAGGGTGGAGCAAACAGCTATGGCTGATCCTCAGCCCTGCCCTAAGAGGCCCGCCAGGTCTCAGTGTCCCTTGGTAATCACTGCAAGCACCTCTGAGAGAAAGCCACCCTTGAGTTCTGCCGGAAGCCTGATAGTCAAGTTTCTTCCTGTATGAGTCTTGGTCCCCAGAGTCCCACCCAGAACTGGAGTTCAGAGCAGTCAGGAGCTTTTGTCTCCCTCTCAATTGAAAAAGACAATACGTCCTCAGTTGCCAGCCCTTTCCAAACGTGCGGCTCTGTACCTCTGCACTTTACTTCTGCACATCCTCTGAGTCTCAGTATGCTTTTCTCTTTCCTTCTAGTTGTGGAATTTCCACTCAGCCAGCCTTCCTATGGTTCTGGATGATGTTCGTTTTGTCTTTTAGTTGTAGTTTGAAGTGGTTGTGTGAGGCAGCAATTTCAGGTGTTAATCTATGCTGACATCTTGGTTTCTTCTCTGATTTTTCTTATTTTTTTAGGTAGACCTGTAGTGCTATGAACTTCCCTCTCAGGACTGTTTACTGTGTCCCAGAGATTTCTGGTGTTCTGTGTTCATTTTCATTTGTTTCCAGTAAGTTTTTATTTCTTTCTTAATCTTATTGGTAACCCATTCATTGTTTAATAACATGCTATTTAGTCTCCATGTATTTGAGTGTTTTTGGGTTGCTTTTACTGTAGTTAATTTTTAATTTCATTCCACTGTGATCTGAGAAGATGCTTGATATGATTTCAATCTTCTTGAACTTGTAGAGACTTGTTTTGTATTATAACATGTGATCTATTTTTGTGACTGACACATATTCACTTGAGAAGAATGTATATTCTGCAGCTTTGGGAGTGAATTGTTCTATAAATGTCAATTAACACCATGTGACTCCTTAAACTATTCTCTGATTGAGTGACTTTTTCAACCCTGTCTTCTAATTCACTGATTTGATCCTTAGCCTTTCCTAATCTGCTGTGTATTCCTTCCAATGTTCTCTTTATTTGTGCTATGTCATTCTTTGTGTTCCCATTGTTACTATATCTTTTCTCATGTTTTTGAGTATCTTTACCATCATTATTCTGAACTCTATATCAAATAAATTTCTTATCCCCATTCTTTTGTCTCTTCTTTCAGATAATTCTCTTGTTCTTTAATTTTGGGTTGTTTCTTTGTGTCTCATTTTGGCTGCCTGTTTTGGTGTTTTATTCTGTATTAGGTAGATCTCTACACCTTTCAAGCTGTAGTGCAAGACAGGGTCAAACACTGTTTCTGACTAATTAGATCAGGCAAAGACTCAAACTCTCCAGAAACTGCCTCTGTCTACAGACTGATAGAATTCCATTTTTGAATTGCCCTCAGACAATTGTTCACAAGGTGTGGCAAGAGTTTTTTCCAACAAGGTGGGGCAATTGCTTCTGCCTGGATGTTCATTGTTGTTCTCAGTCTCTTAATGGCCATCTAGAAACTCTGTACCATGAGGCAAGGTGTTTTCCAATAGGGTGGGTCAAATGTCTTTCCCACAGATAAGGCCATCTGTATAGCAAATGTCTGCATGAAAAAGATTACCTCTGCAGCAGGAGGGAATGACTCAGCATAGGAAACCAGGGTGTCTGCCTTCTAGGCTCTAACCCCAGAACCCCCAATCCTGGCTTCTGCTCACACAGCTCCAGCTGGACACAATGTGGATGGCTCTACAGGGAATTTTGTGCATTAGTCCTTTAAGAGTGTGCCTGAATTTCCAGCTGTCTCTCCCTGGCAGACAGCATCCCTGGTGCTTTTTCCAGCCAAATGTTAGGAGGGTACCCTTGGGATTAGACTCCAGAGTTCTCAGTAGCACCCCCACAGCTGAGATATCTCTCTGGAACTTCAGTTGCTGAGCCCAGCCAGCCCTTTCTTGCCTCTGCCCCTCCTCCTAGTCTCTATGCGATCTCCACTTTCCGTCCTCAGATACCAGGGTTCTCTCCAGTGAGTCTCCAATTAATTATTCAGGAAGTTTTTCTGTAGTTCCAATTTGGTCCTGAGAGCATGCCTATGCAGCGTCAACTTGCTCTGCCACCATTTTTAATCCTCTGGTTAAGTTTTGTGTGATATATTTTATGGTTAAATATTGTGTTGTTAGCTATTAAGAAATCTTTGCTTACTCCAAGGTCATAAAAATTTTCTCCTATATTTCCTTCTATAAAATACTGTTCTGAAAGTTATTGCTTTACCTTTCAGTATTAGGTCCATTAGATTCATTTCAAATTAACTTTTATATGTGGGCAAAAGGTAGATATAGGTGTGTTTTCCATATGGAATTTCAGTTGGCCAAGCACAATTTATCAAAAAGACCATTTATCCCCTCTTAATTTTAGTAACACCTTTGCCATTAATCAGGTGACCATATATGGTATGGATCTGTTTCTGGACCCTATTCTGTTCTGTCTATCCTTGCATCTTTGTAAGAGGTTTTGATACTTGATATTATAAATCCCAAGGAAAAGGGCTTTTTAAAAAAAAGCAGGATATAGCCGAAACTGGTTTTGGCTCAGTGGATAGAGCAACAACCTGTGGACTGAGGGGTCCCGGGTTTGATTCCAGACAAGGGCATGTACCTTAGTTGCGGGCACATTCCCAGTGGGGGTGTGCAGGAGGCAGCTAGTCCATGTTTCTCTCTCATCAGTGTTTCTAATTCTCTATCCCTCTCCCTTCCTCTCTATAAGAAATCAATAAAATATATATTTAAAAAAACAGGATATATTTGAGCTCATGTAAAATCCAATGGAAGGATCTAGTTGAGAGTGAGAAGTTGAATAAAAAAGAGAGAGTACAATCCACACCTGAAATTTCCTGAGAAGATAAGAGGAACTGGTATCCAGGTGCTAGTGGGAGGATTGGCCTTAGAAGCTCATATACTAATCCATTCAACATAAATGGTTTGGACAGCTCCTGTGTGTCAGGCACAGGCATATGGCCATGCATACAGTGTGCATACAGCCGTGCAGTTCTCACGGAGCTCCCACATTGGAGCTCAACAGATGGTCCAGGCAGCAGTGAATGCCACGAAGAGTACAAGTGGATATTGTGGGGGACAGTAATGGAAGGCTGCTCCAACTGGGCAGCAAGGAAGGCCTCTGGGTGTCAATGACACAGGAGTTATGATCTGAACAAGCAAGAGCTCATCTTTAAGAGCTGAGCGAAGAGCATCCGACAGGAAACAGACAGGGCCAAGTCCCTCAGGCTAATGCAAGCTTGTGGTGTCTGTGGAACAAACAGAGGATAGTATGGGTGTAGCAGTGAAAAGTGATGGGGAGCAAGGTAACCAAATGACATCAGAAAGCGAGTTAGAGACCAAACCAATCTGCAAGGAGGGCATTCCTTAGGGCTGGTTAGAGGCGGATTATTAGTACATGGGAGTTGGGTGGAGGAGTGGTGGGTGGAGGGACTGGGCTGATGTGTGTGTTGGGGGGCATCTTGTCTATGAAACTACTCTCACACTTGCCCTCTCTCCCTGCAGCCTCCTGAATGATGCCGGCCCCAAGTTCCCTCGCCTCCAGCCTGGCCCTCCTGCTGCTGTGGGGCGCAGTCCGCGCAGGCCCTTTCTCTCCCCCCTCCAACATGACCCTCCCAGCCCCACGGCCCCCTCCTCAGCCAGGGGGCCGCACAGCGGAGCCAAGAGCGGGGAACCCCTCTTCTCAGCTTTATGAGCACACCGTAGAAGGAGGGGAAAAGCAGGTGGTGTTCACCCACCGCATTAACCTGCCCCCTTCAGCTGCCTGTAGCTGTCCCCCAGGCTCTGAGCCCCCAGTCCCTGCTTCAGAGGTGCAGGCCTTGAGGGTCCGGCTAGAGATCCTGGAGGAGTTGGTGAAGGGGCTCAAGGAGCAGTGCACTGGGGGGTGCTGCCCTGCTGCTGCTCAGGCTGGCACAGGTGAGCGGGTGACCGCAGGGGGAGAAGTGGGTGGGTATCGCCAGCCTATAAAAGGCCTGGGTGTGAATTAGGAAAAGGCACCTCTTCCTCGCCACTTGGGGTGGGGAGTGCGGCCCAGGGCACAGCTTGGAGACGGGGGCCACCTGGCTATCTGTCAGCTCCCCTCCCCCACATATTGAGGAGGAGCAGCTGGAAGCTATGGCCTTGTGAATTGAGCTGGCCCTGCTGGAGGGGAAGGCTGGGGGCGCGGACGGGGACACCGTAGAGCTGAGCCTCTTGCCCAAGAGACTGAGGCCTTCCTCTCGCTCTTACTCCAGGCCAGACGGACGTCCGAAGCCTCTGCAGCCGCCACGGCGTGTTTGACTTGACCCGCTGCGCCTGCTCCTGCGAGCCTGGCTGGGGTGGGCCCACCTGCTCCGACCCTACGGACTCCCAAGTGTCCCCTTCCTCCCCTCCCTCCGCTTCCGGGTCCTGCCCGGATGACTGCAACGACCAGGGGCGCTGTGTCCGCGGGCGCTGCGTGTGCTTCTCCGGCTACACGGGCCCCAGCTGTAGCTGGCCCTCCTGCCCCGGGGACTGCCAGGGCCACGGGCGCTGCGTGCGGGGCGTGTGCGTGTGCCGGCCAGGCTTCTCCGGCGCCGACTGCAGCCAGCGCTCCTGCCCGCGAGGCTGCAGCCAGAGGGGGCGCTGCGAAAACGGGCGCTGCGTGTGCCACCCGGGCTACACGGGCGAGGACTGCGCGGCCCGGAGCTGCCCCCGGGGCTGCAGCCAGAGGGGGCGCTGCGAGGACGGCCGCTGCGTCTGTGATCCCGGCTACACCGGCGAGGACTGCGGCTCGCGGACCTGCCCCTGGGACTGCGGCGACGGCGGGCGCTGCGTGGACGGCCGCTGCGTGTGCTGGCCCGGTTACGCGGGCGAGGACTGCGGCACGCGGACGTGCCCGCGCGACTGCCGGGGCCGCGGGCGCTGCGAGGACGGCGAGTGCATCTGCGACGCGGGCTACAGCGGCGACGACTGCGGCGTGCGCAGCTGCCCGGGCGACTGCAGCCAGCGGGGCCGCTGCGAGGACGGCCGCTGCGTGTGCTGGCCCGGCTACACCGGCCCCGACTGCGGCGCGCGCGCCTGCCCGCGGGACTGCCGGGGCCGCGGCCGCTGCGAGGACGGCGTGTGCGTGTGCAACGCGGGCTTCAGCGGCGAGGACTGCGGCGCGCGGAGCTGCCCCGGGAACTGCGGCGGCCGGGGCCGTTGCGAGAGCGGCCGCTGCGTGTGCTGGCCCGGCTACACCGGCCGCGACTGCGGCGCCCGCGCCTGCCCCGGCGACTGCCGCGGGCGCGGGCGCTGCGCGGACGGCCGCTGCGTGTGCGACCCGGGCTTCACGGGCGAGGACTGCGGGAGCCGCCGGTGCCCCGGGGACTGCCGGGGTCGCGGCCGCTGCGAGGACGGCGTGTGCTTGTGCGACCCGGGCTTCGAGGGCGAGGACTGCGGCGCGCGGAGCTGCCCCGGCGGGTGCCGAGGCCGCGGGCAGTGCCTAGACGGGCGCTGCGTGTGCGACGACGGCTTCGCGGGCGAGGACTGCGGCGCGCGGAGGTGCCCGCAGGACTGCAGCCAGCGCGGCGTGTGCCGGGACGGCGTGTGCGCCTGCCGGGAGGGCTTCGCGGGCGAGGACTGCGGCCTCCGGACCTGCCCCTTCGACTGCCACGGGCGGGGCCGCTGCGAGGACGGGCGCTGCGTGTGCGACTCCGGCTACACCGGCCCCTCCTGCGCCACCCGCCTCTGCCCGGACGACTGCCGGGGCCGCGGGCGCTGCGTGCAGGGCGCGTGCGTGTGCCACGCGGGCTACAGCGGCGCGGACTGCGGGCGGGAGGAGCCCCCGGCCGGGGCCTGCCCCGGGGGCTGCGGGCCCCGGGAGCTGTGCCGCGCCGGCCAGTGTGTGTGCGTGGAGGGCTTCCGAGGCCCCGACTGCGCCATCCAGACGTGCCCCGGGGACTGCCGGGGCCGTGGCGAGTGTCGTGAGGGCAGCTGCGTCTGCCAGGAGGGCTTTGCAGGGGAAGACTGCGGGGAAGGTGAGCGGCCTCTCCCGTCTGCCCCTCGGGGACGGGGACCTGGGCCCGCAGGAAGGCGGGACCCGGGCCTAGGAGCCCCGGGGGCTGGAGGAGGAGTGGAGGAAGGTCCTGCGTGCGGGAGCCAGGGTGCATGCCGGCAGCAGGACCTGCGTTCAGATACCCGAGGAGCAGGCCGGGCCTCCTGGGCTGCTTTTACTAGTGGGGAGATGCTGTGCCCAGGGCCTGTTCTGACCCCCAGGGAGTGTGAACTAGGGCTGATCTCTAGTGCAGCCCTGAGCAGGTGGCCGGTGACGGTGGCTAACCAGCTTCTACGTCCCATTCTCGTGGGCAGAGGTGCCAGCCATTGAGGGCATGAGGATGCATCTCCTGGAGGAGACGACGGTGCGGACCGAGTGGACCCGGGCTCCGGGCCCCGTGGATGCCTATGAGATTCAGTTCATCCCCACGGTGAGCCACCCAGGAGGGCTGAGGGAGGCCGGGGGAGGGGCTCACCGTGCGGGGCCTTCCAGGTCATCAGTGGTTGAGAGCAGACAGCTGGGCCCCTGGAGCTGCTGTGAAGTCTGGCCCTGCCCCCCAGAGGGCGCGGAGGCCTCCCAGCCCCTCCGCCAGCGCTGACCCGCTGCTGGGCCCCTGGCGCCGGGACTCAGTTCTCTGAGGCTGCCCAGTGCTCCCTGGGCCACACTGCTAGGCAGTCTCCCTGCTGTTGCTGAGCCCAAATCCACTCCCCCAGTGGCCCTCACAGCAGGCAGGGACCTGCCCCACTGCGGCTTTCGGGGAGCTGGAGGCTCGGGCATCATGTCCCCTTCATTCTCACGGGCAGATCCCACTGGTTCCCAGGACTCTGGCTTGAATTCTTCACCCCAGAGTTCCCTCTTTAGTGCTTCTGGCCTGTGCATTTGATTCTGGAACATGAGTGCAGAGAAGGGCGCAGGCGCTCACTGGCTAGCTCTGAGGCCCAGTAATTTTCTCAGAGTTGACCTGTGCTAACTGTGCTCACACAAACTGTCAGCTGTTTTGATCATATTTTTTTTTTAAAGTAGCTTTTTGTTATAAAACATATGTAGACTTAGTGTAGGAACTTTAGAAAACATCCTATATAATAAAAGGCTAATATGCAAATTGACCAAAAGGGGAATGACCCGTCACTATGACACACACTGACCACCAGGGGGCAGACATTCAACACAGGAGCTGCCCCCTGGTGGTCAGTGCACAGCAGTGGTGGTGGGAGCAGCTTTTCGGCCATCAGTCAGACACCCCCCCCCCCCTGCCCCAGGGCTCCCAGACCACAGAGGGTGCAGGCCAGGGCTAAAGGACCCCTCCCCCAGGGCAGGAATCTCGTGCACCAGGCCTCAGTAGATAAGTAAGGAGAAAAGAAGAAGAAAGGGGGGAAAAACAGCATTGAACTATATACACTTTTTTAGCCTAAATATAGGGCTTGGCAGTTGGCTCAACAATGTTATCCTTTTCAGTTTGGGCCAAGCTGCCCAGGCAGTTGCATGACTTTGAGTCTATGAAGTGGTTCCCGCCTGAGTGCCTTGCAAAGCATCCTGTCTGTCTCCTTCCAGCTCGCTGTTGAAGTATTTGGGGGCGCCCTGAGGACAACGCCCCTGGCCTTAGTCTATCAGGCACCGCCCTCCATGCCCTCATGCCTCTATGATGCGTTTGGCCTCCCAGCCCCAGATCCTCTGACATTCCTACTGTCCAGCTCACGTTCTCCTGCCCATCCCACAATGCCGTGGTGGGAGGCCATGTCCCCTCACCCCTGCCCAGCCAGGACTCTGGGAGCGTAAATAACCCCCAGGGCAGGAACCGAAGAAGGTTCTGGACAGAGGGGCAGCCGCTGTCATCCCACCCCAACTGGCCCGGTTCTTCTTACCCCCAGGCCAGCCCCCCCCCCCACCCCGTCTCCTCACGCCCTGAGAAACCCTTTGCTGTATAATCAGGATAGCTTGGGGGTTTTTTTCTCCTGTTTTAGGCAATTTATTACTTGGTATAAAAATAATTTAATCACAAGACAAGAATTTGGCAACTAGAAAAAAACACAAATAATTCCTGGCTGCTTCACACTAAAACAACACTGTTAACATTTTTAAGTGTTTCTCCCCCTCTCTTCTCTGTGTGTATTATTTACATAGTTCTCATCTTGAGAGGGTGGGACTTTTAGAAGGAACTTTCCAAAGAGACTTGAGGGAAAGTGGAATTAAAATAAGCACTTGAGGTGGAGGGAGCGTGCAGGGCAGCACAGTCCCCCCGTCTTGGTAGGTACAGCCACCCCAGGGTGTTCTCCGGAGGAGGGGCTTCCCAGCGGAGCCCTTGGCAGCCTCCCTCCCCACGGGGCTGGGTGGCGCTGAGTGGCTGTGCCCGGCGGGGCCACGCTGCCAGCTCACTGCCCTGCTCTGGGTATGGTCCTCTGTCACATCCGGGCTCAGAGAGAACGGCTTGTAAACCTGGTCCCCGAGGGCTCCTATTGGGCTCCCCAGAGCCTGTGCTGCTAGCCCTCACACCCGCTTTCTGCACCCCAAGGCTGGCCCTTGGCATCGCGCCCCCTGCCTTGGCCAGCACTCTGTCCGTTGCCGTTGGCACAGGATATATTCTGGCCACTGCCCTCTTCCTAGAGGCCTGCCTGTCTCTGCCTTCTCAGAGACACTTCTCTCTCAGAGCGCAGACGCTGCAATCCTGGCCAAATTGGATGCTTTTCAGAGCACCAGAGAGGAGCAGTCCTGTACAGGCATGTTCTGCTGACTTAGCGGTTTTCAAAGCGCGCTCCCTGGAGCTGCAGGTCCGCACGGCCTAGGAGCCGGTTAGACGGGCCCAGCGTTGGGTCTGACAGTGGTGCCAGATCTAGACTCAGAAGCTCTGCAGGGGGAGCCCCACAGCCTGTGTTGCAACAAGCCCTCCAGGTGGTTCTGACGCACCCCAAACCTGAGGACCACTAACTTAAGGAGCACTGCTATTTTGAAAAACGCTGGCTCCTCTGAATGTGAGAGAAAGCGCGAGGAAACTGCGGCGGTGACCGGAACAGGAAGAGTCCTGTTCTGTATGGGGTGTTCTATGGGGGTGTTCTGTGGGGGTGTTCTGTCGGAGTGTTCTGTCGGGGTGTTCTGTCAGGGTGTTCTGTCGGGGTGTTCTGTATGGGGTATTCTGTCGGAGTGTTCTGTCGGGGTGTTCTGTATGGGGTATTCTGTCGGGGTATTCTGTGGGGGTGTTCTGTGGGGGTGTTCTGTGGGGGTGTTCTGTGGGGGTGTTCTGTATGGGGTATTCTGTTGGGGTGTTCTGTCGGGGTGTTCTGTATGGGGTATTCTGTCGGGGTGTTCTTTCAGGGTGTTCTGTATGAGGTATTCTGTCGGGGTGTTCTGTCAGGGTGTTCTGTCGGGGTGTTCTGTATGGGGTATTCTGTCAGGGCGGTCTGTATGGGGTATTCTGTCGGGGCGTTCTGTCGGGGTGTTCTGTATGGGGTGTTCTGTCGGGGTGTTCTGTATGGGGTATTCTGTCGGGGCGTTCTGTCGGGGTGTTCTGTATGGGGTATTCTGTCGGAGTGTTCTGTCCGGGTATTCTGTCGGGGTGTTCTTTCGGGGTGTTCTTTCGGGGTGTTCTGTATGGGGTGTTCTGTATGGGGTGTTCTGTCGGGGTGTTCTTTCGGGGTGTTCTGTATGGGGTGTTCTGTCGGGGTGTTCTGTATGGCGTATTCTGTCAGGGTGTTCTGTCAGGGTGTTCTGTCGGGGTGTTCTTTCGGGGTGTTCTGTATGGGGTGTTCTGTCGGGGTGTTCTGTATGGCATATTCTGTCAGGGTGTTCTGTCAGGGTGTTCTGTCGGGGTGTTCTTTCGGGGTGTTCGGTATGGGGTATTCTGTCGGAGTGTTCTGTCGGGGTGTTCTGTCGGGGTATTCTGTCGGGGTGTTCTGTATGGGGTGTTCTGTCGGGGTGTTCTGTCGGGGTGTTCTGTCGGGGTGTTCTGTCGGGGTGTTCTGTATGGGGTATTCTGTCAGGGTGTTCTGTCGGGGTGTTCTGTCGGGGTGTTCTGTATGGGGTATTCTGTCAGGGTGTTCTGTCGGGGTGTTCTGTCGGGGTGTTCTGTATGGGGTATTCTGTCAGAGTGTTCTGTCGGGGTATTCTGTCGGGGTATTCTGTCAGGGTGTTCTGTATGGGGTGTTCTGTCGGGGTGTTCTGTCGGGGTGTTCTGTCGGGGTATTCTGTCAGGGTGTTCTGTATGGGGTGTTCTGTCGGGGTGTTCTGTCGGGGTGTTCTGTCGGGGTGTTCTGTATGGGGTATTCTGTCAGGGTGTTCTGTCGGGGTGTTCTGTCGGGGCGTTCTGTCAGGGTGTTCTGTCGGGGTGTTCTGTCGGGGTGTTCTGTATGGCGTATTCTGTCAGGGTGTTCTGTCGGGGTGTTCTGTCGGGGTGTTCTGTATGGGGTATTCTGCCGCCGGGGACCAGGGCTGCACCAGCTGCCCCAGGACACAGACTTGCAGTCTCAGAAAAGTTTGTACTTGAGTTTGGCCTGAATTGGGGGAGGAGAGGGATGTACGCTCCAAGGCCAGCCAAGGTGGAGTCCCCCACCTGGGGCGACAAGGTCGATTTCAAGAATAGGTTAGACACTGGCCGCGCACAGTCAGTGAAGCAGCCAGGCTTTTACTGAGGGCAGAGCCACTTGCCAGCGCCTGGCTAGAGAGCTTGCCCAGAGCGGCCCGTGTGCCGATGGTGGGACAGTCAGGGGACTGTTCCCAGGGGGGTCTCGGGAGGGACTAAGGTGTGAAAAGGTTCGTGTAGACTGGGAGGAGGAGATGTGGGATGGGCCTGTCTCCCTGAAAGGACAAGCCATCATAGCCATCATTAGGGAGCACCCAAGGTGTGTGTGTGAAAGTGTATGAGTGTGAGTATGTGTGAGAGTGTATGAGTGTGATGTGTATGTGTGTGTGAGTGTGTATGAGTGTGAGTGCGTGTGAGAGTATATGAGTGTGATGTGTGTGTGTGTATGAGTGTGAGTGCATGTGAGTGTATGAGTGTGATGTGTGTGTGAGGGTGTGTGTGTGAGGGTGTGTGTGTGAATGCGTGTGAGAGTATATGAGTGTGATGTGTATGTGTGTGAGTGTGTATGAGTGTGAGTGCGTGTGAGAGTATATGAGTGTGATGTGTATGTGTGTGAGTGTATGAGTGTGAGTACGTGTGAGAGTATATGAGTGTGATGTGTGTGAGTGTGTATGAGTGTGAGTGCGTGTGAGAGTGTATTAGTGTGATGTGTGTGTGAGGGTGTGTGTGTGTGAATGCGTGTGAGAGTATATGAGTGTGATGTGTGTGTGAGGGGGTGTGTGTGAGTGCGTGTGAGAGTATATGAGTGTGATGTGTGTGTGTGTATGAGTGTGAGTGCGTGTGAGAGTGTATGAGTGTGAGTGCGTGTGAGAGTATGAGTGTGATGTGTGTGAGTGTGTATGAGTGTGAGTGCGTGTGAGAGTATATGAGTGTGATGTGTGTTTGTGAGTGTGTATGAGTGTGAGTGCGTGAGAGTATATGAGTGTGATGTGTGTGTGTGAGTGTGTATGAGTGTGAGTGTGTGTGAGAGTATATGAGTGTGATGTGTGTGTGTGTATGAGTGTGAGTGCGTGTGAGGGTATATGAGTGTGATGTGTGTGTGAGGGTGTGTGTGCGTGTGTGTGTATATGAGTGTGAGTGCATATGAGTGTGATGTGTGTGTGAGAGTATGTGTGTGAGGGTGAGTGTGTGAATGAGTGTGTGCATGAGTGTGAATGTGTGTATGAGAGTGAGTGTGTGCATGAGTGTGAATGTGTGTATGAGAGTGAGTGTGTGTATGAGTGTGAATGTGTGTATATAGGAGTGAATGTGTATGAGAGTGGGTGTGTGAGGATGTGTGTGTATGAGTGTGAATGTGTGTGTGTGTATATGAGTGTGAATGTGTGAATGAGAGTGAGTGTGTGTGAGGGTGTGTGTGTATGAGTGTGTGAGAGTATGTGAGGGTGTGAATGTGTGTATATGAGTGTGAATGTGAGAGTGGGAGTGTGTATATGAGTGTGAATGTGTGTGTGTATACGAGTGTGTAAGTGTGAGTGTGTGTATATGAGTGTGAATGTGTATTTGAGTATGTGAGGGTGTGTAAGTGAGCGTGTGTGTGTGGTGGGTTGGGGAATAAAGGGTGACAGATAGTTAAGTCATGGGAAGGGTGAGGATCTCATAGGCCTTTAGTTGAAGTCAGCCCCAGGGCCCCTCAGCTGGGGTATCCAAGGCGGGGGGAGCAGGAGAGGGTGGAGGCGGGGGAGCAGGAGAGGGTGGAGGCGGGGGAGCAGGAGAGGGTGGAGGGGAGCAGGAGAGGGGGGATGACCAGGAGAGGGGCGGCGGTAGCAGGAGAGGGGGGGAGAAGGAGAGAGGGGGAGTAGGAAGGGGGGAGCAGGAAGGGGGGGAGCAGGAAAGGGGGGGAGCAGGAGATGATGGGGGTGGGGGGAGCAGGAGAGGGGGGATGAGCAGGAGAGGGGTGGGGTGGGGGGTGCAGTAGAGGGGGGAGAAGGAGAGGGGGGAGCAAGAGAGGGGGGAGCAGGAGAGGGGGGGAGCAGGAGAGGGGTGGGGCAGGGGGAGCAGGAGAGGCGGGGAGCAGGAGAGGGGGGAGAAGGAGAGGGGGGAGAAGGAGAGGGAGGAGCAGGAGAGGGGGGGAACAGGAAAGGGGGGGAGCAGGAGAGGGGTGGGGCAGGGGGAGCAGGAGAGGCGGGGAGCAGGAGAGGGGTGGGGCGGGGGGTGCAGGAGAGGGGGGAGAAGGAGAGGGAGGAGAAGGAGAGGGGGGAGCAGGAGAGGGGGGGAGCAGGAGAGGGGGGAGCAGGAGAGGGGGGGAGCAGGAGAGGGGTGGGGCAGGGGGAGCAGGAGAGGGGGGATGAGCAGGAGATGGGTGGGGCGGGGGGAGCAGGAGAGGGGGGAGTGGAGGGGGGGATGAGCAGGAGAGGGGCGGGGCGGGGGGAGCAGGAGAGGGTGGGGGGGAGCAGGAGGGGGGTTCCTATGCCCAGGTCCTTGTCAGCCAGGAGAACCTGACAAAGCTTGCTGGCCCTCAGCTCAGACGTCTCAGTGGCCTCTCGCCGGCCTGTGCTTGGCTGCTTTCTGAGTGGCTCCGGGCCAGCTGCTAGGAGAGCACCTTTAGGAACTTGCCGTCCAGCGTGGCGCCTGGCGGCGGCCCCATCACAGCCCGCGCCGCTCGGTGGAACACAGCGTCCCCTCAGCCGTCCAAGCTGGCGGCGGTGGGGGGGGGGCGGTGGGCGGCTCACAGACGTCCGGTTCCTCTGCCCCCCTGGCTGGCACCCCGGGACACCGTCTGGGGCAGGCCGGCGGCGCCCCTATGGTCCGCCTGGACCGTAAAAAACCTCAGTGTGCCCTGGGGGAGGGCCGTCCTCTCGGGCACGCACTGCAGAGACTGGTTTAGGCTCCAGTAAAGCCGGACACTGGCCGTGCATTTCGCTTTGGAGCTGAGCTGTGGTCGCACAGGACCGCAGCTGTGTGTCTCCGTGCCCAGCTCGGTGCCGGTGTGAAGGGGGGCATGTGGGACTCTGAGCAGACGGGCCTTATTTGTTAGGAGACAAGAAAGGTGCCTGGAGGGAAAGGTCAGGACAGGGGTCACGCAGCGGGGGTGTCTGCGGGAGGCTCAGGCTGGGCAGACGGTCCCCGTCATCGGGCCCCACCAGAGTGAGCTCAGAAGCCGTCGGCCAGGGAGTCAGGGCTGCAGGGCTGTGTGGGTGGCATCCTGGCAGACAGCTGGGGGCAGGTTGAAGGGCGGTGCCAGGAGAGGGGCCTCTGAGGCGGCCCCAGGGGCCCACTGAGCTCACCCACACCAGGATCTTGGGTAGCAGAGGCTTGGAGAAGGTGTCCGGGGCGTGCTGTGTCCTCGGCCGGCTCCCTGCAGTCGACCCGTTCTGCGGTCACAGCTGATGCCTAACCCTAACCCAACCCTAACCCTAACCCTAACCCTAACCCTAACCCTGCAGTCTACCCGTTCTGCGGTCACAGCTGATGCCTAACCCTAACCCAACCCTAACCCTAACCCTAACCCCAACCCTAACCCTAACCCTAACCCTAACCCTAACCCTGCAGTCTACCCGTTCTGCGGTCACAGCTGATGCCTAACCCTAACCCTAACCCTAACCCTAACCCAACCCTAACTCTAACCCTAACCCCAACCCTAACCCTAACCCCAACCCCAACCCTAACCCCAACCCCAACCCCAACCCTAACCCTAACCCTAACCCTAACCCTAACCCTAACCCTAACCCTAACCCCAACCCTAACCCTAACCCTAACCCTAACCCCAACCCTAACCCTAACCCCAACCCCAACCCTAACCCCAACCCCAACCCTAACCCTAACCCTAACCCTAACCCGTTCTGCGGTCACAGCTGATGCCTAACCCTAACCCAACCCTAACTCTAACCCTAACTCTAACCCTAACCCTAACCCTAACCCTAACCCCAACCCCAACCCTAATCCCAACCCCAACCCTAACCCTAACCCTAACCCTAACCCTAACCCCAACCCCAACCCCAACTCCAACCCTAACCCCAACCCCAACCCCAACCCTAACCCTAACCCCAACTCTAACCCTAACCCTAATCCTAACCCTAACCCTAACCCTAACCCAGCAGATGCTGCTGCTGGGAGCTGGAGTCAGGAGAAGGGGACTGAGTGGCAGGGCAGAGTGCCAGCCCCACCCTGCCTTCTGTCTCCTGCAGCCAGAGGGCGCCAGCCCGCCGTTCACTGCGCGGGTGCCCAGCTCTGCCTCGGCCTACGATCAGAGAGGACTGGCCCCGGGTCAGGAGTACCAGGTCACTGTCCGCGCCCTTCGAGGGACCAACTGGGGCCCTCCTGCCTCCAAGACCATCACCACCAGTGAGAGGAGGCTGTGGGCGGGGCCGCCGGGACTCTGCCCCCAGGAGGGCTTGGCGGGTTGGGGAGGCCTCGGGTGGGACAGCGCTCTGAGCAGGAAAGCTGGTGACAGGAGCCAGACCCGCCTGACCCCTCCTCGCTTCCCCGGCCAGTGATCGACGGCCCCCAGGACCTCCGGGTGGTGGCCGTGACGCCTACCACGCTGGCGCTCAGCTGGCTGCGCCCGCAGGCCGAGGTGGACCGGTTCGTGGTGTCCTATGTCAGCGCCGGCAACCAGAGGGTGCGGCTGGAAGTGCCCGCAGGCGCCGACGGGACGCTGCTGACCGACCTGATGCCAGGCGTGGAGTACGTGGTGACGGTCACGGCGGAGCGGGGCCGGGCCGTGAGCTACCCGGCTTCCGTCAGGGCCAACACAGGTACGCTCGCCGGGCTGCGGGCGGCCTGCTTCCGAGGGCGCAGCCCCTTCCTGGTACCCCCCCCAGCACCCAGGCTGGCAGCTCCTGAGTGCACCTGGCAGGCTGGCAGCAAGGCGCCGAGCGCCGGTCCCAGAGGCAGGTGCAGCGCGGGGGGGGGGGCGGGATATGGGGGGATGCCCGCCGGGGAGACAGCAGTGGGCAGGAGCCGGGAGCCCCGGCAGCGGCCAGGCGCGGGGGCACTGGCATTAGGCAGGGAGACCAGCAGCACTCGGTTGGCTCAGGGGCGCGTTGGGGGTGAGGTCTCATGGCAGCGATTTCCCGCTAACCTGGTCTCCTGACAGATGCTGGAACTTTCTCTCCTGTGACAGAGGGACCCCACCGGCTGAGGCTCCCCCCCTCCCGCTCCCTCTCTCCTGCCCGCGGGCTTCTCTTCCTTCCAGGGCGCAGGGGGCGAGGGCTGGGCGCCGGGACACTAACTCCTTCTCTCGGTGTCTCTCCAGGTGGGGCCGGCCAGGATGCGGCCTGCGGCCGGTGGGGGAACGGAGGAGGCGGCGGGAGGGGTGGGGGGGCTGCCCCTGACGGCTCTCCCGCTTCCCCTCTTTGCCCCCCAGCACCCGGCCACCACAGCCACCCGGAGGTGCGGCCGCCTGCCCCGCCCCCGCGGCCCCGGCCCGGCCCGGCGCCGCGCCCGCCGCGGCCCACGGAGGAGGGCCCGAAGGAGGCTCGGCCCGGGCCCGGCGCGCCGCCGCCCTCCCGGCGGCCGTGGGGCGACCTGCCGGCCGAGCTGGGCCGCTTCCGCGGCTCCGCGCAGGACCTGGAGCGCCACCTGCGGGCGCGCGGCTTCCCGCTGCGGGCCAACCAGACTTACGCGTCCGCCGCGCGCCTCATCCACGCCTACCTGCAGCGGCGGCGCGCGGCCGGCGCCCCGGGCTCCCCGGGCTCCCCCGCCCCCTCCGCCCCGCCGGCCCGCCGCCCCGCTCCCACCGCCGGCCCCTGGAAGCCCGACTCCCACCTGGGCATCTACGGCCTCTCGCCCGAAGGCGTCGACGGGGTGGCCGGGCCGCGCCACCCCAAGCCCGAGGTGCTGGGCAGCTCCGCCGACGGCTCCCTGCTCGTGTCCCTCGACGGGCTCCGCGGCCACTTCGAGCGCGTGGTGCTGCGCTGGCAGCCGCAGCCGCCGGCAGAGGGCGCCCGCGGGGAGCTGAGCGTGCCGGGCTCGGCCCGCACCGCCAGCCTGCCCGGCCTGCTGCCCGGCACCACCTACCACGTGGAGGTGCACGGGGTGCGGGCCGGGAGGACCTCCAAGTCCTACGCCTTCATCACCACCACAGGTAGCGTGGGCGGGGCCCGGCCCCCGCCTCCGGCCCCGCTCCCCGTCCCCCCCCCCCGGCTCCTCCCGCTCTCCGCAGGGTCCCCCCAGCGAAGCACAGCCCCCCCCCCCCCGTGCCCCTGGAGCCGCCTCCGCTCCCGGGGCCTGGCAGACCCCTGGCACAGCCGGCGAGGAGGGGCAGCCACGGAGACCCGGTCTCGGGCCCTCACGGCGGTCCTGCGTCCGCACAAGGGGCAGTTGCGGGCCGGGGGCGCGGGCTCGCGGAGGGCGGCGGGCAGGAGCCGAGGCTCCCGGCTCTGATCCCGCGGTGAGGGGTCTGAAGGCCGTGGCCGGTGGTTGCCATTTCCCACAGTTTGGCCTCGGCCTCAGAGGGACACCTCGGAAGGCCATCGCAGCCACCCCGGCTCCGCTCCCGCTCCCCTCCGCTCCCCTCCGCTGGTCTCTCCACAGGAGCCGTGTCCGCCGGTGCCGGGCTGCGGGGGGCGGGGGGGACCTTTTCTCCCCTTAGGCCCGGATGCTGCGGAGCCGAAGCCTCTCACCAGCCCATTCCCGGGGACCGCCCCCCCCCCCTCCTTTCTTCCAGGCTAGGCTGCAGACGGACGGGAGCCGCAGCCCCTCTCAGGGGAGCTCCGTGGCGGGGCTGGAGCGGGGCTGGAGGGCACCGGAATCTGGGGGGGGGGGGGCGCTTTGCTCCATTCAGTGTTACCCGCAGGCCTGTCTGCTCCGTGGGGGGCGGGATGTGGGGGCCAGCGGCCTGGGGGCCGGGTGAGGCGGCGGGGAGGTGTGCAGGCTCTCAGGGGCCGGGGGGCAGACCCCTTCCCGCTCTCACACTGGACTCTCCTGTTTTCTGCCCTGCTCCTCCCAGGGTCCGCCCCCTCCGGCCTCCTGGGGGCCACTGATGAGCCCCCGCCCTCCGGCCCTGCGACGACTCAAGGAGCCCAGGCGCCGGGCCTGCAGCAGCGCCCCCAGGAGCTGTGGGAGCTGAGGGTGCTGGGCAGAGACGATGCGGGGCGCCTGCGCGTGGCCTGGATGGCCCAGCCTGACACCTTTGACCGCTTCCAGCTGCGCCTCCGGGTGCCCGGCGGGCCAGGGTCGCATGACCAAATGCTGCCCGGGGATGTCCGCCAGGCACTGCTGCCCTCGCCCCCTCCTGGAGCGCCCTATGAGCTGTCCCTTCGCGGGGTCCCCGCTGAGGGCCAGCCCTCTGCCCCGCTCATCTACCAAGGCGTTATGGGTACATCCTGGCTTCTGCTCAGACCTGGGCCGAGGGCTGGGGCGGGCTGGGGCGGGAGGGTGGAAGGCAGCTGTCTGATGGGAGCGGTGGGAGAAAACAGCGGAGAAAAGGAGTGGAGAGACAGAGGAGGGATGGAATGATGGCAGCGCGGGGCGGGGAGTTCCCGGAAGAGAAAATGGGAGGGGGCGGGGCGTCAGGGTGGGCAGGCTTCTCCCTGCAGCTTTCTTTGCCCTGAGTCCTGCCCCCACGTCCTGGTCACTCCTCTGCCCCACCCCATGGAGCTCTCTGGTGGGTGTGGGGAGGCCTCTGATGTGACTCTCAACCCCTCCTCCCCTGCTCCTCCCCCAGCCCCTGCCACCCTGCTGGACAGGCTAGGTGGCGGCACAGTCCCTGTGGTCCACCGGCCCAGCTCTCCTGGGGGTGGAGGCCCCTTGGGGCAGGGAGCACCGTAACCTCAGGCCTGCAGGGATGGGCGAGGTCTGCAGAGCCAGGGAAGGCCGGCGCTGGGGTCCCCGGCTCTCACGTTCCCTATTTAGGGGACCCCGAAGCTCCAGGTCCGGCTCACCAGAGGGAGACAGGGAGAGCCGGGCAGGTGGACTGAGGGGTCCCAAACTGTCCAGAAGCAGCACGGGGGCCTGAAACGTCCCCATGACCTCCGTGCAGAGAGAAACTGGGACCTGGGGGGAGCGTGAGGGGGACAGCTCCTCGGGAAGGCTGGTCACAGCGGCTCGCGTGGGGAAGCGGAGGGCGGGCGGACTGTCCCGCGGGGAGTGAGCCCGTGGGCGGTGGGAGGAGGTGAGGAGGGCCGGGTTGAGAGCCGGCTCTCCCTCCTCGCCCCCTCTAGACAGCGACGGGGAAAAGCCGGGGCAGCCCTGGGCCCCCCCGCGCCTGGGCGAGTTGACGGCGGCCGACGTGACCTCCAGCTCCCTGCGCCTGCACTGGACGGTCCCGCAGGGCGAGTTCGACTCCTTCACGATCCAGTACAAGGACCGGGACCGGCCCCGGGCGGTGCCCGTGGAGGGGCCGCAGCGCTCGGCCCTCATCACCGGCCTGGACGGGGGCCGCAAGTACAAGTTTGTCCTGTACGGGTTCGTGGGCCAGAAGAGGCACGGCCCCCTGGTGGCGGAAGCCAAGACCGGTGAGCGAGGCGGCCGCGCTCCCGCCGCCTGCCCACCCTTTGCGTGTCCTCCACGTTCTCGTGCTTGGGAACTCCGGGAGGGCTGCCTGGAGGCAGGGGTCCCTAAGAGGAATCCGAAGGGAAACAGGCAGGCAGAGAGGCTGAGGAGGGCGGTGCAGGCAGGGAGCCGTGGAGAGCGAGGCGGGTGGGAGACTGTGGGAGGCCCGTGTCTGTTTTCCTCGCTGGGCAGCTGAGGGCATCGGTCTCATGTCTGACGGGAGCTTGGGCCTTCCCGGAGGGCCTGGGGGGACTCTGAGGGGTTTTCAGTGGGAGAGAGGCGATTCTATTTATCCTACCAGGTCCACGGAGGCCTGGGGCGGGTCCCTGGAGGAAGGAGTGAGTTCCCTGGGAGCCGGCAGAAGGGCAGTGGCTGGTGGGGTGGGCAGTGGGTCTGGATGTGGGAGGTGAGGAGAGCAAGGGCTCAGGCACCTGGCTTTCCTGGGTCAGACAATCCCATCCCCTCAGCAAGGAGCAGAGGGGCGGGGAGCGGAGGGGCGGGGAGCGGAGGGGCGAGGAGCAGCGCCCTGGGCTTGGTCTTCTGAGTGTTTGCCAAGGTCACGTGCGCTCCAGAAGCTCTGGGTGTCTGGCACCATCCTCAAGCCCCTGGGGGGCATGCCGGGCTATAGGCGCCGAGTGGGCACAGAGGGGCCACTCAGAGAGCGCCTGGCGATTGTACTGCTGCCCTCCTGACGGGGGGCTGCGGACGGGAGACCTGAAGGGGGTGTGGGGGCATCAGTGCCAGCGCACAGGAGCAGGGTGGGCCGGTGGGACCCTGGGTATGGCCAGCGCTGCGGGCGCCCACAGGGAAGGGAGAGCACACAGTAGCCTGAAGATGGCTTGGAAAAGGGGCCGAGCCCCCATAGTGGCACCCTGGTGTCCAAACAGGGGCGAGGCCTGACGTGCCAGATTCAGAGCTACCGTGTCCACAGGACTAGCAGTTCAAGCTCAGCACTGCCCTGGGGAGATCTGGAGGGGGGCTCAGCACTGCCCTGGGGAGATCTGGGGGGGGCACTTAGCACTGCCCTGGGGAGAGCTGGGGGGGCACTTAGCACTGTCCTGAGGAGATCTGGGGGGGTGGGGCTCAGCACTGCCCTGGGGAGGGAACTCAGCACTGCCCTGGGGAGATCTGGGGAGGGGGGGCTCAGCACTGCCCTGGGGAGATCTGGGGGGGGGAACTCAGCACTGCCCTGGGAGATCTGGGGGGGGGGCACTTAGCACTGCCCTGGGGAGAGCTGGGGGGGCACTTAGCACTGCCCTGGGGAGATCTGGGGGGGGGCTCAGCACTGTCCTGGGAAGATCTGGGGGGGGGCTCAGCACTGTCCTGGGGAGATCTGGGGGGCACTTAGCATTGCCCTGGGGGGCACTCAGCACTGCCCTGGGGAGATCAGGGGGGGGGGACTCAGCACTGCCCTGGGGAGAGCTGGGGGGGGCTCAGCACTGTCCTGGGGAGATCTGGGGGGGCACTTAGATCTGGGGGGGGCTCAGCACTGTCCTGGGGAGATCTGGGGGGGCACTTAGCACTGTCCTGGGGAGATCTGGGGGGGGGCTCAGCACTGTCCTGGGGAGATCTGGGGGGGGGGGCACTTAGCACTGTCCTGGGGCGGGGGAGGGGGCGGCTGGGATGCAGACAGGCTACCACCAGGGTAGACCTCTCGTTCTGGAATCTGTGCTGGGGTAGAGCGCCGGGTGGGGATGGGGCAGACGAGAGGAGGAGGGCAGGAGGAGGATGTGGGGCCCAGAGCACGGTTGTGGGAGGCTCCCCCCAAACCATCCACTCCACAAGGGGCGCGCACCCCCTCTCCCCCCCCCCCCCGCCCCGGAGGAACCAGCTAGTGAATGGTAGTGAGGCTGGAAGCAGGGGTAGCCCGGCCGCACCCCTGGTCATGGAGATGGGCAAAGGGCTCCTGGGCCCTCGCCTCTGAGGCCCCTCCCCCTGGGCCACACCAGCCCTTGTGCAAAGGTGCCCTCCCTCCAGGCGGGCACAGCCTGTGGTGGGCGGGCACAGCCGGGCAGCAGGGTGCGCAGTGCGCCCCCTCACTCACCGCCTCTGTGCCCCCTCCCAGTGCCTCGGAGCGAGCCCAGCCCAGAAGCCCCGCCCCGCCTGGGCACGCTGAGGGTGACGGAGCCCAGCCCGCACTCGCTTCGCCTCTCCTGGACGGTCCCCGAGGGCCACTTCGACTCCTTCGTGGTGCAGTACAGGGACAGGGACGGGCGGCCCCAGACGGTGCCGGTGGAGGGGCCGGAGCGCTCGGTCACCGTCTCCCCGCTGGACGCCGACCGCACGTACAGGTTCAGTCTGTTCGGCATCGCCAGCAAGAGGCGGCACGGCCCCCTCGTCGCCGAGGGCACCACTGGTGAGTGGGCACCTGCGCCCAGGCGACCCCTACCAGCCCTAACCCTAACCCTAACCCTTCCACACACGCCTCAGCCAGGCACCTGCTGGGCCTCCAGAGACGGCTGGCTCCCCGCCGCAGGGCCACCGGCCTCCCCGCCTGCTGGCCGTCCAGCCCTCCGCCGCGCCCAGGCCCCGGAGGTGCCCCAGACCCGGCTCACCAGACGCGCCAGGTGGTCAGCTCCCACTGACCCATCTGACCCTGCAGGGGTGACTGCTGTCCGCACCCAGGCTCCCCTTCAGCCCCAGCTGGCTCTTATTTACAGCCCAGAGGGGAGAGAGGAACACACACACACACACACACACACACACACCCGTCCTCTGAGCGGAACCAGGGATCTGGCCCAGGGCCCCTCCACACCTCCCTCCACCTTCTTGTTCTCCGCTCAGGTTCTGCCAATGCCTCTGCCTCTTCTCTCCCATGTCCCGGGGCTCCCCCCTCCCCACCCCTGCCACCAGGCCTGCCCCCTGGCATGGCCCTGCTTCTCCACCTGCGAGAACAGCCCCCTCTCCGAGCCCAGCACATCCCTCTTCCTGCCCCGGCCTCCTGCCCGTGTCCTCAGCCGCCATGCTCTTCCCCCGGTCGGTGCGGGGCCTTCCCTTCCAGGCCGTGTCTGAGCTCTCACTGCTGCCCGCACTGCTGCCCCTGCCCTCTGTGCAGAGCTGGCAGGTCCAAGGTGACAGCACTGCCCGCCTGCTCTGCCCACACAGGAGGGATGCCTCCCGCACCCCGCTCCCCGACCCCGGGGCATGGCTTGGGAGCCCAGGTCTCTGTATGACCTATGGGACCACGTGCAGGTTACTGAGCCTGTCTGCCTCAGCTTTTCCATCTGTCAAATGGGGACACCTACTGTAACCGCTCACACAGCAGTCAGAACATGCCCGGCAACTGAGCCCGAGTCTCATGGCAGCGGCTCAGTCCCCGACGCTCTGGCTTGCCAGTATCCTTTTTGCTCCCAGTCCCTGCCTTCCCCGTCCTCACCTGGGCTACCATTCTTTTCTCCTCCCTTACCCATCTGCTTCCCCTAATAGCTCCTCTGGACTGGGAGGGGGTCACGGAAGGGCTGGCTGTCCTTGTCCAGTCCATGGAGCCCCAGCAAAGACGGAAGGGCTGCCGACATGGGTAGGCGCCCTGGGGCCGTGATTCTAGACAGCCAGGGAAGATTCTAGACAGCCAGGGAAGAGTCTAGACAGCCAGGGAAGAGTCTAGGCAGCCAGGGAAGATTCTAGGCAGCCAGGGAAGATTCTAGACAGCCAGGGAAGAGTCTAGACAGCCAGGGAAGATTCTAGACAGCCAAGGAAGAGTCTAGACAGCCAGGGAAGATTCTAGGCAGCCAGGGAAGATTCTAGACAGCCAAGGAAGAGTCTAGACAGCCAGGGAAGATTCTAGGCAGCCAGGGAAGAGTCTAGACAGCCAGGGAAGATTCTAGACAGCCAGGGAAGATTCTAAACAGCCAGGGAAGAGTCTAGGCAGCCAGGGAAGATTCTAGGCGGCCAGGGAAGATTCTAGGCGGCCAGGGAAGAGTCTAGGCAGCCAGGGAAGATTCTAGACAGCCAGGGATAGTCTAGGCAGCCAGGGAAGATTCTAGACAGCCAGGGAAGAGTCTAGGCAGCCAGGGAAGATTCTAGACAGCCAGGGAAGATTCTAGGCGGCCAGGGAAGAGTCTAGGCAGCCAGGGAAGATTCTAGACAGCCAGGGAAGAGTCTAGACAGCCAGGGAAGATTCTAGACAGCCAGGGAAGAGTCTAGACAGCCAGGGAAGATTCTAGGCAGCCAGGGAAGAGCCTAGGCAGCCAGGGAAGAGTCTAGACAGCCAGGGAAGAGTCTAGACAGCCAGGGAAGATTCTAGACAGCCAGGGAAGAGTCTAGACAGCCAGGGAAGATTCTAGGCAGCCAGGGAAGAGCCTAGGCAGCCAGGGAAGATTCTAGACAGCCAGGGAAGATTCTAGACAGCCAAGGAAGAGTCTAGGCAGCCAGGGAAGATTCTAGGCAGCCAGGGAAGAGTCTAGGCAGCCAGGGAAGAGTCTAGGCAGCCAGGGAAGAGTCTAGCCAGCCAGGGAAGATTCTAGGCAGCCAGGGAAGATTCTAGACAGCCAAGGAAGAGTCTAGACAGCCAGGGAAGATTCTAGACAGCCAGGGAAGATTCTAGACAGCCAGGGAAGAGTCTAGACAGCCAGGGAAGATTCTAGGCAGCCAGGGAAGAGCCTAGGCAGCCAGGGAAGATTCTAGGCAGCCAGGGAAGATTCTAGACAGCCAAGGAAGAGTCTAGACAGCCAGGGAAGATTCTAGACAGCCAGGGAAGATTCTAGACAGCCAGGGAAGATTCTAGGCAGCCAGGGAAGATTCTAGGCAGCCAGGGAAGAGCCTAGGCAGCCAGGGAAGATTCTAGACAGCCAGGGAAGATTCTAGACAGCCAGGGAAGAGTCTAGACAGCCAGGGAAGATTCTAGACGGCCAGGGAAGATTCTAGGCGGCCAGGGAAGATTCTAGACGGTCAGGGAAGAGTCTAGGCGGCCAGGGAAGATTCTAGGCGGCCAGGGAAGAGTCTAGGCGGCCAGGGAAGATTCTAGGCAGCCAGGGAAGAGTCTAGGCAACCAGGGAAGAGTCTAGGCAACCAGGGAAGAGTCTAGGCGGCCAGGGAAGAGTCTAGACCACCAGGGAAGATTCTAGACGGCCAGGGAAGATTCTAGGCGGCCAGGGAAGATTCTAGACGGTCAGGGAAGAGTCTAGGCGGCCAGGGAAGAGTCTAGGCGGCCAGGGAAGAGTCTAGGCAGCCAGGGAAGAGTCTAGGCAACCAGGGAAGAGTCTAGACAGCCAGGGAAGAGTCTAGACAGCCAGGGAAGAGTCTAGGCAGCCAGGGAAGAGTCTAGGCAACCAGGGAAGAGTCTAGACAGCCAGGGAAGATTCTAGACAGCCAGGGAAGATTCTAGACAGCCAGGGAAGATTCTAGACACCCAGGGAAGAGTCTAGACAGCCAGGGAAGATTCTAGACAGCCAGGGAAGAGTCTAGGCAGCCAGGGAAGAGTCTAGACAGCCAGGGAAGATTCTAGACAGCCAGGGGAGAGTCTAGACAGCCAGGGAAGATTCTAGGCAGCCAGGGAAGAGCCTAGGCAGCCAGGGAAGATTCTAGGCAGCCAGGGAAGATTCTAGACAGCCAGGGAAGAGTCTAGACAGCCAGGGAAGATTCTAGACGGCCAGGGAAGATTCTAGACAGCCAGGGAAGAGTCTAGACAGCCAGGGAAGAGTCTAGGCAGCCAGGGAAGATTCTAGACAGCCAGGGAAGAGTCTAGACAGCCAGGGAAGATTCTAGACAGCCAGGGAAGAGTCTAGGCGGCCAGGGAAGAGTCTAGGCGGCCAGGGAAGATTCTAGGCGGCCAGGGAAGAGTCTAGGCGGCCAGGGAAGAGTCTAGGCAACCAGGGAAGAGTCTAGGCGGCCAGGGAAGAGTCTAGGCGGCCAGGGAAGAGTCTAGGCAACCAGGGAAGAGTCTAGGCAACCAGGGAAGAGTCTAGGCAACCAGGGAAGAGTCTAGGCGGCCAGGGAAGAGTCTAGACAGCCAGGGAAGAGTCTAGGCAGCCAGGGAAGAGTCTAGGCAACCAGGGAAGAGTCTAGGCAACCAGGGAAGAGTCTAGGCGGCCAGGGAAGAGTCTAGACAGCCAGGGAAGAGTCTAGGCAGCCAGGGAAGAGTCTAGGCAGCCAGGGAAGATTCTAGGCAGCCAGGGAAGAGTCTAGGCAGCCAGGGAAGATTCTAGACAGCCAGGGAAGATTCTAGACAGCCAGGGAAGATTCTAGGCAGCCAGGGAAGAGTCTAGACAGCCAGGGAAGATTCTAGACAGCCAGGGAAGATTCTAGACAGCCAGGGAAGATTCTAGACACCCAGGGAAGAGTCTAGACAGCCAGGGAAGATTCTAGACAGCCAGGGAAGAGTCTAGACAGCCAGGGAAGATTCTAGGCAGCCAGGGAAGATTCTAGACGGCCAGGGAAGATTCTAGACGGCCAGGGAAGATTCTAGACGGCCAGGGAAGAGTCTAGACAGCCAGGGAAGATTCTAGACAGCCAGGGAAGATTCTAGACGGCCAGGGAAGAGTCTAGGCGGCCAGGGAAGATTCTAGGCAGCCAGGGAAGATTCTAGGCAGCCAGGGAAGAGTCTAGGCAACCAGGGAAGAGTCTAGGCAGCCAGGGAAGAGTCTAGGCGGCCAGGGAAGAGTCTAGGCAACCAGGGAAGAGTCTAGGCAGCCAGGGAAGAGTCTAGGCAGCCAGGGAAGAGTCTAGGCAGCCAGGGAAGATTCTAGACGGCCAGGGAAGAGTCTAGGCGGCCAGGGAAGAGTCTAGGCGGCCAGGGAAGAGTCTAGGCAGCCAGGGAAGATTCTAGGCAGCCAGGGAAGAGCAGGGGTCCCCCACCCCCACCCGCAGCCCCACTTTTCCCTCTAGTCCTGCCTAGCAGCTCATTCCTGAGGGTCAGCGGGGAGGGAGGGCAGGGCCCCTGGGAGTCCTCAGCCGGGCATGTGCCGTCTCTTGCCCTGCTGCTGGTGGCCTGGACAGCGCTGGGGCCGAGGAGCAGGAGGGGTGGCAGGTGGGAGAGGCTCTCGCCCTTAGTGCCTCAGGGCAGCACCGACGGTGACCTCGGAGACAGGCCTCCCAGGCGTCTTCCGACCAGCTCTTTTCTCAGACACCAGGGACCTGGCCCGCTGCCCCTCAGCCCGGTGTCCGCATGGCGGGGGGACCTGGGGGCCTGAGCCACCGGGTGGCGCACACAAGCCGTACAAACCACTAGCCTGCGGCTCCAGAGCGGGTTTGCCGGCCATGCCAAGCACCACACTTACCGTGACCAGCAGAGCAAGTCAGCCTTAAAAGCTGCACCCCCTGTTTCCACAGATGCCCGGGAAGCCGTGGAGGAGACCCCGAGCCCCAAAGAGCCCAGCACGGAGGCCCCCGAGCCCCCCGTGGAGCCTCGCCTGGGGGAGCTGACGGTGACGGGGTCCTCCCCGGACTCGCTGAGCCTGGCCTGGACCGTCCCCGAGGGCCAGTTTGACCACTTCCTGGTCCAGTACAAGAACGGGGACGGGCAGCCCAAGGCGGTGCGGGTGCCGGGACACGAGGCCGGGGTCACCATCTCGGGCCTGGAGCCGGCCCACAAGTACAAGATGCACCTGTACGGCGTCCACGCCGGCCAGCGCCGGGGCCCCGCCTCCGCCACCGGGGTGACGGGTGAGTGGGCGGGGGCGCCGGGGAGCCTGCAGCTCGCACTGTGATGGCTGATGGGCGCAGGGCCCTCTGCTCCGGGCTGGGCCGTGGTGCCCGCTGGGCTCCCGCAGGGCCCGGGGCCGGGCGTGACCAGGGCTCGGGAGAAGACGGGACTTCCCCACGGAGCCTGCCTCACCTCCCTGTGTGTGTCCTTCTCACGGCAGAGGACGAGCCCCCCGGCCCCCCGGAACCCAGCACGGAGGCCCCCGAGCCCCCCGAGGAGCCCGTGCTGGGGGAGCTGACGGTGACGGGGTCCTCCCCGGACTCGCTGAGCCTGTCCTGGACCGTGGCCCGGGGCCACTTCGACGCCTTCGCCGTGCAGTACAAGGACAGGGACGGGCGGCCCCAGGTGGTGCGTGTCGGGGGCGAGGAGAGCGCGGTGACCGTGCGGGGCCTGGAGCCGGGGCGCAAGTACAAGATGCACCTGTACGGCCTGCACGGGGGGCGGCGCGTGGGCCCCGCGGCCACCCTGGGCCTGACCGGTGAGTGGGCGGGCGGCGGGAGGAGGGCCCTGGGAGACTCTCCCTCTGTCGCCATCTTTCTGGAAACACCATATCACACACACACACACACACACCCCGCGCTCCACGCTGGCCTGGGGTCCGGGTGGAGGCGGTGCCTGGCAGGGGCTGGGCTGCAGAGTGGCTCCCCCACAGGGGCCTCGGCAGTGGTGCTGCTGGTCTCCACGCTCGGGCCACACCTCACGGCCCGGGGACGGACACCTTCTGAGAGCTTGTGGGAGGGAGTCCCGCCCACATCCTTCCTTACCACCCGCTGGGCCTCGCTGGCGCCTGGAGGCCCTGACAGTTGGAGGAGCTCAGGGGCAGCCTCTAGCCGCAGCGCCCCCACCTCAGGGTCAGACCTCTCCAGACTGAGGACTGGGGGGGTGGGGGGGGTCAGCCAACATGGGAGCCCTGGGCCTCGCCGCGGTAGTTCACGGGTCGACCTTGAACTTGGCAGAGACAAGGTCTTATCCTAATGGGGCTCCCGGTCGTGGGAAGACAGGCTGGGAACCCACAGAACAGGCCAAGCGGGGAGTTGGGGGGAAGGGGCAATGACAGGAAGCCCTGGGGCAGCCAGGCCCGGGCTGCGAGGCCTAGGCAGCCCGTCCACGCTCCCCCAGGACAGCTGAGGCCAGGTCAGGCCGGCATCAGCACGGTGACAGCACCATAGGACAGAGTGGGTCACATCCACGGGCACAGCTGTGCAAAAGCTGGGGACGGGAGCACGGGGGCACCGGGGGGTGTGGGTGGAATGCTGGGTGGGGGGCAGTCCCGAGAAGGGGTGCAGAGGTAGGCAGCTCAGGCAGCAGGGCTCCTGCGGCCCAGAGGGCTGTGCAGCTTTAAGTAAGACCGACTCCATCACCGAGCGTATGCGGTCCCATTCTGACCCTGAGCAGAGGGGTGGGAGGGAGGCGGGAACAGCAGGAGGCAGGGGAGCACAGGGGATTGGTGGGGGTGGCCAGGCCAGGACATTGGGGCTGCAGGTGTGTGGGGAGCGGAGAAGGGAGAGAAGTTCAGAGAGAGGGAGGTCGGGGCAGCTGAGGACTGAAGAGGCACAGGGTCAGGGCGGCTGAGCTGTTTGGGAGCCAAGTCCTGAGCCAGAGGAGTGAGATGCCCCCAGGCCCAGTGCAGGGGGCCCAGCGCACAGGGACCATGGGACTGTGTTCAGAGCAGAGCCTGTGCTGAGGGGCCCAGGGTTGCTGGTGGGGTGGGGGAGGCGGTGCTGGAGGAGGGGTCACAGGGGTGCTAGTGGGGTGGGGGAGGCGGTGCTGGAGGAGGGGTCACAGGGTTGCTGGTGGGGTGGGGGAAGCGGGTGCCGGAGGAGGGGTCACAGGGGTGCTGGTGGGGTGGGGGAAGCGGGTGCCGGAGGAGGGGTCACAGGGGTGCTGGTGGGGTGGGGGAAGCGGGTGCCGGAGGAGGGGTCACAGGGGAGCTGGTGGGGTGGGGGAAGCGGGTGCCGGAGGAGGGGTCACAGGGGTGCTGGGAGAGAGATGGGGGAGGAAGGAGACATTAGAGGGACCAGAAAAAATTGGAGTCAGAGCTCTGAGGGTGGCAGACTCTGCTCCTCGCTGTCTTATGTTTGCAATGGGCCCTCCGCTGAGGGCGGAGGAGACATCACCTGTTCCTCATGTCTCTGTCCAGCTCGTCCAGCTCCCCACTTCGAAGCTGTGACCACCCAAGTCCCGCCCACCACCACCCCCGAGCCCCCCGTGGAGCCTCGCCTGGGGGAGCTGACGGTGACGGGGTCCTCCCCGGACTCGCTGAGCCTGTCCTGGACCGTGGCCCGGGGCCACTTCGACGCCTTCACCGTGCAGTACAAGGACAGGGACGGGCGGCCCCAGGTGGTGCGTGTCGGGGGCGAGGAGAGCGCGGTGACCGTGCGGGGCCTGGAGCCGGGGCGCAAGTACAAGATGCACCTGTACGGCCTGCACGGGGGGCGGCGCGTGGGCCCCGCGGCCACCCTGGGCCTGACCGGTGAGTGGGCGGGGCTCGATTTCCTCCCCCGGTGCCCACCCTCTCTGTGGTGGCTGTCCTTGCCGTTGGCCCGTGCCCCACCATCTGGGGTAGATGAGGAGGAGCGTTCACAGGGACTGACTGCGCCAGCTGCCTGCAGGGCCTTAGGCCACTTTTAAGCATCGGTGCCTGTTTCCTCGCCTGTAAAAGGGACCGTGCCTGCCGCACAGGTCCAGGGCACTGGCAGCAGCCAGCCTGCAGGAGGCCTGGCACATGGAGGGCGTCTGTCCACGCTGCCTCTGTGCAGCTGCGACTCCTCTCCCCTGGCTGCCTCGCTGGGCAGTGTGCCTGAGGCCCGGCCCGCCGGTGGGCAGGGCTCTGCCCCCTCACCCCCCACGTGAGCGCCTTGCAGCCAGGAGAAGCCTCCGGCAGGCTGCCCAGCCACCGCGCAGGGCCCGGCCTGGGCACCTCCGAGCCGCAGCACAGAGGCCGGGCCCGGGGTGCGGGGCCCTCCGGGGCCCAGCGAGGAGCGTCCCTGCCTCTGGTTCACTGAAGGAAGGACCCCGTTTGAAAAACCAGGTTTACTGTCAGGAACGAGCACAGTTGATAGCAGAGGAACTGAGAGCTTTGAGCGAGGCTGATGTCCACAGCGCCCGCCTTCCCCATGACGTGGTTGGCTTAGTTTCCAGAACCTTCTACTCAGTTTCTTTTCTGTAGCCGGCACTGAGCGGAGGGCGGGGAAAGCGGCCTGTCCCGCCCAGGGCAGGGTGCGGGCCAGGCCAGCAGGAGCAAGGCGTGCAGCGAGTTAGGAACGTTTCCAAACTGGAAACATGCCAGGTGCAGCCTGGGCCGCCATGCCCGGCGGTGGGCATAGTCCCGCCCTCCCGGGCGAGCCAGGCCACCAACCAGGAAGCCTGAGGCGAGGGCCAGCTCCTTTCCCATGGCCGGAAGCACCGAGAAGCGAGCAGAGCCGAGGCCGTGAAATGAAGCGTCCCTGCCCTCTCCGCTCAGACCCATCGCTTCCTGAGGCCTCGGCAGCAGCCTTTTTCATTTCACTTTTAATCTATTTCTACTGGTTTCAGCGGCAGGGAGAGGGAGGGAGGGAGAGAACATCAGTGATGAGAGAGAATCACTGATTGGCTGTCCCGTACGCGTCTCTACTGGGGACCGACGCTGACCTCCTGGTTCCTTGGTTGACGCTCAACCACGCATTACCTTAGCCAACGCGTGGTGACCACTGGTGAGGGGCACAGCCAGGGCTCCTGTGCTGAGCCCCCATGCTAAGCGGGGGCCCCGGGCACAGGCCCGAGAGCGGTGCCGTGTGACCTGGCCTCACAGGGAGGCAGGGAGCCCGGAGGCGAGTGGTGGAAGGTGGTGGGGAGGGCCCGCTGAGGAAGGACGAGCACAGGCTGCCCAGGCCTTGGAGACGGCACTTGGGGCCGAGGGAAGGTGCCCCAACATCGGTGGGCTGGCGAGGAATGTTCTGGAATTGGGGTGTGTGAGATGGATGTGCAGGCCCTGGGGCTGCCGTCAGGGTGTGGCTTTGCCCTGGATGAGATGGATGCCCCTGACCACCTGCTAACAGTGGGGAGCAGAGGAGGTGGGGGCGAGGCAGGTGGTTTGGGGGACAAGGTGAGGGCGAGGCAGGCGATGGGGGACGGTCCGGTGTCCGGAGGGCTGGCGCTGCCTGGCAGAGGCGCCGGAGCGGTGCGCACTCAGCCTCCCCAGGTGGTGCCCGCAGGACTTCCCCTGGGCCTGGCGGCCTGGGGGCGGAGTGGGCAGCCGAGGGGCAGCAGCTGGGGGCCGGGCGCGGGGTGGACGGTCGAGTGCTGAGCAAACAGTCCGGGGCCGCTCCCCCAGTCTCAGTGGTGGCCGGCAGCCCGCAGAGCCCCAGGGCCTGGGAGGATGAGGGAAGGGCTGGGCCCGGCAGGGTTTGATGCCCGACCCCCTCGCGGCTCCAGGAGGACAATGATGTGCTCACCACCCACCCGCAGAATAGGCTTTCCTAACGGCCGCCTCCCCTCCCTCAGCTCCACCGGGAGCCGCTCCTGCAGCCGCCGAGCCGTCCCCGGGGCCGCGCCTGGGGGCGCTGACTGTGACCGGCGTGACCCCCCGCTCTGTGGGCCTCGCGTGGACAGTCCCCGAGGGCCAGTTCGACTCCTTCGTGGTCCAGTTCGAGGACAGGGGCGGGCGGCTGCGGACGGTGCCTGTGGCCGCAGACCAGCGGGAGGCCACGGTGCCCGGCCTGGAGCCCGCCCGCGGGTACAGGATGCTCCTCTACGGGCTCCGCGGCGGGCAGCGCCGGGGCCCGCTCTCCGTGGACGCTGTGACAGGTGAGTGAGGCCCAGGCATGGCTTTCCGGAGCCCCACACCATCTCTCTCAGGTCCTGCCTGCCTCCCCACACAGGCTGGACCAGTCCCCCCTCACCCTCCCTCCCACCCCTCTGTCTCCCTCTCGCCCGCCCCACTTCCAGTGCCGATGCCTCTCCCGCTCCCTCTCACTGTCCAGCCGCCTCCTCCACTCTTCACATGCCGCCATGGTTGGACATGGCTGCCACTGCCCCTGCCGCCCACTGGGTGGCGTCAGGTGCCAGTCGCCCCGGGAATCCGGTCGCAGGCGCTCGGCTCCCGGGCCCTCCTGTCCTCGTGGTTTCCTGGTCTGGTTTCCACCGTGTGTGCAGTGCTAGCCTGGCTGGTTTGGCTCAGTGCACAGAGCATCGGCCTGTGGACTGAAGGATTCTAGGTTCGATTCTGGTCAGGGCACATGCCCGGGTTACAGGCTCAGTCCAGGCACAATCCAATGGGGAAGGGAGGGAGTGTGCAGGAGGCAGCCGGGCAATGATTTTCTCTCATCATTGATGTTCCTAACTCTCTCTTCCTCTCCCTTCCTCTCCGAAAGCAATAAGAATGTATTTCTAAAACTCAGTAAAATAAGCCCTGGCCGGTGTGGCTCTGCTGGTTGGCAGCGTCCTGTGCACTGCAGGTCGTGGGTTCGATTCCTAACGGGCACATGCCCCGGCTGTGGGTTCGATCCCTCGGCAGGCACCGGCAAGAGGCAGCCCATCGATGTTTCTCACTCACATCAGTTTCTCTCTCCCTTCCTCTCTCTTGAATAAATGGAAAGCATATCCTCGGTGAGGACTAAGAAATAAGTAAAATAAAAGCTGTCACATAAAGTGCACGGGGTTACAGAGGGTCAAAGGCATCAGCGTGCCGTTACCAAAGGCCGTTACATGCGAGCGTGAGACCTCGGGGGGACCCCTGCGCCGCCGGTAAAGGAGGGCTCAAAGGCAGCGGCGGAAGTCCGCGGCAATGCTAAGGCGATGGGAAGACAGCGGCAGCCACACGCGCTGCTAGGGCCATGGTCGGCAACCTGCGGCTCGAGAGCCACATGCGGCTCTTTTGCCCCTTGAGTGTGGCTCTTCCACAAAACGCCACGTGCGGGGGCGCACGGACAGTGCCATTGGCACTCCGTGGCCCACGCGCAGAAGCCGGTTTCGGCTCCGAAAGGAATTTCCATCGTGCTGTTGGTATTTGGCTGTTGACGAGTGAGTTTGCCGACCACTGAGCTAGAACTCCGCTGTCCACAGCTGGTGAGAGCTTTTGTGAGTTTATCTGAACCAAACAGAGGACAATTGCTGGGAAGCAGAGTCTCAGCAGAGGGGGGACGCCCTGGGAAAGGCACCTCTGCACCCTGCTTTCCACATGAGGGTCAGAGGAGAATCGAGAGTGGGCCACACGCACCCCGGGTGCGGGCGGGAGGCGGGCGGGGGAGGGGTGGCCTCGGCTTAGCTGCAGGCAGGGCAGGCAGCTGCCCGCACGGCCCACGTGTCCGCCAGGGCGGGCTGCCTCGGAGGGGCCGGGGCGGGGAGCTGCCTGTGACTGCGTGGCGGCCGGCCAGCCGGGCCAGCCAGGCGGCCGGGGCAGCAGCGGCGCAGTCAGGGGCAGGTGCACTTATGCCGGGAGACGCCGACCCCGGGCGGGCCCTCCCGCTGCGGTCAGCACGCGGCTGCCGCAGGAGCCCGGAGCCTGGGGCAGCTGTCCCTCGGAGCGCTCACCTGCTCTGTCCTCCCGCCCGCCCAGCCGCGGAGCCCCCCGCACGAGCCGCGCCTGGGGGCGCTGACCGTGACCGGCGTGAGCCCGAGCTCCGTGGGCCTCGCATGGACGGCTCCCGAGGGCGAATTCGACTCCTTCGTGGTCCAGTACAGGGACGGGGCGGGGCGGCCCCAGGTGCTGCCTGTGGAGGGCGGCCTCCGGGAGGCCAGCGTCCGGGGCCTGGACGCCGCCCGCAGGTACGAGCTGCAGCTCTACAGGCTGCACCAGGGCCGGCGTGTGGGGCCCCTCTCGGCCCTCGCCGTGACAGCTGATTATGTGGCTGGGCAGACCATCCACCTTCCTCCGGCTCTGCCCCTCTCCCTCTCCCCCCTCTCCCTCTCCCCCCTATACTCCCCTCTCTCTCCCCACTCTCATTCTCCCCCCTCTCCCCCTTCCTCTCCCCCTCTCCCCCTCTCCCTCTCCCATCTCTCCCTCTCCCCGCCTATCCCCCCTCTCCCTGTCCACGCCTCTCTCGCCTCTCCCTCTCCCCCTCTCCTTCTCCCTCTCCCCCTCTCACTCTCCCCCCTCTCCCTTTCCCTCCTCTCCCTCTCCCCCTCTCCCTCTCCCCCCTTCGCCATTTCTGAACTTTCTAGGACCTTTTTGGGGGAAAGGATCTGCGATAGGGAGATAATTTACGTACAGCAGAGTTCTCCCACTTGAAGGGACTAAGTCGATACGTTTGGGCATACGTGTGAGACATGAGAGTATTGCCACACTGAGCTGTGCTGTGTCTCTGAACCCCAATCTGCTGCACCCCTGGTGGGCAGCGCGGCCACAGCGGCGGCTGCAGATGCCCTTTGGGGAGATCCCCTGCAGAACCCAACGCGCCTTTCATGTCATGTCTTGCATTTAGCATCACGCGAGGAAGTGGCTCGCTGTGTAGCAATAGTTGGCGCCCCAGGCCACCGAGTACCACCCCCTTCCCTCCCCCTGGAGACCTGGGGCGGCGACAGACCCCTCACGGCCTCTGCCTGTCTCTGCACCAGCCCGCAGGGAGGACGACGGAGCAGAGGCCACAGCCCCACGCCCTGCGGAGCCCCAGCTCGGGGGGCTGACCGTGGCCCAGGCCGCCCCGCACTCCCTGCGCCTGTCCTGGACGGTCACCGAGGGACAGCTGGACTCCTTCGAGGTGCAGTACACAGACCAGGAAGGGCAGCGCCGCGCAGTCAGCGCAGGGGGCGGCCGGAGGGACGTCACCCTCTCTGGCCTGGAGCCCGGCCACAGGTACCGCGTGGAGCTGTACGGGATCCGGGGGCCCCAGCGCCTGGGCCCTGTCCAGGTGGAGGCCCTGACAGGTGAGCGGGAGGAGCTGCCGCCATGCATCCTGCACCAGCAAGCCCGACGCCTCTCTCAGGCGCTTCTCCCTCCCTCTCTCTTCAGCCCCCTGGAACAATGAGGAGGAACCTTCAGAACCGCCCATCACCACCACCCCCGGGCCCCCCGTGGAGCCTCGCCTGGGGGAGCTGACGGTGACGGGGTCCTCCCCGGACTCGCTGCGTGCTGGGGGAGCTGACGGTGACGGGGTCCTCCCCGGACTCGCTGAGCCTGGCCTGGACCGTGGCCCGGGGCCACTTCGACGCCTTCGCCGTGCAGTACAAGGACAGGGACGGGCGGCCCCAGGTGGTGCGTGTCGGGGGCGAGGAGAGCGCGGTGACCGTGCGGGGCCTGGAGCCGGGGCGCAAGTACAAGATGCACCTGTACGGCCTGCACGGGGGGCGGCGCGTGGGCCCCGCGGCCACCCTGGGCCTGACCGGTGAGTGGGCGGGCGGCGGGAGGAGGGCCCTGGGAGACTCTCCCTCTGTCGCCATCTTCCTGGAAACACCATATCACACACACACACACACACACACACACACACACACCGCGCTCCACGCTGGCCTGGGGTCCGGGTGGAGGCGGTGCCTGGCAGGGGCTGGGCTGCAGAGTGGCTCCCCCACAGGGGCCTCAGCAGTGGTGCTGCTGGTCTCCACGCTCGGGCCACACCTCACGGCCCGGGGACGGACACTTTCTGAGAGCTTGTGGGAGGGAGTCCCGCCCGCATCCTTCCTTACCACCCGCTGGGCCTCGCTGGCGCCTGGAGGCCCTGACAGTTGGAGGAGCTCAGGGGCAGCCTCTAGCCGCAGCGCCCCCACCTCAGGGTCAGACCTCTCCAGACTGAGGAATGGGGGGCGGGCGGGGGGTCAGCCAACATGGGAGCCCTGGGCCTCGCCGCGGGAGTTCACGGGTCGACCTTGAACTTGGCAGAGACAAGGTCTTATCCTAATGGGGCTCCCGGTCGGTCGTGGGAAGACAGGCTGGGAACCCACAGAACAGGCCCAGCGGGGGGTTGGGGGGAAGGGGCAATGACAGGAAGCCCTGGGGCAGCCAGGCCCGGGCTGCGAGGCCTAGGCAGCCCGTCCACGCTCCCCCAGGACAGCTGAGGCCAGGTCAGGCCGGCATCAGCACGGTGACAGCACCATAGGACAGAGTGGGTCACATCCACGGGCACAGCTGTGCAAAGGCTGGGGACGGGAGCACGGGGGCACCGGGGGGTGTGGGTGGAATGCTGGGTGGGGGGCAGTCCCGAGAAGGGGTGCAGAGGTAGGCAGCTCAGGCAGCAGGGCTCCTGCGGCCCAGAGGGCTGTGCAGCTTTAAGTAAGACCGACTCCATCACCGAGCGTATGCGGTCCCATTCTGACCCTGAGCAGAGGGGTGGGAGGGAGGCGGGAACAGCAGGAGGCAGGGGAGCACAGGGGATTGGTGGGGGTGGCCAGGCCAGGACATTGGGGCTGCAGGTGTGTGGGGAGCGGAGAAGGGAGAGAAGTTCAGAGAGAGGGAGGTCGGGGCAGCTGAGGACTGAAGAGGCACAGGGTCAGGGCGGCTGAGCTGTTTGGGAGCCAAGTCCTGAGCCAGAGGAGTGAGATGCCCCCAGGCCCAGTGCAGGGGGCCCAGCGCACAGGGACCATGGGACTGTGTTCAGAGCAGAGCCTGTGCTGAGGGGCCCAGGGTTGCTGGTGGGGTGGGGGAAGCGGGTGCCGGAGGAGGCGTCACAGGGGTGCTGGTGGGGTGGGGGAAGCGGGTGCCAGAGGAGGGGTCACAGGGGAGCTGGTGGGGTGGGGGAAGCGGGTGCCAGAGGAGGGGTCACAGGGATGCTAGTGGGGTGTGGGAGGCGGTGCTGGAGGAGGGGTCACAGGGGTGCTAGTGGGGTGGGGGAGGCGGGTGCTGGAGGACGGGCCCCAGGGGTGCTGGGAGAGAGATGGGGGAGGAAGGAGACATTAGAGGGACCAGAAAGAATTGGAGTCAGAGCTCTGAGGGTGCAGACTCTGCTCCTCGCTGTCTTATGTTTGCAATGGGCCCTCCGCTGAGGGCGGAGGAGACATCACCTGTTCCTCATGTCTCCGTCCAGCTCGTCCAGCTCCCGACTTCGAAGCTGTGACCACCCAAGTCCCGCCCACCACCACCCCCGAGCCCCCCGTGGAGCCTCGCCTGGGGGAGCTGACGGTGACGGGGTCCTCCCCGGACTCGCTGAGCCTGGCCTGGACCGTCCCCGAGGGCCAGTTTGACCACTTCCTGGTCCAGTACAAGAACGGGGACGGGCAGCCCAAGGCGGTGCGGGTGCCGGGACACGAGGCCGGGGTCACCATCTCGGGCCTGGAGCCGGCCCACAAGTACAAGATGCACCTGTACGGCGTCCACGCCGGCCAGCGCCGGGGCCCCGCCTCCGCCACCGGGGTGACGGGTGAGTGGGCGGGGGCGCCGGGGAGCCTGCAGCTCGCACTGTGATGGCTGATGGGCGCAGGGCCCTCTGCTCCGGGCTGGGCCGTGGTGCCGCTGGGCTCCCGCAGGGCCCGGGGCCGGGCGTGACCAGGGCTCGGGAGAAGACGGGACTTCCCCACGGAGCCTGCCTCACCTCCCTGTGTGTGTCCTTCTCACGGCAGAGGACGAGCCCCCCGGCCCCCCGGAACCCAGCACGGAGGCCCCCGAGCCCCCCGAGGAGCCCGTGCTGGGGGAGCTGACGGTGACGGGGTCCTCCCCGGACTCGCTGAGCCTGGCCTGGACCGTGGCCCGGGGCCACTTCGACGCCTTCGCCGTGCAGTACAAGGACAGGGACGGGCGGCCCCAGGTGGTGCGTGTCGGGGGCGAGGAGAGCGCGGTGACCGTGCGGGGCCTGGAGCCGGGGCGCAAGTACAAGATGCACCTGTACGGCCTGCACGGGGGGCGGCGCGTGGGCCCTGCGGCCACCCTGGGCCTGACCGGTGAGTGGGCGGGCGGCGGGAGGAGGGCCCTGGGAGACTCTCCCTCTGTCGCCATCTTCCTGGAAACACCAGTGACACCCCTCCCCACAGGCTCCACGCTGGCCTGGGGTCCGGGTGGAGGCGGTGCCTGGCAGGGGCTGGGCTGCAGAGTGGCTCCCCCAACAGGGGCCTCGGCAGTGGTGCTGCTGGTCTCCACGCTCGGGCCACACCTCACGGCCCGGGGACGGACACTTTCTGAGAGCTTGTGGGAGGGAGTCCCGCCCGCATCCTTCCTTACCACCCGCTGGGCCTCGCTGGCGCCTGGAGGCCCTGACAGTTGGAGGAGCTCAGGGGCAGCCTCTAGCCGCAGCGCCCCCACCTCAGGGTCAGACCTCTCCAGACTGAGGACTGGGGGGCGGGCGGGGGGTCAGCCAACATGGGAGCCCTGGGCCTCGCCGCAGGAGTTCACAGGTTGACCTCGAACTTGGCAGAGAGACAACGTCTTATCCTAATTGGACTTCCGGTCGTGGGAAGACAGGCTGGGAACCCACAGAACAGGCCAAGCAGATTGGGGGCAGAGGCAGGGGTAATGACAGGAAGCCCTGGGGCAGGCCAGGCCCGGGCTGTGAAGCTGCAGTCAGGCAGGTTGGCACGGTGACAGCACCATAGGACAAAGAGTGGCTCACATCCACGGTGGCACAGCTGGTGCATAGGCTGCGGAAGGAGAGCCCGGGGGCACCAAGAGGGTTCAGGTTTCTGATCCGGTCTGAGCTCTTTGGGAGCAAAGTTGAGCCAGAGGAGTGAGATGCCCCCAGACTCAGTGGAGGGAGCCCAGCGCACAGGGACCACGGGGCCTGTGTTCAGAGAGCAGAGCCTGTGCTGAAGGGGCCCAGGGGTGCTGATTGGATGGGGGAGGCAGGTGTGGTGGAGGGTTCACAGGGGTGCTGTTGGGGTGGGTGAGGAGGGTGCTGGAGGATGGAGCACAGCGGTGCTTGTGAGGGGTGTGAGATGGGGGAGGAAGGAGACATTAGAGGAACCAGAAAGAATTGGAATTAGGAGGGGAAAACAAAGATGGTGGCCTAGGTAAGCACCTAAACTGCTGTCTCACACAACAATCTGAAAACAACAACTAAAAGACAGTACGGACATCTTCCAAAGCCACAGGACAGGTGGCTAAGTGGGAAATCCATAACTAGAAAGGAGAGAGGCTCAGGGATGGGATTGGAAGCCACAAAGCTCTGAGGTAGGGAGACACAGGCAGAGAGGAAGGGCAGCTGAGTGCCTGGCTGGCGGGAGGGGAATGGAAGCCCCCAACTGCACTGAAGCCCAGCCCCAGCTGAAACCCCGTGGGCCCAGGCTCATACGGGTGGAGCCCGGACTGTAAGAAAGGCACCCGGAGCTCAGAGACTGGGAAACTAGGGGGAGCTGGGAGTCGCAGCGGGCAGGGTGTAGAATCACGAGCCAGTGAGTGCGCACAGAGAGGTCTGACTGCGGAGGTTGCTGCAGCCTCTCCATAGCGGAAGGAGTCCGAAGCTCCTGACTGCACTGAATCCCAGTTCTGACTGCACTGAGCACGGAAACCCAGTCCTGGGCGAGCACCTGGGGCACCCACGCTCTTACAAGGGGAATCTGGACTGTTGGGCAGAAACTCAGGGGATCTGTGGAAGGCAGAGCTCTGAGGCACATGCACAAGGGCAGGGCAGATGGGAAGCCAAGACTGTCAACTCAGCCCTGAGATTCAGGCTGTTGCAATTTTGCAAGTCTGGTCCTATAAGACTGTCTCTAATACAGAAGGTATCCCGGCATAGAAACAGCTGATACATCCAATTGGCCTGGAGTCAATTCCTCCCAGTGATACCAACAACAATCAAGACGTAACCAAAGGGGAGCACCAAGAGAGTCTACCTCAGGTAACTGGGGAAGCTGACCCATCAGCCCATATAAGACACTGAGCACACAGAGCCATCCTGCCAATTCAGGGAAGCAGTGAAAATGCCGAGACAAGGAAATAGATCTTAAACGAAAGAAATGGAGGCGAACAAAAGACTGGATATAGAGTTCAAAACCATGGTTATAAGGTTTTTCAAGAATTTCTTAGAAAAGGCCAATAAATTTAACGAGACCCTCCAGGATATGAAAAAGGGCCAACTAGAAATTAAACATAAACTGTCTGAAATAAAAAATATTATACAGAGGCCCAACAGCAGACTAGAGGAACACAAGAATCAAGTCAAAGATTTAGAATACAAAAAGGCAAAGAACACTCCTCCAGAGAAGCAAGAAGAGAAGAGAATCCAGAAAATTGATGATAGTGTAAGGAGCCTCTGGGACAACTTCAAGTGTAGCAACATCAGAATTATGGGGGTGCCAGAAAAAAAGAGAGAGCAAGATACTAAAAACCTGTTTGAAGAAATAATATCAGAAAACTTCTCCCATCTGGTGAAAGAAATAGACTTACAAGTACAGGAAGCACACAGAACCCCCCACAAAAGGAATCCAAAGAGGACCACACCAAGACACATCATAATTAAATTCCAAGGGCAAAAGACAAAGAGAGAATCTTACAAGCAGCAAGAGAAAAACAGTTAGTTGCCTATAAAGGAGCACCCATAAGATTATCAGCTGATTTTTCAACAGAAACTATGCAGGCCAGATGGGAGTGACAAGAAATATTCAAAGTGATGAATAGCAAGAACCTACAACCAAGATTACTCTACCCAGCAAAGTTATCATTCAGAATTGAAGGGCAGATAAAGAGCTTCACAGATAAGAAGAAGCTAAAGGAGTTCATCACCACTAAACCAGAATTATATGAAATGCTGAAAGGTATTCTTTAAGAAGAGAAAGAAGAAGAAAAAAGTAAAGAAAAATTATGATCAACAAATACATATATATCAAGTGAATCTAAAAATCTGAGGAACAGAATAAACTGGTGAATATAATAGAATCAGGGGCAAAGAAAGGGAATGGATTGATAATTATCAGGGGGAAAGGAATGTGGGCAATGAGGACAATGGGGGAGGAGGAAAGGGCAGAAGGTGGGGTGGAAACCGGGTGGAAGGGAGCTATGGGGCAGGAGAAAGGAGAAACAATTGTAGTAATCTGAGCAATAAAGATTTATTTAGTTAAAAAAAATACCAATTTGAGAAACAATATAGCACATAGCCTGGAGGAGGGATCTTCCAGCCTAAGTAATAGCAAAAGATTTTGCTCATACACCTAGCAGAGATTTGGAATTCAAGTGACTGAAAAGTAACAGAATTGCAAACTATTGCATAAAGTCTTGTGAGTTATGCCTCTAAACAATTCTGAATAGACTTACATTATTCTCTTCTTACTATAATAATTAAATATTTTTCTCTATAAAAAGTAAAAAAAAAAAAAAAAAGAATTGGAGTCAGAGCTCTGAGGGTGCAGACTCTGCTCCTCGCTGTCTTATGTTTGCAATGGGCCCTCCGCTGAGGGCGGAGGAGACATCACCTGTTCCTCATGTCTCCGTCCAGCTCGTCCAGCTCCCGACTTCGAAGCTGTGACCACCCAAGTCCCGCCCACCACCACCCCCGAGCCCCCCGTGGAGCCTCGCCTGGGGGAGCTGACGGTGACGGGGTCCTCCCCGGACTCGCTGAGCCTGGCCTGGACCGTCCCCGAGGGCCAGTTTGACCACTTCCTGGTCCAGTACAAGAACGGGGACGGGCAGCCCAAGGCGGTGCGGGTGCCGGGACACGAGGCCGGGGTCACCATCTCGGGCCTGGAGCCGGCCCACAAGTACAAGATGCACCTGTACGGCGTCCACGCCGGCCAGCGCCAGGGCCCCGCCTCCGCCACCGGGGTGACGGGTGAGTGGGCGGGGGCGCCGGGGAGCCTGCAGCTCGCACTGTGATGGCTGATGGGCGCAGGGCCCTCTGCTCCGGGCTGGGCCGTGGTGCCGCTGGGCTCCCGCAGGGCCCGGGGCCGGGCGTGACCAGGGCTCGGGAGAAGACGGGACTTCCCCACGGAGCCTGCCTCACCTCCCTGTGTGTGTCCTTCTCACGGCAGAGGACGAGCCCCCCGGCCCCCCGGAACCCAGCACGGAGGCCCCCGAGCCCCCCGAGGAGCCCGTGCTGGGGGAGCTGACGGTGACGGGGTCCTCCCCGGACTCGCTGAGCCTGTCCTGGACCGTGGCCCGGGGCCACTTCGACGCCTTCGCCGTGCAGTACAAGGACAGGGACGGGCGGCCCCAGGTGGTGCGTGTCGGGGGCGAGGAGAGCGCGGTGACCGTGCGGGGCCTGGAGCCGGGGCGCAAGTACAAGATGCACCTGTACGGCCTGCACGGGGGGCGGCGCTTGGGCCCCACATCCACTCTGGGCCTGACTGGTGAGTGACTACTGGAGGGCCCCAGGGTTGGGCTTAGGCAAGATCTCTGTAGTGGCGTCAGAGTCTCTTCCTGTTCAGTTCAAAACCTCTAAGCCACACCCCGTCCACTAGGCAGCTCAGGACAGGGGTGGTCCACGGCCAGGAAGCAGGTTTCAGGGCAGGGCCCAACCATCCGGAAGGCCTTGGGTATTGAAGCGGCAAGCAAGCTTCACCATGCGGTGTGACTCTCCGCTGGGCCTGCAGCTCTGGAAAGAGCTCTTTGGGGGAGGCTGGGATATAGATCTTGAAATATGAATGCAATCAACCAGCATTTGTATATACAATTTCAAACAAGCAGGAAGAATGGAATAATGAAGGCCCAGGGTCATCACCTTCCACCATATATCAGCTCCTGCCAGAAGGCTCGTCACAGAATGCCTCTTCATTAACCACTTGGTTGACATAATTCACATACCAGAAAAGTCATCTTTCAGTATGCATCTTGTGGGTCTGTAGTGTGTTTCCTGTGTGCATTGTCTGGCTTCTTCCCTGAGCACATGTTTGAGGTCCACCCATGTTGTAGCCTCAAGCAGTACTTTATTCCTCTGTAGAGCCAAGTGGTATTCCTTATAGGGTAGACCACTGCTGTGTTTTTACATTCAACTGCACTTCCTCATCATATTTACAGTCCTCTCTTTAAAAAGGCTGTTTAAAAATGACCATATGATAAGGATTGTACCTTAAAAATGAACAGTCATTTCTTTGTGTCCTCAAGTCTCAGTCACTGCTACAGTCTCCTGGTTTTATCACATTTCTTGTTTTCCAAATTTGTTGCTGAATTTTGGTCTAAATAAAGAAGGTAGGCAGGCAGATTTTAAGTGGCAGTGGAGTTAAGTGGATGTTGCATAGACACGCTCCCAGGACCAAACTGGAATTACAACTGAAATACGGGAAAACCTCTAGAATAATTAATGGAAGACTCACGGGAGAAAACCCTGATAATAGAGGATGAAAAGTGGAGATTGCATAGAGACTGGTTGGAAGGGCCAAGGCAAAAAGAGCTGGCTGGGCTCCCACAGACAGAAACTGAAGTCCTGGAGAGATATCTCAGCTGTGGGGTGCCACTGAGAACTCTGGGGTCAAATCCCCAAGCTCCCCCCGCCCCCCAGCAGAAATCACCAGAACTGAGAAGAGTACCCACATAACATTTGCCTGGGAAAACATCAGGGCTTCTATCTGCCAGGGAGAGAGGGCTGAAAATTCAGGCACCCTCTTAAAAAGTCAATGCACAAAATTCTCTGTAGAGCCACTCACCTTATGCTCTCACAGAGGGAGGGCAGAGTGGACTGGAGCTGTGTGAGCAGAAGCCAGGGTTGGGGCTCTGGGGTTAGAGCTCAGAAGGCAGACACCCCAAGTTTCCTGTGCTGAGTCATTCTCTCACTATGCAGAGGTGATCTTTCTCATGCAGACATTTGCTATACAGATAGTTGGAGGCAGATAGTTGACCCACCCTATTGAAAAACCCATTAAGAGACTGAGAATAACAATTAGCCTCCAGGCAGAAGCAATTGCACCATCCTGTGGGGGAAAAACTCTTACCATACCTGTGGACAATTGCCTGAAGGCAATTCCAGACCAAATCCTATCATAAGTCTGTAGACAGTGGCAGTCTCTGGAGACTTTGAGTCTTTGCCTAAGATAATTAGTCAGAAACAGCTTGACACCATCCTACACTAGAAATTGAGAGATGTACAGATCTAATACATAGTCACAAACCCAAACAGGTAGCCAAAATGAAGAGAGAAAGAAACAACCCCCAAATGAAAGAACAAGAGAAGTCTCCAGAGAAAAGATAAAAGAAATGGAGATAAGAAATTTATCTGATTAAAGTTCAGAATAATGATGGTAAAGATGCTCAAAAGCATGAGAAAAGACATAGTAACTATGAAAAAACAAAGAATGATATAGAACACATTGGAATAACAGCAGATTAAGGAAAGCTGAGAATCAAATCAGAGAATTAGAAGATAAGGTTTTTTTTTGTTTGTTTTTTTTAAATCACTAAATCAGAGAACCAAAAAGAATAAACAATAAAAAAAAAACACAGGAGCATAGCTTAAGGGAACTGTGAGACAACATGAAACATAACAATATTTTGAAGAATAGGTGTGCCAGAAGAGGCAGAAAGGGAGAACATGTCTGAAGAAATAATGGTAGAAAACTTCCCTAACCTGGTAAAGGAAAAAGTCATACAAGTTCAGGAGGCACAGAAAGCCCCAAACAAGAACTCAAAAAGGTCCACACCCAGACACATCATAATTAAAATGCCAAAAATTAAAGACAAAGAGAGAATCTTAAAGGCAGCAAGAGAAAAGCAAACTGTTACCTACAAAGGAGTTCCCATAAAGCTGACACCTGATTTCTCATCAGAAACCCTACAGGCCAGAAAGGAATCTCATGAAGTACTCAAGGTAATGGAAAACAAGGATCTGCGACCAAAATTACTATATCCAGCAAGGCTATTTGGACAGTCAAATACAGAGCTTCTCAGACAAAAAGAAGAAAAAAAAAAATGGCTAAAGGAGTTCATCCCTACCAAGCCCAGATTAAAAGAAATGCTAAAAGACCTACTGTAATGAGAAGAAATATAGAATGCTCGGCATACAGAAGTAGAATGGCATAAATAAGCACCTATCAATAATAATCTTAAATGTAAATGGAATAAATGTACCCATCAAAACATGACCCAACTATATGCTATCTACAAGGGACCCACCTCAGAACAAAAGACACACAGGATGAGAGTAAAGGGATGGAAATTTTTTTCCATGCAAATGGAAATGAAAAAAAGTTTGGAGTAGCGATACTCATATCTGACAAAATAGACTTCAAAATGAAGACCAGCTGGGACCAGTTTGGCTCAGTAGATAGAGCGTCGGCCTGCGGACTGAAAGGTCCCGGGTTCGATTCCGGTCAAGGGCATGTACCTTGGTTGCGGGCACATCCCCAGTGGGGGGGGTGCAAGAGGCAGCTGGTCGATGTTTCTCTTTCATCGTCATTTCTAACTCTCTGTCCCTCTCAATTCCTCTCTGTGTAAAATCAATAAAATATATATATTTTTTTTTTTTTAAATGAAGACCATCACAAGATACAACAAAAGTCACTACATAATACTAAAGGGATTGATACAACAAAAGAATATAATCCTGGTAAACATATATGCACCAAATATAGGAGCACTGAAATATACAAAAAAGAACTTCTAGAGCACTTTAAGGGAGAGATTGATAACAATATAAAAATAATAGGGGAACTTTAACACCCCACGGACTTCACTGGACAGATCTTCCAGACAGAAGATCAGCAGTGACTCTAAAGGACACATGGATCTGATGGAATTAATAGACATTTATAGAACAACCAGAGGCCTGGTGCACAAAATTCATGCATGGGGAGGGGAAAGCCCTCAGCCCAGCCTGCACCCTCTTTAATCTGGGACTCCTTAGGAGATGTCTGACTGCCAGTTTAGGCCTGATCAGGATTGGGCCTAAACTGGCAGTCAGACATCCTTCTCACAATCCTGGACCACTGACTCCTAATAACTCACATGCCTGCCTGCCTGCCTGGTTGCCCCAACTGCCCCCCTGCCAGCCTTGTCACCCCTCACAGCCCCCTGCTGGCCTAGTCGCCCAATGCAGCTTGCTGTTAAGTCATTTGGTCTTCCCTCACTAATCCTGCTGTCAGCCTGGTTTTAGACAGCCATCTTGTGAGTGTGTGAGGGTCAATTTGCATATTATCTCTTTATTATATAGGATTCACCCCAAAGCTGCAGAATATACATTTTTCTCAAGTGCACATTCACAAAGATAATCACGTTATGATATAAAACAAGTCTCTACAAGCTCAAGACAACTGAAATCATATCAAGCATCTTCTCAGATCACAGTGGAATGAAATTAGACATCAACTACAGTAAAAACACATGGAAGCTAAATAGGATGTTATTAAGCAATGAATGGGCTACCAATGAGTTTATGAAAGAAATAAAAAAAATTCCTGGAAATAAATGAAAATGGACACACAACAATTTGAGATCTCTGGGACACAGCAAAAGCAGTTCTGAGAGGGAAATTCATAGCATTACAGGATTTCCTAAAAACAAAACAAAACAAAAAAACAATAAACTATTTAACCCTACAACTTAAAGAATTAGAAAGAGAACAAGTAATGCCCAGAGTAAATAGAAGGAAGGAAATCATAAAGATTAGAGCAGAAATAAATGACAGAGAGACAGAAGAAAAAAGAAAGAAAGAAAGAAAGAAAGAAAGAAAGAAAGAAAGAAAGGAAGGAAGGAAGGAAGGAAGGAAGGAAGGAAGGAAAAATCAATGACACCAAGAGCTGGTTCTTTGAAAGGATAAACATCATTGATGAATCACTAGCCAAACTCATCAAGAAACAAAGAGAGCCCTAGGTGGTTTTGCTTAGTGGATAGAGCTTTGGCCTATGGACTGAAGAGTCCCAGGTTTGATTCCAATCAAAGGCACATGCCTGAGTTGCGGTCTTGATCCCCCATTCTGGGGAGTGGGGACATGCAGGAGGCAGCTGATCAATGACTCTTTCTCATCATTGAGTTTCTACCTCTCTATTTCTCTCTGAAATCAATAAGAAAAATTTTTAAAAAGAAACAAAGAGAGAGGACCCAAATAAAATCAGAAACAAAAGTGGTGAATTAACCACTGACACTACATAAATACAAAAAATTGTAAGAAAATACTATGAACAAATATATCTGCCAACAAACTGGACAATGTGGATGAAATGGACAGATTCCTAGAAAAATACAATCTCTCAAAATTGAATCAGAAAGAATCAGAAAACCTGAATAAGCCACTAACAACTAAGGAAATAGAAGCAGTAATTTAAAAACTCCCAGCAAACAAAAGCCCAGGTCTGGATGGCTTCTCAGAAGAGTTTTACCAAACCTTCAAAGAACAATTAACACCTATACTCCTCAAACTATTCCAAAAATCCAAGAGAAAGGAACACTTCCAAACTTTTTATGAGGCCAGCATTATCCTAATTCCAAAACCAGATACAGACACTACAAAGAGAGAGAATTACAGCCCAATAACCCTGATGAACATAGATGCTAAAATCCTCAACAAAATATTAGCAAATTGGCTCCAGCAACATATTAAAAAGATCATACACCATGACCAAGTGGGAATTCTTCCAGGGATGCAAGGCTGGTACAATATTTGCAAATCAATAAACATGATACATCACATTAAAATCACATGATCGTATCAATAGATGCAGAAAGAGCATTGGACAAAATCCAACACCCATTTTGATAAAAACTCTCAACAAAGTGGGAATGATAAAGAGAACAACCTACAGTGAATAACATCGTAAATGGACAAAAACTAAAACCATTTCTTCTAAGAACAGGGACAAGACAGGGATGTCTGTTTTCACCGCTCTTATTCAACATAACACTGGAAGTCCTGGCCACAGAGATCAGACAAGAAGAAGAAATAAAAGGCATCCAATTGGAAAAGAGGAACTAAAACTCATTATTCACAGTAGACATGGCATTGTACATAGAAAACTCTAAAGCCTCCACCAAAAAACTCCTAGATTTAATATGTGAATTTGGCAATGTAGCAGGATACAAAATCAACACCCAAAAATCAATGGGCTTTTTTATACACCAATAATTAATTCCCAGAAAGAGAAACTAAATGAACTATCCCATTTGCCATTGCAACAACAACAACAAAAAATTAAGATACTTAGGAATAAACTGAACCACAGAGGTAAAAGACTTGTACTCAGAAAACAATAGGAATTTGAAAAAAGAGAAGATAATATAAACAAATGAAAGAATATACTGTGTTCATGGATTGGTAGAAGTAACATCATTAGCTGAAACCAGTTTGGCTCAGTGGATAGAGCGTCAGCCTGCGGACTGAGGGGTCCCGGGGTGGATTCCGGTCAGGGGCGTGTGCCTTGGCTGCAGGCACATCCCCAGTGGGGGTGTGCAGGAGGCAGCTGGTCGATGTTTCTCTCTCATCAATGTTTCTGGCTTTCTAGCTTTCTCCCTTCCTCTCTGTGGAAAATCAATAAAATATATATTTGTTTAAATAACATCATTAAAATATCCATGCTACCCAAGGCAATTTACAGATTCAATGCAATCCCTACTAAAATACCAACAACATATTATACAGATCTAGAAAAAATACTCCAAAAATTTATATGGAGCCGAGACTGGTTTGGCTCAATGGATAGAGTGTCGGCTTGGGGACTGAAGGGTTCCGGGTTCGATTCCGGTCAAGGGCATGTACCTTGGTTGCGGGCATATCCCCAGTAGGGGGTGTGCAAGAGGCAGCTGATCGATGACTCTCTCTCATCAATGTTTCTAACTCTCTATCTCTTCCCCTTCCTCTCTGTACAAAATCAATAAAATATATTTAAAAAAAATTATATGGAACCTAAAAAGATCCTGAATAGCCGCAGCAATGTTTTTAAAAATATGTATATATTTTATTGATTTTTTTTTTTTTTTTTTTTTTTTTTTTTTGCAGAGAGAAAGGGAGAGGGATAGAGAGCTAGAAACATCAATGAGAGAGAAACATCAATCAGCTGCCTCCTGCACACCTCCTACTGGGGATGTGCCCGCAACCAAGGTACATGCTCTTGACCGAGATCGAACCTGGGACTCTTCAGTCCACAGGCCAACGCTCTATCCACTGAGCAACTTGGGTAAGGGCACCGCAGCAATCTTGAGAAAGAAGAATGAAATTGGAGGAACCAGTATCCAGATTTCAAGTTATATTAAAAGCCCGTAATCAAGACAGCCTGGTATGGCACAAGAACAACCATGTAGACGAATGGAACAGAACAGAGACCCTGGAAATTGACACAAGCCATTATGTTCAATTAATATTTGACAAAGGAGGCAAGAGCATACAATGGAGTCAAGAGAGTCTCTTCAATAAATGATGTTGGGAAAATTGGACAGATACATGCAAAAAAAAAAAAAAGAAGTGAAACTAGATCACCAGCTTATAGCATACACAAGAATAAACTCAAAATGAATAAAAGACTTAAAACACAAGACATGAAACCATAAAAATCCTAGAAGAAACCACAGGCAGCAAAATCTCAGACATCGACTGTAGCAATATGTTTACAGATATATCTCCTAGGGCAAAGGAAACGAAAGAGAAAATAAACAAATGGGACTACATCAAAATAAAAAGCTTCTGCCGAAACCTGTTTGGCTCAATGGATAGAGCGTCGGCTTGAGGACTGAAAGGTCCCGGGTTCGATTCCGGTCAAGGGCATGTACCTTGGTTGTGGGCATAATTAAATTAAATTAAATTAAAATTAAATTAAATTTAATTTAATTTAAAAATAAAAAGCTTCTGCACGACAACAAAAAAAACCAACAAAATGAAAAGGGAGCCCACTGTATGGGGGAACATATTTGGCAATGATACATCTGATAAAAGGTTAATGTCCAAAATATACAAGGAACTCATACAACTTAACAAAAGACAAACAATCCAATTAAAAAATGGGCAAAGGACCGAAATAGACACTTCTCCAAAGTGGACTCATAGATGGCCAAGAGACAAATGAAAAAATGCTCAAAGTCACTGATCATCAGAGAGATGCAAATTAAAAGGACAACGAGGTATGACCTCACACCTGTCAGAATGGCTCCCATCAACAAATCCACAAATGACGAGTGCTGGTGAGGACGTGGGAAAAAGGATCCCTAGTGCGCTGCTGGTGGGAATGCAGACTGCTGCAGCCACTGAGGAAAACATTGTGGAGTTGCCTCAAAAAATTAAATGTGGAGCTGCCATTTGACCCAGGAACCCCACTTCTAGGAATATATACCAAGAAACTAGAAACATCAATCAGAAAGAATGTATGCACCCCTATGTTCATTGCAGTACAATTTACAACAGCTAAGATCTGGAAACAGCCCATGTGCCAGTGGATGAGTGGGTAAAAAAGCTGTGGTACATCCACCCCAGGGAATGCTATGCAGCAGTAAAAGAGGAAAGACAGCATGGAGGGACCTGGAGAGTGTCATGCTGAGTGAAATAAGCCGGTCAGAGAAAAACAAGTGTCACATGATCTCACTCATATCTGGAATCTGATGAAAAAAATAAACTGATGAACGGAGTGGATCAGAGACATGGAAGCCTGGAGCAGAGTGCGGAATCGCAGAGGGAAGAGGGGAGGGCTGGATCTACCAGGGTGGTGAGGGCCTGGGGTGGGGAGTGGGGACGGGCTGGAGGGGGTCAATGAGGGGAAAAGGGGACATACGTAATGTTTCAATAATAAAGAATTATTTATAAAAATTATTTTTTTAAAAAGGAAGGTAGGTTCTAGTTGGGAGGATTGAAGCTTTAAGTAGGTGGGGAACGCCAAGGAGGTCCTGAAGAGAAAGTGACATTGGAGCAGGACTCAGAGGAGCAGGCAGGAGCTGCAGGCACCGGGAAGCAGGCCTGCGAGGAGGGAGCAGGCAGGCCTCCAGGAGGGAGGTGGCCAGTTGCACCAGAAACCAGGAGGGTGGGTCTCAACAGCTCTTCCAGCAACAGGAGAGCTTGTTTGCCTCTCTTCCAGCCCCTGAAGCGGAGCCCCCTGCCGGCGCCACCGTGGAGCCTCGCCTGGGGGAGCTGACGGTGACGGGGTCCTCCCCGGACTCGCTGAGCCTGGCCTGGACCGTCCCCGAGGGCCAGTTTGACCACTTCCTGGTCCAGTACAAGAACGGGGACGGGCAGCCCAAGGCGGTGCGGGTGCCGGGACACGAGGCCGGGGTCACCATCTCGGGCCTGGAGCCGGCCCACAAGTACAAGATGCACCTGTACGGCGTCCACGCCGGCCAGCGCCGGGGCCCCGCCTCCGCCACCGGGGTGACGGGTGAGTGGGCGGGGGCGCCGGGGAGCCTGCAGCTCGCACTGTGATGGCTGATGGGCGCAGGGCCCTCTGCTCCGGGCTGGGCCGTGGTGCCCGCTGGGCTCCCGCAGGGCCCGGGGCCGGGCGTGACCAGGGCTCGGGAGAAGACGGGACTTCCCCACGGAGCCTGCCTCACCTCCCTGTGTGTGTCCTTCTCACGGCAGAGGACGAGCCCCCCGGCCCCCCGGAACCCAGCACGGAGGCCCCCGAGCCCCCCGAGGAGCCCGTGCTGGGGGAGCTGACGGTGACGGGGTCCTCCCCGGACTCGCTGAGCCTGGCCTGGACCGTGGCCCGGGGCCACTTCGACGCCTTCACCGTGCAGTACAAGGACAGGGACGGGCGGCCCCAGGTGGTGCGTGTCGGGGGCGAGGAGAGCGCGGTGACCGTGCGGGGCCTGGAGCCGGGGCGCAAGTACAAGATGCACCTGTACGGCCTGCACGGGGGGCGGCGCGTGGGCCCCGCGGCCACCCTGGGCCTGACCGGTGAGTGGGCGGGCGGCGGGAGGAGGGCCCTGGGAGACTCTCCCTCTGTCGCCATCTTCCTGGAAACACCATATCACACACACACACACACACACACACACACACCCCGCGCTCCACGCTGGCCTGGGGTCCGGGTGGAGGCGGTGCCTGGCAGGGGCTGGGCTGCAGAGTGGCTCCCCCACAGGGGCCTCGGCAGTGGTGCTGCTGGTCTCCACGCTCGGGCCACACCTCACGGCCCGGGGACGGACACTTTCTGAGAGCTTGTGGGAGGGAGTCCCGCCCGCATCCTTCCTTACCGCCCGCTGGGCCTCGCTGGCGCCTGGAGGCCCTGACAGTTGGAGGAGCTAAGGGGCAGCCTCTAGCCGCAGCGCCCCCACCTCAGGGTCAGACCTCTCCAGACTGAGGACTGGGGGGGAAGGGGGGGTCAGCCAACATGGGAGCCCTGGGCCTCGCCGCGGGAGTTCACGGGTCGACCTTGAACTTGGCAGAGACAAGGTCTTATCCTAATGGGGCTCCCAGTCGGTCGTGGGAAGACAGGCTGGGAACCCACAGAACAGGCCCAGCGGGGGGATGGGGGGAAGGGGCAATGACAGGAAGCCCTGGGGCAGCCAGGCCCGGGCTGCGAGGCCTAGGCAGCCCGTCCACGCTCCCCCAGGACAGCTGAGGCCAGGTCAGGCCGGCATCAGCACGGTGACAGCACCATAGGACAGAGTGGGTCACATCCACGGGCACAGCTGTGCAAAGGCTGGGGACGGGAGCACGGGGGCACCGGGGGGTGTGGGTGGAATGCTGGGTGGGGGGCAGTCCCGAGAAGGGGTGCAGAGGTAGGCAGCTCAGGCAGCAGGGCTCCTGCGGCCCAGAGGGCTGTGCAGCTTTAAGTAAGACCGACTCCATCACCGAGCGTATGCGGTCCCATTCTGACCCTGAGCAGAGGGGTGGGAGGGAGGCGGGAACAGCAGGAGGCAGGGGAGCACAGGGGATTGGTGGGGGTGGCCAGGCCAGGACATTGGGGCTGCAGGTGTGTGGGGAGCGGAGAAGGGAGAGAAGTTCAGAGAGAGGGAGGTCGGGGCAGCTGAGGACTGAAGAGGCACAGGGTCAGGGCGGCTGAGCTGTTTGGGAGCCAAGTCCTGAGCCAGAGGAGTGAGATGCCCCCAGGCCCAGTGCAGGGGGCCCAGCGCACAGGGACCATGGGACTGTGTTCAGAGCAGAGCCTGTGCTGAGGGGCCCAGGGTTGCTGGTGGGGTGGGGGAAGCGGGTGCCAGAGGAGGGGTCACAGGGGAGCTGGTGGGGTGGGGGAGGCGGTGCTGGAGGAGGGGTCACAGGGATGCTAGTGGGGTGTGGGAGGCGGTGCTGGAGGAGGGGTCACAGGGGTGCTGGGAGAGATGGGGGAGGAAGGAGACATTAGAGGGACCAGAAAGAATTGGAGTCAGAGCTCTGAGGGTGCAGACTCTGCTCCTCGCTGTCTTATGTTTGCAATGGGCCCTCCGCTGAGGGCGGAGGAGACATCACCTGTTCCTCATGTCTCCGTCCAGCTCGTCCAGCTCCCGTCCTGACGGTGACGGGGTCCTGGACTCGCTGAGCCTGGCCTGGACCGTCCCCGAGGGCCAGTTTGACCACTTCCTGGTCCAGTACAAGAACGGGGACGGGCAGCCCAAGGCGGTTGCCGGGGGTCTGTGTGTGTCCTTCTCACGGCAGAGGACGAGCCCCCCGGCCCCCCTGGCCTGGACCGTGGCCCGGGGCCACTTCGACGCCTTCGCCGTGCAGTACAAGGACAGGGACGGGCGGCCCCAGGTGGTGCGTGTCGGGGGCGAGGAGAGCGCGGTGACCGTGCGGGGCCTGGAGCCGGGGCGCAAGTACAAGATGCACCTGTACGGCCTGCACGGGGGGCGGCGCGTGGGCCCCGCGGCCACCCTGCGCATCCTTCCTTACCACCCGCTGGGCCTCGCTGGCGCCTGGAGGCCCTGACAGTTGGAGGAGCTCAGGGGCAGCCTCTAGCCGCAGCGCCCCCACCTCAGGGTCAGACCTCTCGGGGGTCAGCCAACATGGGAGCCCTGTGCCTCGCCGCGGGAGTTCACGGGTCGACCTTGAACTTGGCAGAGACAAGGTCTTATCCTAATGGGGCTCCCGGTCGGTCGTGGGAAGACAGGCTGGGAACCCACAGAACAGGCCAAGCGGGGGGATGGGGGGAAGGGGCAATGACAGGAAGCCCTGGGGCAGCCAGGCCCGGGCTGGGAGGCCTAGGCAGCCCGTCCACGCTCCCCCAGGACAGCTGAGGCCAGGTCAGGCCGGCATCAGCACGGTGACAGCACCATAGGACAGAGTGGGTCACATCCACGGGCACAGCTGTGCAAAGGCTGGGGACGGGAGCACGGGGGCACCGGGGGGTGTGGGTGGAATGCTGGGTGGGGGGCAGTCCCGAGAAGGGGTGCAGAGGTAGGCAGCTCAGGCAGCAGGGCTCCTGCGGCCCAGAGGGCTGTGCAGCTTTAAGTAAGACCGACTCCATCACCGAGCGTATGCGGTCCCATTCTGACCCTGAGCAGAGGGGTGGGAGGGAGGCGGGAACAGCAGGAGGCAGGGGAGCACAGGGGATTGGTGGGGGTGGCCAGGCCAGGACATTGGGGCTGCAGGTGTGTGGGGAGCGGAGAAGGGAGAGAAGTTCAGAGAGAGGGAGGTCGGGGCAGCTGAGGACTGAAGAGGCACAGGGTCAGGGCGGCTGAGCTGTTTGGGAGCCAAGTCCTGAGCCAGAGGAGTGAGATGCCCCCAGGCCCAGTGCAGGGGGCCCAGCGCACAGGGACCATGGGACTGTGTTCAGAGCAGAGCCTGTGCTGAGGGGCCCAGGGTTGCTGGTGGGGTGGGGGAGGCAGGTGCTGGAGGAGGGGTCACACGGGAGCGGGTGGGGTGGGGGAAGCGGGTGCCAGAGGAGGGGTCACAGGGTTGCTGGTGGGGTGGGGGAAGCGGGTGCCGGAGGAGGGGTCACAGGGAGCTGGTGGGTGGGGTGGGGGAAGCGGGTGCCAGAGGAGGGGTCAGCTGGTGGGGTGGGGGAAGCGGGTGCCAGAGGAGGGGTCACAGGGTTGCTGGTGGGGTGGGGGAAGCGGGTGCCGGAGGAGGGGTCACAGGGGTGCTGGTGGGGGGGGGGATGCGGTTGCCGGAGGAGGGGTCACAGGGGTGCTAGTGGGGTGGGGGAGGCGGTGCTGGAGGAGGGGTCACAGGGTTGCTGGTGGGGTGGGGGAGGCGGTGCTGGAGGAGGGGTCACAGGGGTGCTGGGAGAGAGATGGGGGAGGAAGGAGACATTAGAGGGACCAGAAAGAATTGGAGTCAGAGCTCTGAGGGTGCAGACTCTGCTCCTCGCTGTCTTATGTTTGCAATGGGCCCTCCGCTGAGGGCGGAGGAGACATCACCTGTTCCTCATGTCTCCGTCCAGCTCGTCCAGCTCCCGACTTCGAAGCTGTGACCACCCAAGTCCCGCCCACCACCACCCCCGAGCCCCCCGTGGAGCCTCGCCTGGGGGAGCTGACGGTGACGGGGTCCTCCCCGGACTCGCTGAGCCTGGCCTGGACCGTCCCCGAGGGCCAGTTTGACCACTTCCTGGTCCAGTACAAGAACGGGGACGGGCAGCCCAAGGCGGTGCGGGTGCCGGGACACGAGGCCGGGGTCACCATCTCGGGCCTGGAGCCGGCCCACAAGTACAAGATGCACCTGTACGGCGTCCACGCCGGCCAGCGCCGGGGCCCCGCCTCCGCCACCGGGGTGACGGGTGAGTGGGCGGGGGCGCCGGGGAGCCTGCAGCTCGCACTGTGATGGCTGATGGGCGCAGGGCCCTCTGCTCCGGGCTGGGCCGTGGTGCCCGCTGGGCTCCCGCAGGGCCCGGGGCCGGGCGTGACCAGGGCTCGGGAGAAGACGGGACTTCCCCACGGAGCCTGCCTCACCTCCCTGTGTGTGTCCTTCTCACGGCAGAGGACGAGCCCCCCGGCCCCCCGGAACCCAGCACGGAGGCCCCCGAGCCCCCCGAGGAGCCCGTGCTGGGGGAGCTGACGGTGACGGGGTCCTCCCCGGACTCGCTGAGCCTGGCCTGGACCGTGGCCCGGGGCCACTTCGACGCCTTCGCCGTGCAGTACAAGGACAGGGACGGGCGGCCCCAGGTGGTGCGTGTCGGGGGCGAGGAGAGCGCGGTGACCGTGCGGGGCCTGGAGCCGGGGCGCAAGTACAAGATGCACCTGTACGGCCTGCACGGGGGGCGGCGCGTGGGCCCCGCGGCCACCCTGGGCCTGACCGGTGAGTGGGGGGCGGGGGCGCTCTCCCCTCGGCCCCCTCCTCACAGGGCCGGCCCTCTCCTCTCCCCAGTGCCTGCCTCCCCCCCGCCCCCCCTCCGTCCTCTGGTGGCGGAGGAAGGTGGAGACCGCTGTCCGTGGGTCAGTGTCTTGGCCTCACCCAGTAGCTTAGTTCCCTCCCTGGCGGAGCCTCTGGCTGCTGCTGTGTTTCTGTGCGGCCTCGGGTCCTGGCTGGGCGGCGTGGTGGCCCGAGGGTGGAGCCAGGCCGACTGCATCGTGTCTGGGCCCGGCTCCTGCTGGAACGCACTGGCCCTGAGGGCAGTTTGCTCAGTGTTTGTTCCGTAGCCAGAAAGGACCCCTGTCTGGGGCGCTGAACCCGAGCCTCCTCTGCTCTGTCCCAGCCGCCCTGCCCCCGGCGCCCCCGGTGGCGCCCCGCCTGGAGGAGCTGGCCGTGGCCGCCGTGACCGCGGACTCGGTGCACCTGTCCTGGACGGCCGCTGGGGGCCCGTTCGACTCCTTCCTGGTCCAGTACCGGGACGTGCAGGGGCAGCCCCAGGCGGTGCCCGTGGGCGGAGACCTCCGGGAGGCCACCGTCTCCGGCCTGGCCCCGGCCCACAAGTACCAATTCCTCCTCTTCGGAGTGCGGGACGGGCAAAGGCATGGCCCACTCTCTGCTGACGCCAAGACCAAGACCGGTGAGTGCGGGCCAGAGGCCACCTTCCCCCTGGAGCCTTTGGCCGTCCTTCGCCCCCTTGTGGCCACAGTGGGAAGGTCATGTTCTCTGCTCCACACTGCAGACCTTGGGGCCTGTCTTTAAAGGGGTCCTGTGAGATCCAGCCCTGCGCTCTCCCTGTCCCTCACCCCGTCCTTCTCCCTGTCCTCTTAGCCCCAGGGACACCCGCTTCTTCCCTGTATCCTCTTTTTTAAAAATATATATTTTTATTACCCCTGCTGGTTTGGCTACAGCAGTGGCAAAGTCATTAGTCAAGAGAGCCAAATATCAAGAGTACAATTGAAATTTCTTTTGAGAGCCACATTTTTTTTAACTTAAACTATACAGGTAGGCACATTGTTATTAACTTAATTAGGGTATTCCTAAGCTGGCCTCTGCTAAAAACTCAAGGGGCCAAAGAGCCCCATATGGCTCTCGAGCCTCAGTTTGCTGACCACTGGGCTAGAGTGTCAGTCTGAGGGCTGAATGGTCCTAGGTGTGATTCTGGTCAGGGCACATGCCTGGGTTGCAAGCTCCATCCTCAGTGTTTTTATTGATTTTAGGAAGAGAGAAAGGGAGAGGAAAGATAGAAACATCAATGATGAGAGACAAACATCAACCGGCTGCCTCCTGCACGCCCCCACTGGGGATCAAGCCCACAGCCCGGGCATGTGCCCTGACTGGAATCGAACCGGCGGCCTTTCGGTGCATGACGGCTGGGCTTCCCGGCTGCTCTCTTGTCCCTCCTCTGCCTCCCCTTCCTGACACGTGGCCCCGAGGACGCTGTCTGCTTGTGGCACCTTTTCTGCCATTCTCCATGCACCTCCCTCTCCTTTCCAGTCCCAGACGCCAAACCGCCGCGCCTGGGGGAGCTCACAGTGACAGCTGTGACGCCAGACTCCGTGGGCCTCGCGTGGACGGTCCCCCAGGGCACATTCGACTCCTTCGTGGTCCAGTACAAGGACAGGCACGGGCAGCCCCGGGCGGTGCCGGTGGCCGCAGACCAGCGCGGGGCCGCCGTTGGCGGCCTGGAGCCCCACAGGAAGTACCGGTTCCTGCTCTACGGGCTGGCAGGCGGCAAGCAGCTGGGCCCCATCTCTGCTGAGGGCACCACAGGTGAGCCCAGCCCGCTCCCACCTTCCCCAGCGGCGGCCAGGGCGCGGCAGCCACAGCACCAAAGCAAACGCCCGGCCCTGCCCAGCCAGCGCTGGGCACTGGCCGTGCGCGCGTCCCTCCAGGCCCTGCTGGTGATGCAGTAGGAGCCCCGGGCCCGCAGGCCTGTGTTCCCATCCCAGAGGCCTGCTGGACAAGCCACCCCTGCCCTGTCCTGCACCTGCCAGTGGTTATGAACAAGCTCCTGGAGCTCGTAAACGCCCGCATTCCCCCTCCGCCCAGCCCAGGGGCAGGAGGTGGGCGTATGGGAGTGGCTGGTGTCACAGGGAGGGTGGAGGGGTCTCTGACCCGCACCCACTGCCAGACCACAAGCCACAGACCACAGCCAAGGGTGGGGCGCATGGCCAGTTGGGGCCAGGGGCTCTCGGACTCCATGATTCTCTTCGCTGGACCGTCACAATGGGACTGGAGACAGACTTCTCCATGAGCCCACCCCCCCCAGCAGGCAGGCCCTGCCCGGCTGCCCCCGCCCCTCCTCACCAGCTGCGTGCGGGGATGGGGAAGTGGGTGGAGGAGGCCCAGGCCAATAGAAAGCAGGGGGTGGCCAGGCAGGGCGGTGGCGGCCGTGAGCCTGGGACTCTTCTGAGCTCTGGCCACCACTCTGCCAGGGGTCTGGGGGTCAGGGAAACCAAGGCCCCTCTCCGCAGCCCACCACTCCTCTCCCCTACAGAGGTTTTTCCTCACTTCCCGCGCCGGCTCACAGCGGCCGGAGTCTGGGCTGCTTCCTGCCGGGACCCTTCCCAGACCCTCACGCCCCCGGAAGGTACCAGGCTGAGGTGCAGGCAGCTCTAAGACGCCCTTCTCCCCATCGCCCCCTGGAGCAGCGGCAGCCCCAGGCTTGCCCCTTCTTCCCCAGCCCCCTCCACCCCTGCCCTCAGCACAGTGTGGGTGGGGAGACCAGTGCAGGCTCTGGGCCAGAGCAGGACTGTGGCAGATTCCAGAGAAGAAAGCTGCTGGAAGGGCCTCAGTCTTTCCTTCCCCCACCTGGCTTCTACGCCAGGTCCCCCTCAGGCCTGGGCCACACAATGGAGTCCGGAGGGCCTGCTGTGCGCACACACACATGCACACACACATGCACACACACGAGACATGCACACACGGATGCACACACACATGCTCATACACACATAGCTTCTCTCCTGGGCTTCTTCCCCAGCCCCGGAAGCTGCCACAGAGGCCCCCGAGACCCCTGGAGGGCCCCGCCTGGGGGAGCTGGCGGTGACCGACAGCGCCCCCGACTCCCTGCGCCTGGCGTGGACGGGGGCCCGGGGGCCCTTCGACTCCTTCGTGGTGCAGTACTGGGACGCGGACAGGCAGCCCCAGGCCTTGCTCGTGGGTGGGGACCAGGACGAGGTGCGCGTGTCAGGCCTGGAGCCCAGCACCCCCTACAAGTTCTTCCTCTACGGCCTCCACCACGGGAGGCGCCTGGGGCCCATCTCCGCGGAGGGCTCCACAGGTAGCGCCAGGCGGCCCGTGGGGGGGCGGGGGGCCCAGGGTGGCGAGCAGGGGAACAACATGAGGGGCCGTGGGGAGGAAGCGCCGGGCAAGCAGCCCTGCTCTGCACGAGCTGGGGACCCAGCCCCTCCTCAGCGCCACCTACACAGGAGGGCCCGGGGCAGGGGTGGCGGTGCAGGGGGACTTGGCCCAAGTCTCCCAGCCGGCACGCTTCCGCCTCAACCCTCCTCCCACCGCTCCGGGCAGGATCGGCGCCTGCCGGGCGGACGCCGGGGGAGCCAGGGCCGCGGCTGTCCCAGCTGTCTGTCACCGACGTGACCACCAGCTCCATGCGGCTCAGCTGGGAGGCGCCCCCCGGGGCCTTCGACTCCTTCCTGCTCCGCTACGGGGTCCCGGCGGCCAGCACCCTGGAGCCGCACCCGCGGCCCCTGCTGCAGCGGGAGGTGACGGTGCCCGGCTCGCGGCTCTCAGCCGTGCTCCGGGACCTGCGCCCCGGGACGCTGTACAGCCTCACTCTGTACGGGCTGCGCGGGCCCCACCAGGCCGACAGCGTGCAGGGCACCGCCCGCACCCTCAGCCCAGGTGAGCGGCGTGCTTGGCGTCAGCAGGCCTGGGGCGGGAGGGGCATCCCGGACGGGGGCCCCCATGGCTCACCCCGTTACTCCGCACACCTCTCCCTCAGTTCTGGAGAGCCCCCGGGACCTACAGTTCAGCGAAATTGGGGAGACCTCGGTCAAGGTCAGCTGGACACCCCCACTGTCCAGAGCCGACAGCTTCAAAGTGTCCTACCAGCTGGTGGACGGAGGTGACCCCCTTTGCCCATGTCCTCGCTGGTCTCGTGTCCCCCACGCCCTTCCCCCACCCCGCCCCCGCTTCCTGCGGCTCCTAGCCCGCTGTGTTTTCAGGGGAGCCCCGGAGCGTGCAGGTGAGCGGCGCAGCCCGGACCCAGCAGCTCGAGGGGCTGGTCCCAGGTGCTCACTACGAGGTGACCGTGGTGTCCGTGCGAGGCTTTGAGGAGAGCGAGCCACTCACCGGCTTCCTCACCACGGGTGAGAGGGCGGGCGGGCGGCCAGGGCGGCGGGAGGCCACGGCGGCGTTGGTTGAGGGGCCAGAGAGGGGAGGGTGTCGGAGGGCCCAGTTGTGGGCCAGAGGCCTCGCAGGGTTTGGGAAGGAAAGTCCGCTCTGAGCCTCCCGCCCCCCAGTTCCAGACGGCCCCACCCAGCTGCGTGCGCTGAACTTGACGGAGGGAACGGCCCAGCTGCACTGGAAGCCGCCCCAGGCTCCGGTGGACACCTATGCCGTCAGGGTCACAGCCCCGGGCGGTGAGCGCAAGGGGACGAGGGCGGGAGGGAGGGCAGAGGCGGTCTGGGCTGTGGCAGAGCCGAGGGCAGCCTCTGACGCCCCCCACCATGGCCAGCCCCCCTTCTGCAGGCCTCGGCCCCCGGCAGCGCTGTGGACTACCCCCTGCAGGGCCTGGAGCTCCACACCAACTACACGGCCACCGTGCATGGCCTGCGGGGCCCCAACCTCACCTCTGCAGCCAGCATCACCTTCACCACAGGTACCGCCCGGGAGGGGGGCCGGGGCAGGTGCAAAGGGCTCCTCTCCATCTTCTCTCCCCCACTCCCCACCAGGGCTGGAAGGCCCCCAGGACTTGGAGGCCAAAGAAGTGACACCCCGCACGGCCCTGCTTACGTGGACTGAGCCCCAAGTCCTGCCCACCGGCTACGTGCTCTCCTACGAGGACGCCCCTGACGGACCGACCCAGGTGCCCCACCCTCCGCCCCTGGCCACGGCTCTCCCTGTTCCATTCCGGGGCTGCCTCTGCCGCTGCCGCCCCAGCGGGCTCCGCCTCGTGTCCCTGACCGGCCCTTCTCTGCCCACAGGAGATCCTGCTCCCGGGAAGCGCCACCTCTCACCAGCTCCGGGGCCTCTTCCCCGCCACCTCCTACAGAGCCCGGCTCCGGGCCGTGTGGGGCGAGGGCCTCTCGCCGCCTGTGTCCACCGCCTTCACCACCGGTGCCTGGGCGGGCCGGGCAGGGGCTGCGTGGGCAGCAGGGGCCTGCGGTTTGGAAGGAGTATTGACTCTCCCTGTGCCCCCCCAGGTGGACTGCAGGTCCCCTTCCCCCGGGACTGTGGGGAGGAGATGCAGAACGGGGCGGGCAACTCCAGGACCACCACCATCTTCCTCAACGGGGACCGGGCGCGGCCGCTGGACGTGTTCTGTGACATGGAGACGGATGGGGGCGGCTGGCTGGTGGGTGCAGCGGGGGCGGGCCGGCAGGGTGGGCACGGGGCGGGCATGGGCCGGCAGGGCTGGCGGGATGCGCCAGGGCCCACAGGCTGACGGTGGCCCCCGCTTCCCAGGTGTTCCAGCGCCGCGTGGACGGACGCACGGACTTCTGGCGGGACTGGGAGGACTACGCCCACGGTTTCGGGAACCTCTCCGGGGAGTTCTGGCTGGGTCAGTGCCACTCAGGGTGGGGGACAGGGAAGGGGCCCGTGCACAGCGGAGCCCGGTGAGAGCAGGGTTCCCCCGCAGGCAACGAGGCCCTGCACAGCCTGACGAGCGCCGGGGACTACTCCATGCGTGTGGACCTGCGGGCCGGGGCTGAGGTGGCCTTCGCCCAGTACGACTCCTTCCGGGTGGACTCAGCTGCTGACTACTACCGCCTGCACCTGGAGGGCTACCGCGGCACGGCGGGTGAGGGCGGGGCCTGGGCGGGCGGTAGGGGCGGGGCCTGGGCCGTGAGGGCGGGGCCCGGGCGGGGCGGTGAGGGCGGTGAGGGCGGGGCCTGGACGGGGAGGTGAGGGGGCGGGGCGGTGAGGGCTGGGCCCTGGCGGGGCGGTGAGGCCGGTGAGGGCGCGGCCTGGACGGGGAGGTGAGGCCGGAGCGGGCGGGGCCTGAGCGGGGCGGTGAGGGGGCGGGGCGGTGAGGGCTGTGAGGGCGCGGCCTGGGCGGTGAAGGCGGGGGGCCTGGGCGGGGCCCGGGCGGGGCGGTGAGGGCTGGGCCTGGGCGGAGCGGAGAGGGCGGGGCCCGGGCGGGACGGTGAGGGCTGGGCCTGGGCGGGGCGGAGAGGGCGGGGCCCGGGCGGGACGGTGAGGGCTGGGCCTGGGCGGGGCGGTGAGGCCGGTGAGGGCGGGGCCCGGGCGGGGCGGTGAGGGCTGGGCCTGGGCGGGGCGGTGAGGCCGGTGAGGGCGGGGCCCGGGCGGGGCGGTGAGGCCGGTGAGGGCGCGGCCTGGGCGGGGTGGTGGGGAGGCCCTCACTGGCACCCTGCCCCCCGCAGGGGACTCCATGAGCTACCACAGTGGCAGTGTCTTCTCTGCCCGAGACCGAGACCCCAACAACTTGCTCATCTCCTGCGCCGTCTCCTACCGCGGGGCCTGGTGGTACAGGAACTGCCACTACGCCAACCTCAACGGGCTCTACGGGAGCACCGTGGACCACCAGGTGCGCCTGCCTGGCCGACCGCAGACCCTGGGCGAGGAATTACCGAGGTCCCCCCAACCCCTCAGCCCCCTCCCAACCCACCCCGGCCCCCTCGTCCGGGATGGAACAGCGCCCTGGCGGCTCGGGAGGACGTGGTTTATTGGGTGGGAGGCGCGGGGAGGCGGGTGGGTGGTTTGGGGAACCGGGGCGGGGCCGGGCGCGGCGGGGGAGCAGGGCGGCCTCTGACTCCGCCTCTCCCCAGGGCGTGAGCTGGTACCACTGGAAGGGCTTCGAGTTCTCCGTGCCCTTCACGGAGATGAAGCTGCGACCCCGAGGCTACCGGGCGCCGGCCGGGGGAGGCTGAGCAGCCCTCCCGCACCGGGCGCCCGCCGCGCACTGAGGGGCCGCGAGGAGAGCCGGGGCCGCCACCGCCCGCGAGGAGGCTCCCTCCCCCCGTCTCACAGCACTTTGTTTACAGGGGGTGGGGTGTACAGAGCAATAAAAGGAGAAACTGAGGCACAACTTGGCCGCATCCCGCCCGTCACTGGCCCGGGCCCTGGGCGCCCGCCCCCCGGGGCTGCAGCCGCACCTGGAAAGGCTGCACCGTGAGGTTGACGCCGCCCGGCGGCTGGGGCTGCAGGGAGGGCAGGGCGCCCGCGGGCGGCCGCAGCGTGAAGGCCTGCAGCAGGCGCCGCAGCACCACGAACAGCTCCAGGCGCGCCAGCGGCTCGCCCAGGCACACCCGCGCCCCGCAGCCGAAGGCCAGCGTGCCGGGGCTCCCGCCCGGGGCCAGGAAGCGGTCTGCGGGCGGGGGGCGGGGAGGGAGGACAGGCCGGTCAGCAGCGGGGTCAGCAGCGGCACCGCCCGCACCCCTCCCCGGGCCCCGCCCCGCCGCACGCACCGGGCCAGAACTCGTGCGGCCGCTCCCAGACCGTCTCATCCAGGTGGGCGCCTTGGAGGTTGGGGATGACCACCGTGCCCTCGGGGATGTCGTAGCCGGAGATGCTGCGGGCAGGGGCCGGGGGTCAGAGGCCCGCCAGGACCCGCCCGCCGCCCACTCGCCCCTCCCCGGGAGCCACCTGCTGGGCCGCGTGGTGCGGTGCGGCAGGGCCAGGGGCACGACCGGCCTCAGGCGCAGCACCTCGGCGATGGTGGCGTTGAGCAGGGGCAGCCGCGCGCGGTCCTTGTACGGGACCGGGGAGCGCCAGGCCCCGGGGCCCAACTCACGGTCCAGCTCCTCCTGCAGCCGCCTCTGGACCTGGGAATGGGCAAGCCTAGTGCGGGCGGTGCCCCAGCCCCGCAGGAGCCTCTGCCGTCAGGATGCGGCCCGCCCAGCCACAGCCCGCCCAGCCACAGCCCGCCCAGCCACAGCCCGCCCAGCCACAGCCCCCGCCACAGCCCGCCCGCCACACACCCCGCCACAGCGCCCCCGGCCACAGCCCCCCCGGCCACAGCTTGCCCAGCCACACCCCCCGCCACAGCCCCCGGCAGAGGGGTGCACCTCAGGGTGGTGGAGGAGAAAGGCCACGGCCCAGGAGAGGGTGGTCGAGGTGGTCTCGGTGCCGCCGATGAAAAGGTCCACCACGGACATGTGCACATGCCCCTCGAGGAGCTGCCCGGAGCCCCGGCCGGCCGGCGCCTGGCCCACCCCCTGCAGCATGTAGTCCGTGGCGTCGCGCCAGCGGCCGGCCACCATGCTCTCCTGCGGGGAGGGGGCCCTGAGCGCCGGCCGCGAGAGAGAGCCGCCTCGCTCCGGCAGCCCACACGGGGCTCGGGCAGCCCGCCCCGGCGCCCACCTTGTGCCGCCTCAGCTGCCCCTCCACAATGCGGTCCCGGTTCGCCACCGCCAGCTGCAGCCGCCGGAGCCCGGGGCTGGGGAAGAACTGGGCGGGAGCAAGAGAGTGGCTGCGGGAGGGGCGCCTGGCCCGCCGCCCGCCGGCCCCGGCCCCGGCCCCGGCCCCCCGCCTCACCCTGAGAAAGGGAACGATGTCCAAAATGTGGATGGACCAGTGGTCCCAGGTCTTCATCAAGTCCTGGACGCAGTCGTGGAAGGCATGCACCACGGTGTCCTCCTGGGGGGGTGCAGCCAGGTGAGGGCGGAGGGCGGGGGCTGGGCGGGCGGGGGAGCTGGGCCTTACCTGGTCTCCGAAGGTGAGGTGGCAGATGATGCTGCAGGTGAGGAGAGAGAACTCCTCCTGGATGGCCACGGGGGCGCCGGCCCGGGCCCACAGGCGCTGTGGAGGCAGCGGGCTGCAGCGCGGCTGCGGGGGGGCGGGGGGGATAGGGGGACGGGAGGGGCGGCCTACCTCACAGAACCCCTGGGTCAGCTGCTCCACCAGGGGCTCCAGGGAGCCGCGCATGCCCAGCAGCAGGGCGGAGCGCGTGAGCTTCTTGTGCGCCTTCCAGAGCGGGGAGTAGTCCCCCAGGGAGAGGTCCTGGTTGTGCCGGGACACCAGTGCGTCTGGAGCCGAGCCGGGAGGGGTCAGGGGGGCCAGGAAGCTGGCCGCCTTCCCCGCCGGCCCGGCCCGCTCCCGCCCCCTTACAGGATGGTATCTGGGGTCTGCCGGCAAAGTCCACCCACTTCTTGACCATGGCCTCCTCGATGGTCTTCTTGGAGTTCAGCACCACCACGTCTGGGGAGCGCAGGGGGCGTCAGCAGGGAGTCCCGGGCCCCTGGGGGCAGGCCTGCGGGAGGGGCGCTCACCTTGCAGCCCGAGGCGGAGCCTGTACACAGGCCCGAGGGTCTGAGCCAGGCCCAGCAGGTGGGCGGGGAGGTTGGGCTGCAGCAGGTGCAGGAAGCCAGGGGCGAGAGGCGGGAGGTGGAGGCTCTGGCGCCGCCACCGGCCCCAGAGCAGGCGGGCGCCGGCCAGCGCGCTCAGCAGCAGCAGCGCGAGGAGTAGCATGGCTGCGGGCCTGGCGGGCCCGGCCGCTCTTATAGCTCTGGGCCCCATTCATCTTGCTGCCGGCCACTTGGGGCCCTTGGCTCCTCGCCTCCCCGGCCACCGGCCCGCCCACAGGGTGGCACATTCTTGAGAGGGCAGCGGGCCCGTTGGCCTTGGGAAGTCCATATTTCAAAGAACGGCCTTTCTCCTGTGATCCATCACGAAGAACGGAAGGAGGGCGGCGACCCTGACCTTGCACAGCCGCCTGGCCCTGCCCTCTCCCCCTGCCATGCTGCAGGCGCCCCGGCCCAGGTGCCCAGGACCCTGTGCAAACAAGATGAGCTGAGCGGTCTGTGTGCCGCTCTCCCCATGCACGGCGGGAGACCGCGTGGCCTGTTTGCTGGGTTTCCCGCTAGTCCCATGTGATTTTCATCATTGCCCCGTTTCACTCTCAAAAGTTGAAGACGAAGAACTGTATGAGCCCCAGTTTGGAGTTCTTACCATGTGCCTGATGCTTTTTGGTTTCAAGAAAGAGACCGAGTGAGGAACTTAAGCCAAAAATAGGAACTGCTCTATAAATGCCAGGGGTGTGTCAGGCCCTAAGGGCAGGAGCCAGGCCCCTCGTCCTCCTGCTCTGCCTGCGGCACCGCTCCCCAGCGGCCAAACAGGACTGCCTTTGGGGTCAGAGTCCACAGGTTAAGGTCCAGCCAAGGACACTGGGCTTCCCAGCACAACTCAACATGCCCCCCGTCTCCCCAGGAAGCTCAATAGCCCCAGCTGGGGTCGGGACCAGCCCCAATCTGGGAGCAGGGGCCATAGAGGGTCCACTGGACCAAGTAGGACGATCAGGGACCAATTTTAGGGGTGAGGTGTCAGTTGGACGCTCAGAGGAGGCCCTGCCAAAGAGGAGGGCATGGCTCAGGGAGAGGGTAGGCCTCCTGGGGTTAAAGGTTAGAGGTGACCCGAGGCCCACACCATCCGATTCCTCAGCCCTGGCTCCAGAACCCCCACACCCAGCAGGGGGGCGGGGCAGGGGAAGCCCCCCTCAGAGCTGTGCGGAGCACAGGCTGTGCGGCTGGAGAGCCTGGGTTGAGGTCCCAGCTGCCCCACCTGCTGGCCTGGAGAAGCAACTGCGGCCCCGGTGGCAGAGCCGCTGGGAGATGTGGGCCAATGGGCCGGGGCTGCTGGGTGGGCAGCAAACAGGACCACAGCTGCAGCTGAACCCCACTCTTCCCATGGGCTCCCGCCGTCAGAATGGTGACGGCTGTGGGGAGCAAGGCCTGACGGGCAAGCTCAGGGCACACACCACAACCCGGGCGGCCTCTGGAGTGCTGGGAAGGCCAGGACTGTCAGTCCCACGGAATCGGGGGGAGGGGGGGTTGGGGGGGTGGAGTGACTCAGAGAGCAGCTTCTTGTAAACAGCCTTAATAAGTGGACTCCAGCCCCATCCCTTCCACCGCCCCCCAAATCCAAACCCCGCCACTGCGTCCCCCAGCCTGCTGTCCCGCCTGGCCGTTCACACCCTTTCTCCCACCTCAACCCCTCCTCCGGCCTCGCTCTTCCCGAGGCCTCCGCCTTCAGGGCCTCTTAGATGTCACCTCCTCCGGCAGCCCTCCCACCCCCTCCCAGGCGAGGGCAGAGGCCCACCCAGTCCCCACAGGACCACAGGCCCCCGCAGCACTCCTTGGGGATGGGCCTGGCACTTGGGGCCTCCTGGAGAGGGGCCCACCCGCGCTGATGGCTGATGGCAGGCTGCGGGATGGATTTCTAGGTCAGCCCGCAGACTTTGGGGCGCCCCCAAACGCAGGGCGCGAGGTGGGCAGGTGGGGCGGTTGACCCCAGGAGAAGGGTCTCTCGGAGGATCAGCAAACACCAGCGGCAGCCTTTTGCTTGGCTGAGGTCAGTCCCTGGGAGAGACTGGACCTGGGGGCTGTGCAACCCTAGGATGCTCCCAATGCCACGACCACAGGCTTTCCAGGGACCAGCCTCAGTGAAAACTACAGCCCACCCCCCACTGTGCCAGGACAGAGGCAGATGCCACCGCGGCGGCGGAGGCCTGCGGCAGGGCGGGGCCGGCCTTGGGGGGGCCGGGGCCTCGGGGCGCGGGCTGCGGGCACAAGTCTGCTCGGTGGCCCAAAGAGGGGCTGAGCTGGTGAGTCAGCCGGGAGGGTCAGGCCCCCAGGCCGCCCAGGCTCTGAGATGGAGATGATGCAAACCCTGGCCAGCCAGGACCCGGAGGGAGGGCTGAGACACGCACGGACGCTGCTGTGGAAGGTCTTTATTGAGCCTCGGGCCAGCGGGGGCTCTCCCGGGAGGCAGCCTACACCTGGCAGCCCTGCGTGCCGTACTCCTGCATAAAGCCGTGGAGCTGGGCGCAGGGGGCCCGGTGGCGGGTGCTCCGGCACAAGGACTCCGAGGGCATCTCCTCGATCCAGCTGTTCGAGTCCAGCAGGTACTGGGGTCTGCGGGGCAAAGGGCCATGAGCGGGGTCAGGACGGGCAGACGGGAGCGAGCCCGCGGCACCTGGCGCCTGAGGGCAGGGGCCGGTGCTAGGATCCTCGCCCTCAGGAGGGTGAGGGTAGCAAGAAACCCAGGGCCCAGTGAACTCACTGTCCCTTGAGGTCGTGGGTGGTCCCGTCCAGACCCATGATCAAATATTCTTTCCCGGGTTCCAAGCGAAGGCGGCAGGAGGCTCGAACCAGGAAGTTCCGGGTCTGACCTGCAGCGGCCTGGGCATCCTTGGCTGAGGGGGCGGGACAAGCGCTGTCAGAGGGTACGGGGCACGGCCAGCCTTGCACACCCCCCACTGAACCCGCCACAACCAGGCGCTGCCTTCCCGTGACAAGCCTGAGCTCCCAAGAGGCCAAGGGGAGCCCAGCCGCTCTGGGGGTGTCTGCTCAGGGCGCAGGCCCAGCGCGGCCCCGCCCCGCCCCGCGTACAGATGTGCAGCACTCTGATGACACTCGTCTCGAACAGGCGGAAGGCAGCTCTGGCATCTTCTCGGAGAACCTTAACTCGGAAGCCTGTGAGGGAGTTCGGGACGGGAGGAATGAGCTCCGGCCGCCTGCGGGCGCCCCCCAGACCCCGAGGGCGGGGACTGACCGTAGTCCACGCGGGGGTAGTAGCAGGCGAACTTCATCCTGTAGCCGTCCTCGTCCAGCAGCCCCCGCTCCAGGGCACGCCGCTGCCGAGGGCACTTCCCTGAAGCCAGGGTCCAGGTGAGGCAAGGCCAGCCCAGGGCCCCTTCCCCACCCCATCCCAACCCTCCCAGCCCGCCCTTCCCCACTCCGGGCCCTCCACCCCGGCCGGGCCTCACCCTCCGCACACTGGCAGACATCGGCGGAGCACAGCGTGGACACGAGCTTGCTCTTAGTCGGTGCCCCGTAAAACACAGAGCACTTGTGCTCTGGAGAGCAGAGAGGGCGTTAGGGCACCTGCCTCCTGCCAGCCAGGCCTCTGGAGCCCCAGGACCTCCCTGCCCCCCTCGGCCCGGTCCAACTCCCGGGGCCTGGGTACTCGCCAGGGTTGTAGTAGTCGTATAGGGTGGCGCTGGCCGGCTGCACCAGTCCCACGGCCACCTCCTGCACAGCTCCAAAGCCCACGCACTCCCGGGAGGTGGGGACCTGCGGGGCGGGGGGGGGGGGGGAGTTCAGGGGCCCACTCCCTGAGCCCCACAGGCCTGTGTGCCACTTCTTTGGCCTGTCTCTGGTGTCCGCTGTCTCATCCTCAGTGTCCTTCACATTCTCTTACCTTCCGGCCGCCAGACACTCAACATTGCTCCCAAGGTCCCTGCTGACCTCACTGCCCAGATGGTGACCTCCCCGCCCCCCCGCCCGAGCGCCTGCCTGTGTGGTGTCGCCTCTCGGACACACCCCGCGAAGCTCCACTTCCGCTCAGGGTTAGCTCCCAGCGTCTCTGCTGCAGACTGGGTGTTTCTGACCTCCCCTCGCCCGCCTGCCGCGTTCCCCTACGACAGCCTCCGCCAGCCCGCGTTCACCAACCCCTGCCCGCTGATCGCCACACACCAGGCAGCCTGCTCCGCCATCGGGACTTGGGCAGGGTGTCAGCCTCCAGACCGCTCTGCCTGCCCCGCCGTGCTCCTGGCAGCCTCGCCTCCTTCCTCGGCCTCCAGGGCAGCTTCGGCCACTGTGCCCACCCCTAGGACCAGCTGGCACCTGTCCTCCCCTGCCCCCCCCCCAGCTTCCCCAGTAAACATCCAAGAAATGCTGAGGGCCATCAGAGGACTGGAAGCTTTGTTTTAGCCAATGAGGCTACAGAGACAACTCATCTATGACCAGCATCCTTCCTAAAAGGACGGACAACAAAAGTCCCCCCTCGGGTTGAATACATTCATTCGGCTTCATGACAGACTCACTCTCCACTCCCCCTGCTGATGGCCCCCAACCACATTAGGGGCTCGCCCCCATGGCCTCCCTGGGAGCACTGGCCACCCGCAGTGCCCTCCCCCACCCCCGCCGCACAGACTGCTGGGTGAGCAGTGCCCCACACCTGTGCCCCTGCTCACCGAGTCGAAGTACAGCAGGATGTGGGGCCCCTCGGTCTCAAAGTGACTCACGTACCGGTCAGAGAGGGAAGTCAGCTGCAGAGAAGGAGAGGGTCACGGAGGCGGCCACACAGGGTCACCCGCAGGGGCTGCGGGACGGGGCCGGGCTCCTGAGGGCACCACCCACCTTCTCCAGGTCAGCCCGCAGGGCGTGGAACCCGCTCAGGAGGGTGATGTCCGCAATGGCCATGCCCGACAGCCCCACCTTGCCGTTCCGCCTGCAGAGGAGAGGAGCCTGTGGTCTGGGTGCCCGCCCGGCGCAGAACGCCCGCCGCCCGCCGCCGCCGCCCGCAGGCTCACCAGATGCACACTTTGTACTGCACGCGGGCCTCCTGCTCCTCTGCCACCTTGGGGGCCTCCCTCCTGCGGCGGCTCCTGCGCCCCTCAAACAGCTGCAGGGGCGTCACGGGCCGGGAAAGGGCGTCGGGGTCGTCTCCCGCGAAGCCCTCCTGGTTCCCATAGTCATAGTCCTGGTAGTCCTGGTAGTCCTCCTCGGCTTCCACTGCAGGGGGGGAGGGGGGCACTGAGGCTCCGCCCGCACCGGCCCCTGCGCCAGCCCCTGGGCCCGGCCGCCGCACTCACTTGTGTACTCCACGTGGCCCAGGACCGTCACCTCGATCTGGAGGTCCTGGCAGGTGGTGTTCTGCATCTCCAGGACGTTGTAGGTACGAAGCACCTGGCTCAGCAAGGGCGGAGGGACCATGGCACCTGGCCCCAGGCCTCCCCAGGCACAGCGCAGGGCTCCCCGGCGGAGGGCTGGGGCCTGGGCCCTTCCCGGGACCCCCACCAGTGGAGACCGTGAACCGGCCGTTGGAGGGTGAGGCGGGAGGCAGGGCCGCCCCGGGACCAGCGCTCTCCACCTGCAGAGGCCGCAGGGGAGCTGGGGAGAGGCTCGCCGAGGCATGCCGAGGAGGAGTTTGCCTCATGGGAAGAGAAGCAGGGGAGGACCTTCCAGGCAGGGAGACCTGTGGGGGTACCCGTCTGGCCAGGGAGGTACAGGAGCCCAGGCGTGTGTGGTGGGAAGAGTCCAGGCTCCCCTGAGGTGCAGAGGTGGGGAGGGGCTGGGGGAGTGGCGGCTGGACGGCTGGTGAAGGAGCAGCCTGCTACTACCCCCGGCAGACAAGGGGAGACAGGAAGCAGGGCCTGTGCTCCATGGGCAGGGGCTGCAGGGGCCCAGGGAGGTGTAGATCAGAGCGAGCGGAGTGCACCCAGCCCAGCACCCCTGCTGGCCGAGCCGTGCTGCGGGCTCTCACCTTCAAGGTTCCTTTGCTGTTTCCTCCCACCTTCACGTTAATGTTGCTGCTCAAGGAAAACTTGCCGGGACAGGAAAGGGAATGTGATGTCAGACGGGCGCTGTTTGTTCCAACTTCCCTCCTCCCTGCAAACAGCCCTGCTCCTCCTCTCCCTGCAAGGGCGCTGACACCTTCACGCACTACTCCACCAGCCTCCCGCTGCTGGAGGCCGCGCCAGCATTGCTGGGAGGTCCCCCCACATTGCAGCCGGGGGAACCTGCAGCTGGGGTCAGGTGGCTCTGCAGCCACTCAGGCAGAAGCCTTCCCACAGGGCACCAGGGAGCGAGTGTGGGGGGACCAGGAAGTCCTGCCCCCACACTAGGCCCGGGGTCCTGCAGCCCAGGTGAGGGTGCGTCACCTGCAGCTCCGCCTCCACCCCCTGAGATTGGTGGTTGGTCAGCTGCAGCGTGTGGGTCTTGAACCCATTGCGGCCCTGGGAGCTGAGGGTCACGTTGAGCCCCCGGTCCTCGGTGGTGTGGGAAGCGATCCAGTACGCAGACAGCGCGTCCAGGGCGATCACCGTGTCCTGGGGAGGTTGGACCGGGACTCAGGCGCTGGGTTCCGGGCCCCCGCCCCGAACCCAGGGCGGCGCCTACCTGGGTGCTGCGGAATCCCCCTTGGAAGCTGCCCTGGTGGGTGAGCCAGGCCGCCACCTGGTCTGCCATCTCGGCCCGGCCCTCCCGCAGCAGCAGGTGCAGCAGGCCGTAGGCTGTGGTTTCGATCCACAGGGCCGGGGCCTGGGGCATGGGGTCGGCAGGGCTGCGAGGAGCTGGCGTAGGCGACACCACGTTGCTCTGAGAGCTGATGGCCGAGCCCCAGTACAGCTTGTCTGGGAGGGAGGGCGCCAGGTGAGCGAGGCTGGCCTGGCCCTGCGGCCGGCCTCCGCCCCGCGCGGGCCCGCCAGGTACTTCCCCTTCCCGGCCGGCACGCTCAGGGCCCGAGGCCCCGCACTCACCGCCCGCGTCCTGGGCCATGGCCATGAGGTTGTTGTGGGCCACGTCCCGCAGGTCCTCAGGGGCGTTGCTCAGCGTCAGAGCGTAGGCCGTGATGGCGGACGCGTGGGCACCCAGGAGCCCAGCACTCGCTTTCGCCCCCAAAAACGAGTTTGCATTTGAGATGGACGTTTCCTAGAAGAACAAGGAGGTCTGTGGGCGGACCCGGGTCCTGAGGAGCGGAGGGAGAGCCGCAGCGCAGGGCGGCGCCCTTACCACTCTCCGCTTCAGCTGCTCGGCGCTCCCGTCCTGGAAGACAGCCAGCCCGTGATGAAGGGCGATGACCACGAAGGCCGTCAGGGCCACCGTCTCGTCGTTCCCTACCAAGCCGCCCTGGTCAGCGCAGGGAGAGAAGCCGTCAGCAGGGCGGGAGGGGGCAGGAGAGCTCCAGGCAGCCTGGTCCCGCCCCCCGCCGCACCTGCATGCCTCTGTGGATGACAGGACGGGGGTCCTGGAAGGAACCGTCGGCCTGCTGCTGGGACAGCAGCCACTTGGCCGTCTCCTGCAGCTTTTCAGGTGAGTCGCCCACCTGTTCCTGGGCCAAACTCAGCACCTTCAGCACAAAGGCTGTGAGCCTAGAGGAGGGAGTGACAGCTGGGGTGGGGCCGGTCCCTGGAGGACGCACAGGCCGCTCCCGGACACCTGGGTAGTCACCCTCCAGCCGGCCCAGAAGCACGCTCCCAGGCTCACCAGGTGCTGCTCTCCCGGTGCAGCCATGCCGCATAGGAGCCGTCGGTTTTCCGGTATTGCTGGATCCGCATGTACCCTTGGAGAGGAGCAGCGGCTGCTATCGGTGCCCGGGCCATGCTCCCCATTCCCGTGGGGTACCCCCCTCCCCACCAGCCGCCTGCGGTGCCTGTCTCCCTTAACGGCCTGCCACTCCCACTCGCCCTGCGCTGGAACCTTTCTGGATCAGGTCCACCGCGCGGTCCTTGGTCTCTGGGGGCAGCTTGCTCCACTCCTCCGTCTTGTCCAGGTAGCGGGAAGCAGCCAGGGTCGGAGCCAAGAGGACCATGGTTTGCTCCCCGCAGCCCTGCGGCAGCCTCAGGAGGGAGGCCACGCCTCCCGCTGACAAGGCCCCCCCGGAGCCCAGGGTGTCCAGTGGACTCGAGGCTGCAGGGGAAAGAGGGGTCAGGACAGAGAGCAGCTCTGGGACCCAGGGCCAGAGGGTCATGGACCAAACAGGTCTCACGTGCATCTGAGGATGGCCGCTGGGAAGAGCCTGGAGGACACGCCCACCTGTGACCCTGACGAAGCTGCTGTGGTCTCCCTCGGGGATAATGTTGGGGTCAGAGCTGCCGGGAATTTCCAGGGTGCGGCCTCGGTGGTCTGGGGAGATGGGAAGTTGTCAGCCTGCTGGTGTCCAGTCCCTCCACCCACCGCCCTCGCAGTACCCTGCGGCGGCCAGGCCACTCACCCAGGGGGTTCAGCTCATAGACCAGCTCCTCCATGTGGACGGCGCCTTCCTTCTGTCTCGGGCAAAGAGCTCTGAGAGTTACCCTCCGCCTGGCTGGCCACCGCCCCCCCCCCCCCCCCCGGGCAGACGCCCCACACTTGGATTTGAACTTTGGAGGCAGAGTGGGGTCGGACTTGTAGAAGGCAAACTGACCAAGGAGTTGGGTGTGGGCGGTGGGCCTCTGCCTGGCCAGCAGAGAGGGTGCTGGATCGGGGAGTAAATCTGGGAGCCTGGGGACCTGCTTCAGGGGTCCTCCACTCACCTGGATTTTTAGAATCTTAGACACGGCGTCCCCTACAGAGAACTCCATGGACCCTCGAGCCACCACCTTCAGGGACACATCGGCGGCCGCCGTGGGCACCACAGAGAAGCCAACGGGCCGGGCAGAGTGTGCAGGCACCAGCACCTGCTGGGCCAGCCCACCGCCCCCAGCTAGGCACAGCCCGTCCACCGGAGCCACGTGGACGCTCATCTGGGGGGAAAGGGGGGAAGGCAGAGTCAGGTCATTAGCTCTTGATCCTCTCCAGCCCCAGCTCCCACCCGCTGTGACCGCCCCACAGCCTCACCTGCAGGTCTGTGCCCAGTGCAGCCCCCCCGCTGTGACCGCCCCACAGCCTCACCTGCAGGTCTGTGCCCAGTGCAGCCCCCCGCTGTGACTGCCTACAGCCTCACCTGCAGGTCTGTGCCCAGTGCAGCCCCCCGCTGTGACCGCCCGCAGCCTCACCTGCAGGTCTGTGCCCAGTGCAGCCCCCCGCTGTGACCGCCCGCAGCCTCACCTGCAGGTCTGTGCCCAGTGCAGCCCCCCGCTGTGACCGCCCGCAGCCTCACCTGCAGGTCAGTGTCCAGGTAGTTGTACAGAACGGGCCGCAGCTCAAGCTGCTCGAAGCGGCGGACGGAGATAGGCAGGCGGAGGTGCAGGTGGAACTCGCGGAACACTCGGAGCTGGACTGGTTTGGCCACGCACAGGCCTGTGGAGCAGGTGCGGGGAAGGGGAGACATCAGAGGCCTGGGGCCTCTCAGCCACCGGTGGGAGGCAGGGGGACCATCCCTGCCCGCTGTCCGCACCCCCTCCCTCGCAGCAAAGGAAGAGGGAGCGGGTGGAGGGGTGGCAGCGGGAGGGCGGAGCCGGGCAGCGCACCTGCGGTTGTGGACAGGCTCACGCCGTGGATCTCCCAGGTGGTCAGAGAGTCAGGGAGTGGCCGCAGCAGCCTGTGGTGGGAACGGTGAGCAGCGGCACAGGCTGGGCTGGGCTGGCCCGCCCCACCCGCCCAGGGCGGCCCAGCGCCCTCACTGGAGGTAGCGGTCCACGGATTCCACCCTCCATAGCCAGTTCTCGGGGAAGTAGCTGCGCACAGGGATGTCGTCCTCCTGCATCAGGTCCTCCTCCTGCAGGACCTCCAGGGCTGGGGGCCACAGGGCGGTGAGGAGGGTCAGCCCAGCCCAGCCCCGCCCCCGCCCGGGCAGAGCCCACCGCTCACCTCGGGCGAGGCCCACTTGGCCCCTGGCCCGGGTCTTCTTGCGCAGGTCCTCGGCAAACTGGCAGCAGGCCAGGAAGGGCTCCCGGCAGGCCTGCTGCGGCACCCGGGCCGCCCGCTGCTCGCAGGAGCGTTTCATGGGCAGCCGTGTCAGCCCGTCCTGGCAGCAGCGCCTGGCCTCTAGGGAAGTGTACTGGCCCACTGCAGGGCCGGGGGTGAGCGCCGGGCGCCTCCGCCCACTCAGACCTCCAGGTTCGGAGGGCCCACTGGGAACGGGGAGCTCAGGAGGCTGCGCAGAGGCTCCCGCCCGTCCACCGCCAACCCAGGACTTGGCCCTCTGGCCCCGAATCCCACAGCCCGGGCCCCGAATCCCACAGCCCGGGCCCTCGGGGGCGGAGGAGCCGAGAGGCAGACCCCTCCCCCTGAGCCTGGAGCGCAGGCAGCTTCATGGGCACCACCACTCACTCTTCTCACTAACTGCTTTGTGGAAGTTCACGTTTCTCCTTCTCCGGGTTTTCTGCTCCTTGGGACAGCTCAGGCCTGGGAGAGAGCAGGGCTGCAGCCGAGCCTTGGGGATGGCCTCCCTTGCCTGCTCCCCTCCTCCCATCTTACCCCTCAGGGTCCTCCTCCTCACTCTGCCTCCCACCACCCATCCCACTTCCTCCGGTCTCACTATTTCTGGTCGAAGTCAATTGGAGTCCATCCGAAAAGGCCAGACCAGCCGCTTCGAACACCTGCAGGGCGCTGTCCCCACCCCCAGGCCCGCACCCCAGGTCGTAACCGCTCATGACTTGGAAGACCTGGCCAGAAAAGGCGGGCTGTTGCAGAGACAAGATGGCTGAGGGGCAGGGCGGGCTGTGGGTGCGGGCGGATGGACAGATGTGAGACACAGACAGTGGGGGAGGGAGGCCGGGCGGAGGGGGCAGCAGCCGGGATGTGTCCGAGAGGACAGGGAGGGCTGGGGGAGGGTCTTCACAAACCTTGCCCATGTCCAGGGGCTTGTGGGCCCGGCCGCCCGCAGCATACAGCGCCGTGTCCACGGCCCCCAGGGCCACCAGGGCCGCAGAGTCCGTGTGCAGCTGGAGCTTCAGCGTCTCCCCAGGGCGATAGTCCTTGTGACTGTCCACACTCAGCTCCAGCTGCACGGCCGGAGGGGGGTCAGATGGGGAGTTCTTCTCGTCCTCTCCTGCCCCTCCCCAGCCCTGCGCGTTACCTTGCCCTCACAGGCCCCAGCCTGCACGTCCACCCGCAGGGAGTTGGCCACGGGGCGGCCCCCGTGGTAGTAGAAGGCCACGAAGTAGAAGGCGGGTGCCAGGCGGTGGTCCACAAACACGGAGGCCGAGGTCAGGGCCCCCCTGGGCTCTCGGCCCACAGACACGATCTGTCCCCGGGACAGGACCTGGGGAGAGGGGTTCCCTCTTCACTGCGCCTGCCCCACCCGGAACCACCGTCCCGGCTCCCTGCCGCCGCCCTCTGCACACCAGGTAGTAGAAGTGGGAGAAGCTGGCCCCGCGGACGCCCACGGCTCGCAGGTTCAGGCGGAAAGTGTCCCCAACTCGAGGGGGCTGAGGATCCAGCCGCTCCAGGGACAGGAAGCCGGAGCTCCCGGAGGGCGGGGCTCTCGCCGTGAGCTTGGCTGTGGCGGGGTGCGGGGAGCCTGCGGATACCTGGAGGGAGGGGTCGGGAGCAGCAGGGTCGGTGCCAGGACCCAGGCACCAGCTCTTCCCCTGCCCTCCCGGCCCGCCTGTGCCCCGTGGGCGCTCGGGGGGCCTACGGAGAGCTGCACTTCGGAGGAGGTGGGCGGGACGTTGATGGAGATGAGGACTTGGCCGCGCTCGTCTGTGTTTCGCTGATCGTGTATTTGGGAAGCAGATCCCGGAGAGAACGTGGCAGCCACTTTGACAGGAATGTTGGAGGCGGGGGAGCCTGACATGTCCCGGACCAGTGCCTGGAGGTGGAGGGGAGGTCAGAGAGAGGAGGGGCCGTGGGCCTCCTGCGGGGGGCCCCTCCGCGCCCTCCCGCCGCACCCCCCGCAGAGGACACCTGCAGCAGGAAGGGGGCCCCGGGCACGAGGTGTCGCTTGGTGTGGCTGAGATCCAAGGAGAAGGGAGATGACACAAAACGCCAGGATGTGAGCTCGGCCTCCTCCAGCTCTCCCCCTGCAAGACAGGGCAGACAGCGGGAGGAGGCAGACCCGGAGGCGGGGCCTCCAGGGCACAGGCCGGCTCGGAGCACCCACGGCCAGCACACAGATGCTGCATAACACGCCTGGTGGGAGGACGGGCGGGAGGACAGAGGGATGGACGGATGAGCAAAAACAATAAACAGAGGGGCTTCCCGGCAGCCCAGCCGGAGAGAGGCTTCCGGCTGCTTCCCGGTTTGGGTCCCACGTGGGGTAAGAAGGCGGGCGGAGGTGCTGGAGGGCAGAGGGCCGCTCAGAGGTCAGCGGGTCGGAGTCGCCGCCCCGCGGCACTCACCTGGGGACTCGATGACGGCCGCCGCCACGTAGAGGCGCAGCCCGGGGAGGTCCGCCGGCTGGACGCCGAGCTTCTCCAGGGCGCCCTGCACCTCAGCCTTGGCGAGCGTGATGTGGCACTGGCCCTCCGCCAGCTGGGCAGAGAGGAAAGGGCCAGGTAACACCCGCCTCCCCCCGCCATGGCCACCTCCGCCCCTCGCCCTGCTGCCCACCTTGGTCTGATTCTCCAGGCCGCGAAAGAAAGTCTTCTTGCCGCGCTCATCCAGGATCCCGAAGCGCACGTAGGCCACCCCCTGCACCGGCTTCCCGTAGACATACCTGCGCACGGGGGGTGGGCAGGGGTGAGTGTGGCGGCGGCGGTGGGGAGGGAGGGAAGGGAAGGTGGCCTGGCAGCAGTTACCTGGCCTGGATGTCTAACTGGACGTCCCCAAGAACGCCAGGCGCTGTCAGGATGTAGGGCTCCCCAGGCACGATCTTCACCTCGAAGTTGGGAAGGACTGACCCGAGCAAAGGGGGAAGCTGGTCAGACTTCAGGGCAGGGCTTTGAGGACTCCGCCCCCCCCCCCCCCCCGCCTGCTCCCACCCTCCTCCCTTCTCCTCCAGGAGGAGCTGCCTGGCCCTCGGCCTGTGTCCCAGCTCTCACTGTCCTTTTGTTTGGTTAATCCTCAGCCGAGGACTTTCGGCATTGATTTTCAGGGAGAGTGGAAGAGAGAGGGAAAGACAGAGAGAAACGTTGATGTGAGAGAAACACATCAACTGGTTGCTTCCTGCACGGCCCTGACCAGGGCCCGGGCCGGGGAGGAGCCTGCAACTGAGGTACCTGCCCTGGGCCAGAATCGAACCCGGGACCCTGCCAACGCTGTATCCACTGAACGACACTCACCGTACTTCTTCACCTCGAACTGGGTGCTGTAGTTGGAGTCTGGGCTGTCCAGGAATCTGGCCGAGATCCTCCAGGTCCCTGGCCTGAGGACAGACAGGGCGGGCTCAGCCCTGCTCGCTGGGGAGGGTGTGGGGTAACCGCAGGCTCGGGGGCTCGGGTCTGACACTGTGCTGGCGTGGGGAGCAGGGGAACCGGGAACTGGGGGCAAGAGCTCACTCTGAGATGTCCGGGATCACAAAGTCATCCTGGTAGATGGAGGAGGGAGTGTACACCTGCCTCTTGCGCACGCGGAAGCCCTGGGAGTTCTGCACGGGAGGACAGTGTGGTGGGTGGGAGGGCACATCAGCAGCCCTAGCTGATCAGGAAGGTCAGAGGTCAGGGACTCACCTCCACGGTGACCGTGAGGCTGTCCTTGGTCGGGCGCATCTTTTGGTCCAGAGCGAAGACCCGGTACCGAACTGGAGCGGAGGGCGAGGTGAGTGGCGTGATGGAGGGAGGGAGGGGAGACGAGCATTAGCCAGGCAGCCTTCCCTGGGCCCTTCCCGGGGACGGGCAAGGGAGGGGGGGGAGAGGCCTGGGGCTGAGACTCACCCCGCTGGCCAGGGTTATAAATGGGCTGGTCGGTCTGCAGGAAAAGGTGCCCCCGGCGAGAGGAAAAGAGCAGGTTGACGCCCTGAGTGTCCACCTCTTTGGACAGAGCGCGCTTCAGCCACGGTGACTGGGCCACCAGCTGGATCTTGGGGCCTCCGAGGAGGCTTCTGAGGCCACAGTTGTTGGCATCCTTAGGGAGTATCTGTCAGTGAGGGGGGAAGGGAGCGGGTGAGAGACAGGCAGCCAGGGAAGGAGGCCGCCGCAGGGCGAGCCCAGGGCGGAGGGCCGGAGCGGGCTGAGGCAGCAGGGCGGGCGGCGGCTACCCGGAGGCTACGGAGAACGAAGTCGTCCTTCGAGGTGAGGAGGAAGTCCACCCTCGGGGAGCAGGGAACATTGTGATGGGACGGGTTTCTCAGGAACACGGACCCTCTCACTTCCAGCCCCTGAGGAGCATCCTGGAGCTGGAGCCCCACCGACAGGGGGGCCCCCAGGTGAACCACGGAAGGGGAGAACAGGAGCAACCTGGGGAGAACAGGCAGGTCAGCAGTGCCCCCCCCCCCCCCGGGTCCCAGCCCCCCGCCCCCGCTCAGCAGCCGCCCCCGCCAGGACCTGGGCTCCTGCAGAGACAAGGCGAAGCCGGACGCCCAGATCAGCCCCCAGAGGAGCCACATGGCTGCAGGACCAGCAGCGACCAGACCCGTCTGTCTGTCTGCTCCCCTCTGGCCGGCCTCGTGCTCGGAGCAGAGTAGACTCTGGACCTTGCTCCTCCCCCGGCCAGCTAGAGCCGGGAAACCACGTGACAACCAAGAAATGCAACTGGCCCCAGGCCCAGTGTTGGGGGCAGGGGGGCACCCCGGACACCTGGGTCACTGAGGAAATCATGGCCCAGAGGTCCTGTTCTCCCCTTCCCTCCCCACCCCCCACCCGTTAACCCCCAAGCCAGTGCCTGGGCACCTCCCCTCCTGGGCATGTGGTGTCTGTGTACCGGCGGCAGCCTGGGCGGGGCAGAACGGACAAACGAGGTTCCTTTGCCAAGCCCTGACAAAACAGGCGATAAGATGCAGGCCTCCCACTAAAACCCACACAGTGGGGCTTGGTTAGCCTGCTTCCTCAGGCCGACAGAACCCCGTGGTCAGTCAGGCCCACTGCCCACCACCCACCACCCACTGACCTCCACACCCTTTTCCTCCGAACAACGAGGCCAAGGTCAGCCCCAGTGGGGGCTTTACCTCTCCCCCCGAGTGCAGAGCCACCCAGCACATTAACAAGACACAGGAGGGAGCACCAGCAGAAGTCCTTTATTTGCCATTCCATCCAACATGTAGGGCAGAGAACCCCGCCCCTGCCCCTCGGACAGTGCCAGCAGCACCGTGCTGCCCAGAAGGCAGCGGCCGTGGCTCTGGCATGGGGTCTGGCCTCACGTCCACAGGCCTGCGCCCAAACCCCGCCCTGGCCCGGAGCCCAGGTCAACAGCAGCAGTGATGCCCGTCACTGCACACCCTCGGGTCCACGGCGCATCCTCCTGGCCAAGCTCCCCAAGGTTACCCCGCTCAGCCACCTGGCAGCATGCCTGGCCCCGGCCCTCCGCAGGCTTGCCGTGGGGAGCAGACCCTCACGTCTCTGGCAGGCGCAGGAGGGTTCCAGAAGTGGTGGGGACACTGCAAGAGAGAGACATGGTTGGGTCCAAGGTCTGGGAGAATCAGCACGTGGCCAGGAACGTGCCGTTCCCAGGAGAGCCGGGCTTCCCCAGAGAAGGGAACCCTCCTCGGCTGTGGTGGCTGCTCTGACTGCCAGAGGCCGGGCAAGACTCACCAGTCCACCAGCTGGGCCCCGATGAGGTCGTGCACATGGTAGGCAAGGCCCAGTCTCACCGAGGCAGGCGCCCGCCGGCCCAGGAGCTCCGACAGGAGCAGCTCCCGGTACTTGGCCTTCCGGACCATGCCAAGGACAGCCTGGCGCCCTGCAGAGTGGCAGGAGCGGGGAGTAAGGCCTGCGGCCAGAGGAGCCCGGAAAGGTGTGCTGGAGGGCGGAGGGCTAGGCTGCAGACAGAATACCTTTCACAAAACACTTAACGAATCTCCCAGCTCCAGGCACAGCCAGCCACCAGCTCCCGGCATCTCTGACAGTGAGCACTCCGGCGTTGACCAGCTGCCTAAGCGGGTGGGAAGCAGGAGAGATGAGGCCTTGGCTCTGAGAATCCTCTCTCCTCGCTGCTAATGTTGGAAACATGGGCAACCAGGCAACAGACACCTCCTCCCGCCCCTGCCCAGCAGGTCTCTGGTCCCATCCGCCTTCCAGCTGCCCTCCCGCACTCTCTCTTCCTGCTACTTTTCCTAAAACCAGTCTTGATACCTCCCTGACCACAAGCCCTGACGTACGCTCAGTCCCGCCCGCAGGGGAGAAATAGGGTCTTTTCCTGTGTCCCTGCCACTGCCTAGGCCGCCTCACCACAGCTCCTCCACATCTACTGACAGGTCCCATGGCGCACAGCAGGGACATTTCCCTCTCGCTGCCCGGCTGCTGCTCTGGAATATGAGTGGTGGTGCCTGCCACTCGGGTCTGTCTCAGCATGAGTCACATCAGGCATGTGGTCCCTGCCAGGCCTCTACATGCATCTCACTAGCCACGCAGACAGCCTGAATTTAAGTCCAAGGCTCCAGTGAGATGGACCTCTCTTGAGGGAAGGAAACAAATTTAGATTTAACTAAAAAAATAAATAAATAAAAGTCAACCTTTGGGCAGGTTCAGCAAAAGGAAAAGGGCCAGGCTGGAAGGGGGAGGCAGGAGGGTACAGATGCCGGATGTGATTGGCCCCCCAAGTCTCACGTGATCTCTGTGTCCCTGAAGCCAAAGGTCTGAGTCATCTGGTCCTGCTGGAAGCTAAGGTCCCCGCAGGCTGGGAGCACCAAGGCCAGGAACTTCTGCACAGCCCCCGCGTAGGCCCGGCCGTCGCAGGCCCTGAGGACCTGGAACAGGGGGGAGAGGCTGGGGACGTGTGGGAGGCAGGACCCTTGTGCTCAGTCCTCTCCACCTCACACCCTTCCCCCCATCATACCAACCAGAGCCCTGCGCCCTGGGAGGTAGAGGCGTGGCCTGGGAGAGCCGCCTGCCCGCGCCCCGAGCCACACGCACCCTGGTCCTGTAGTCCTCGGTGAGAACAATCCCATGGGCATCCAGGTCGAAGCCCAGCTGGATGACTCTGATCTCCCCCTGTTCCTGAAGTTCTTTCTGTTTCCAGAAAGATGGGGTGGGAAGAAGGGTGTCAGGGTGAGATGCGGGGAGTTTTTCTCCAAGTAAAGGAAAACTGCGGGGAGAGAGCCAGGTGAGTCACCGAACAGGATTTCCCAATTGGGTACCCACCCTCCCACCCACCGCACCTCTTATGTGAAACTATCAGCGCACCTTTTCTAAGACTAAGCTTACGCCAGACACTAAGTAAGATAAAATAGTGATTAACACAGACCCTGCCCAGCTGGTGTGGCTCAGAGGTTAAGCGTCAACCTATGAACCAGGTGGTCACGGGTTGATTCCCAGTCAGGGCATGCTCGGGTTGCGGGCTCAATCCCCAGGAGGCAGCCAGTCATTGATGCTTCTATCTCTCTCTGCTTCTCCCTTCTTCTCTGAAATCAATAAAAATATATGTATATTTTTAAAAAGATACAGACCCTGCCCTCAAGGAATTAACAGTTCAGACTGTGGGCAGAGGAAAGTAGTAAAGAATATGGGATAATGCCGAAACCGGTTTGGCTCAGTGGATAGAGCATCGGTGTGCAGACTGAAAGGTCCCAGGTTCGATTCCGGGCAAGGGCATATAACTTGGTTGTGGGCACATCCCCAGTAGGGGATTCTCTCTCATCGATGTTTCTGACTCTCTATCCCTCTCTCTTCCTCTCTGTAAAAAATCAATAAAAATATATTTTAAAAAAAGAAAAAAGTGCCGGGACCGGTTTGGCTCAATGGATAGAGCGTCGGCTTGGGGACTGAAGGACCCGGGTTCGATTCCGGTCAAGGGCATGTACCTTGGTTGCGGGCATATCCCCAGTGGGGGTTGTGCAGGAGGCAGCTGATCGATGACTCTCTCTCATCGATGTTTCTAACTCTCTATCTCTCTCCCTTCCTCTCTGTACAAAATCAATAAAATATATTTTAAAAAAAGAAAAAAGAATATGGAATAAAATGTTTAAAACAAATAAAAATCTACCAGGATTAGTGTTTCTAAGAATACAGCAAGAACCAACTCACCTGCTGAAAATTAATTAAAATGATGGATAAATATCATTTTTAAAATTGTTAAGCATCAAAGAGCTCACAAATAATACGTCAACAAAAGAATTCATCGAAATAATTGGGCTCTGTGGCCGGTGTGGCTAGTTGGCTAGAGCATTGGCCTGAGCACTTTAGGGCGCAGGTTCCATTCCTGGTCAAGAGCACATACGTGGGTTGCAAGATCAATCCCCAGTGGAGGCAACTAATCGATGTGTCTCTTACATCAATGTTTCTCCCTTCCACTCTTTCTAAAAAATCAATGGAGAAAAAAATATCCTCAGGTGAGGATTAACAACAACAAAGATGTAATTGGAAGATGGTGGGCATTTGATGATTTAGGCCAGAGGTCGGCAAACTCATTAGTCAACAGAGCCAAATATCAACAGTACAATGATTGAAATTTCTTTTGAGAGCCAATTTTTTTAATCTTAAACTATAGAGGAAGATACATTGTTATTAACTTAATTAGGGTACTTCTAAGCTGGCCTTTGCTAAAAATTCAAGGCACCAAAAAGCCGCATGTGGCTCGTGAGTCGCAATTTGCCAACCACTGATTTAGGCAAATCTGTCCAGCACAGTAAAAAATAACTAGGCAACCCTAGCCAGTTTAGCTCAGTGGATAGAGCATCGGCCTGTGGACTGAAGGGTCCCAGGTTCAATTTTGGTCAAGGGCACATGTTCGGGTTGCGGGCTCAATCCCCAGTAGGGGACATGCAGGAGGCAGCCGATCAATGATTCTCATTGTTGATGTTTCTATTTCTCTCTCTCCCTTCCTCTCTGAAATCATAACTATATATATATATTTTTAAAATATATTTTATTGATTTTTTACAGAGAGGAAGGGAAGAGATAGAAACATTGATGAGAGAGAAACATCCACCATCTGCCTCTTGCACCCTCCCCACTGGGGATGCGCCCGCAACTCAAGTACATGCCCTTGACTGGAATTGAACCTGGGACCCCTCAGTCCACAGACCGACGCTCCACCACTGAGCCAAACCGGTTTCAGCCATAACAATATATTTTTTTAAAATAATAACTGAGCCGAAACCGGTTTGGCTCAGTGGTAGAGCGTCGGTCTGCGGACTGAAAGGTCCCAGGTTCGATTCTGGTCAGGGGCATGTACGTTGGTTACGGGCACATCCCCGGTAGGGGGTGTGCAAGAGGCAGCTGATCGATGATTCTCTCATCGATGTTTCTGACTCTCTATCCCTCTCTCTTCCTCTCTGTAAAAAATCAGTAAAATATATATATTTGAAAAAAATAATAATAATAACTGAGTATAAATAAATAAGTGGGCACACAAGAAAACAAAATTCAAAAGAAACAGACCCCATAAGACATGTTATTAGGGAATTATCAAAAACAGGCTACTAAAAAACCCCTGTTTATAATAACAACAGTCAAGATAGAATTTTTTTTAGTAAGAAATTATATAAACTGACACAATATGTTGAAAAATAACCAAATAGAAGTTCTAGAACTGGCAAGTGCAATTAAGGACTCAATGGATGGGTTAGGGTTAGGGTTAGGATTAAGGCACAACTAAATAAAAAGCTACTAGCCTGTAAGACAGATTCTAAAAAACTAACCAGAATATAATACACACAAAAAGATTGAAAATGCAGACAAGAAGCTAAAAAATGTAAAGGATACAAAGAGAAGGTCCAATGTATGTGTAATTGAAGTCTAGGGAGGAATGAAAAGAGATAAGGTAGGGGAAATATTTGAAAAGACAATAATACACCCACAATCACAAAAGTATATTAATCCAACTTTCATTCACTCATAGAACAAACAGACAAAATAATCAGTGAAGAACCAGAAGACTTCAATAGTAACTCTAATTACTGATAAATTAATAACTGAATAACGCATATTCTTTTCAACTACACATACAACATTTAGCGAAATTGACCATGAAACATAGCATGAAGCAAGTCTCAAGTTTCAAATGAGGAAAATCATACTGTATGCTCTCTGGCCACTATATCACTTATGCCAAAAATAAGTAACAATCCTATCCTATATAATAAAAGCCTAATATGCTAAGTGTCCAGTAAACTGGACAGCCATTCAACCAATCAAAGCTTAATATGCTAATAATATGCTAAGGTACCCTGTTTTCCTGAAAATAAGACATCCTCCGAAAATAAGACCTACTTACAGGTTTCCTTCTGAGTGAAATATAAGGCATCCCCCCCGAAAATAAGCCCCCCCCCCAGGCTAAACATGAGAGATTTGGTCCACTGATTCTGAAAGAAATGGAGTCACAAGAAATTCACCAGGAAATTCAGGAATTGGATTGTTATGATGATGTTCCAGAAGATGATGACATGATTGTCATTGAATAAATGAGTAAATTCTTGATACTGTAGGATTCAGTTTGTCTGGTTTGTGTTGACCACTACTGTACTACTGTACCGTATACAGGTAATAAATTTGCTTTATTTTCATTTAGCAATAAATGTGTACCGTATTCTTCTTCATGGAAAAATAAGACATCCCCTGAAAACAAGACCTAGTGCATCTTTGGGAGCAAAAATTAATATAAGACACTGTCTTATTTTTGGGGAAACAGGGTAGCTCAACCACTCCCTATGCCATGCACTGACCACCAGGGGGCAGACTCTATTACCTGTAGGTTAGCTTGCTGCTGGGGTCAGCTTGCTGCTGGGGTCCCGGGAGAGACTGAGCGAAATAGTCCCCACAGGCCCTGGAGCCCTCTCTGTCCCTCCCTGGCTGGCCAACCTCCGCGTCTCTTCCCACCCGATCGTGCAAGGGGCCCCTAATAAGGTAATAAGAAAGCGCTTTGAAATTAAGGCATATGTTACTAATAACCCAATAAATCAAAGGGGGGAAACACAGGGCAAATTATAAGACATTTGGAAATAAACGATAATGAAAACACATACCAAAGCTTGGGAGGATAGAGAGATGAATCTTAATATTTAGTGGAAAACTACAGCCTGCCATGCATTTATTAGAAGAGAGAGGATTGCCGAAACCGGTTTGCCTCAATGCATAGAGCGTCGGCTTGAGTACTGAAGGGTCCTGGGTTCGATTCCGGTCAAGGGCATGTACTTTGGTTTCGGGCATATCCCCAGTAGGGGGTGTGCAAGAGGCAGCTGATCGATGACTCTCTCTCATCGATGTTTCTAACTATCTCTCTCTCTTCCTCTCTGTAAAAAATCAATAAAATATATTAAAGAGAGAGAGAGAGAGAGAGAGAGAGGATAAAAGTTAGTGGGGGAAAGTAAAACAAACCCAACAGTAGAGGGGAAGCAGACGAATGAAGCAGAAAACATGCAAACAAGAGAGCAACAAAGCTGAGAGCGGTGGGCTCTTTGGGAGACATTGACATTGACACGCCGGGTGCCAGGGAGGAGGAGCGGAGAAGCCAGTGAAGGGGAAGGAGAAGCCGCGGTCCCGACCCCACCAGCACCCGCCAGCGGGTTCCCCCGGGCCGGCTCGCTCCGCCGCCCTCACCAGCTGCCGGTCGGCCGCCGTGCGGTCGGGCACGAGGCTGTACACCTGGCTCCGCAGCGCGATGGGCGGCAGCGCGTCCTCGAACAGGCCGCGCGGGAACAGCCGGCCCAGCTCCGCCACCGCCGCGCGCGCCGCCCCCGGGCCCGGAGGGCCGCCCCCCGCGCCCCGGGCCCCGGCCGCGTCCCCCGGGGGATCGGCCTCGGCGCGCCCGCCTCCGCGCCGCTGCCTCAGGCCCAGCGGCTCGGCGCCCGGGCGCGGCCTCTTCCGGCTCATGTCGCGGACCCGGCGCCGCGGCCGCCAACCGAGGCTCCGGCGCCGCGGACGGACGAGCGGCCGCCCCGAGCCGGCCGGGCCCCGCCGGCGCGGAGTGATGGCGTCACCGAGCCGGAAGCCCGCGCGGCCCCGCGCTCCGGACCGGCCCGGGCCCCGCCGTCACACCCGCCGCCCGCCCCGCGGTTCCCGCCGGAGCCGGCCGCCCGCGCCTCCCCCGCCTCCTCCGCAGAAGGGCCCCCCCGGCGCCCATGGAGCCCGGAGGGACCAAGCGGGGAGCCGGGGAGGTGGCGGCGGCTGAGCCGCGCAGCAAACTCCCGCGCCCCGCGCCCTCGCTGCCCACGGCCGCCGCGCTCTACGCCGGGCCCTTCCCGTTCTACCGGCGCCCCTCCCAGCTGGGCTGCTTCTCCCTGGACGCCCAGCGCCGCTACCGCGGGGACGCCCGCGCCCTGCGCTACTACCGCCCGCCCGCCAACGGCCAGCGCCCCGACTTCGACCTCAGAGACGGGTACCCCGAGCGGTACCGGCCGCGGGACGAGGAGGTGCGGGAGGGCCTGGACCACCTGCTGCGCTGGCTCCTGGAGCACCGCGGCGGGCTGGAGGGGTGAGCGGACGGGGCTGGCCGCCGGCCATCGGGAAGCCCGCGCGGGAGGGCCGCGGGGCTCGGCAGCCTCTGAGCGGTGCTGGGTGGCCGTCAGCCTGTCCCTCCGCGCAGGGGTCCCGGCTGGCTGGCAGGGGCCATCGTGACGTGGCGGGGGCACCTGACGAAACTGCTGACGACGCCGTACGAGCGGCAGGAGGGCTGGCAGCTGGCGGCCTCCCGGTTCCAGGGGACGCTGTACCTGAGTGAGGTGGAGACGCCGGCCGCCCGGGCCCAGAGGCTCTCCCGGCCGCCCCTGCTCCGGGAGCTGATGTACATGGGGTACAAGTTCGAGCAGTACATGTGTGCAGGTGAGAGTCGCCCCTGCTCCGCAGCCCGCCCGCTCCCCGGGAGTCAGAGCCCCCACCCTGTTGCTGCTTCTCTCTGTACAGACAAACCTGGAGGCTCCCCCGACCCCTCTGGGGAGGTTAACACCAACGTGGCCTTCTGCTCTGTGCTACGCAGCCGCCTGGGAAGCCACCCTCTGCTCTTCTCGGGGGAGGTGGACTGCACTGACCCCCAGGCCCCCTCCCCGGAGCCCCCCGCCTGCTATGTGGAGCTCAAGACCTCCAAGGAGATGCACAGCCCAGGCCAATGGAGGAGCTTCTACAGGTTCTGGAGGGGGGGCCGAGGTGACAGCTGGGAAAGGGACTTGGGGGAAAGGGGGCGGCGCCCCGAGCCTGTCTTTCCTTACAGACACAAGCTCCTGAAATGGTGGGCGCAGTCCTTCCTCCTGGGCGTCCCCAATGTTGTCGCTGGCTTCCGCAACCCCGAGGGCTTCGTCTGTTCCCTCAAGACCTTTCCCACCATGCAGATGTTCGAACACGTCAGGGTAAGGACCCCCACGCCAAGGCCCCAGGTCCCGTGTCCAGGCCTGTAGGGCGTCCCTCTCCCACCCCTGCCCTCACTGTCTCTGCCTCCCCCTCGGCCCCCTCCAGAATGACCGCGACGGCTGGAATCCTTCCGTGTGCATGAACTTCTGTGCCGCCTTCCTCAGCTTCGCCCAGAACACAGTCGTCCAGGACGACCCCAGGTGAGGCACCGGCCCTCCCTCGCCCTGGGCCCCGGCCTCCAGCCCTCAGCTGCTGACTCCGTCTTCCCCGCAGGCTTGTCCACCTCTTCTCCTGGGAGCCTGGCGGCCCAGTCACCGTGTCTGTGCACCGGGATGCACCCCATGTCTTCCTGCCCACATGGTATGTGGAAGCCATGACTCAGGAGCTGCCATCGCCCCCCCATGACACCGGCCCCTAAGGACTTATATTTCAGGGGGGCTGGTCCTGTCTCTGTGCAGTTAAAGCAGACTTCCAGGTGGTCCTCCCTGCTGTGTCTTTCAGCGGTCACCCTGCCCAGCACCTCACACACACAGGCGGTTTGCTGCTTTATTGCTATTCACTGGGTGTAGAGGCTGGCTGCAAAGACAATGTCCCTCCGCAGCAGGGTAGCCGCCGTCTCCATCTTTGCGCCCAGCACAGGCTCGCCCACCAGGCGGGCCGCCCCGCGCAGTGAGCGACACATCTCGGCCAGGCGCTGGATGCAGCGGACCACCAGGCCCTCAGGCGTCCCCGAGAGCCCTGCCAACTCAGAGAAGGGCTGCGGGGAAACAGGCGGGGGCCACATTATAGACCTGGGCAGGCTCTCCCCACCGCTGCAAACCCCAGTCCAGTTACTCACCATGCCCCGGGCCCACTCGTATACAACCCCGACCAGCCCAAAATTCAGCTCCCCCACAAATTCTTCCACTGTCTGGTTCAGGCCACAGGCCACCTGCACCTCTCCAATCCGCTGGGCCACGGCGCGCACACGTTCCACTCCCTGCAGGGCGAGGGACAGTAAGACCCCCTTCCCGCTGCAGGATTAGCGAGGCTCAGGTCAGGGAAGAAGCCATCCCAGCTCTTAGGGGCGCTTACAGGGTTGGAGAGGTCGCTGGGGGCCCTGGGGTGGGGCCTGGGAATACTGCAGCCAAGGGGGGCAGTACCTGTTTGAGGGTACTTGGGAGCTGCTCCCCAGTGTCCCCGGGGCTCTGGCAGACCAGGCCGGAGAGCAGGGCGGCTATCTCCTCCGGCCGCAGGGCACTCAGGGCGTTGTCGAACATGAGCTCGGTGAGCAGCAGCTCGTGACTGCTCATGGCACAAGCCACGCGCCCCGCCAGCTTCACGGTGCCCGCCTCATCCACGTAGCCCAGTGTTCGGAGCACCTGGAGGGAAGAGGCGGGTGTCGGAAGCCTGTTCTCCCTCACTCACCCCCACACACTGCCTCACCTCTACTCGCTGGTGGTACTCGGGGAGCAGCAGCAGCGACTGGTCCGACAGCAGGAAGCGCAGCCGCTCTATCTCCTTCTGCACCTGCCGTCGCTCCTGCAGCCTCAGGTACTGTGGAGAGCCACAGGCAGGGGCGGGTCAGCGTCCCCCCCGCCCTCCACGGGGCTGGAGGACCGGGCTGACATGGGGGCAGGCAGCCTGCAGGGGACCAGAGACAAGGCCCTACCTGAGCAGGGAAACGGGGGCTGTGCACGCACTGAGCCCCCCGGATCAGCTCCTCTAGCTTCCGGGCCCGGAGTCCCCCCTCAACCACGGACACATCCTTAAGCTGCAAGTCGTTGACAGGGTCAAGGGTAGGGGGTCCCGCCGGGTGGGCCTGTGCCAGGCGCAGCAACTCCTGGGCAGCAGTGGTCGCCGCAGCGAGGGGAGGGTCCTTCCTGAGGAAGCAGCAGAGCGCCCCTCAGGCTGCGGGCCTCCCAGCCACACCCCCCACCCCGGTCCCTCCCGGAAAGGGCCTCCCAGCATCGGACTTGAATTTCGGCTGCTGCCTCTTGCTGAAGTCCTCCAAGATCTTCTCGCCGTTCACCCGGAGCACCCTGGTGGTGATGGCAGCCACGTCTCCGGGCTGGAGCCTGGCCACCGTGTGGTCACAGGGCCCTGGAACGGACGGCAGGGTCAGAGCTCGCCCCGAGGCCTGCCTCACTGCCCTGGGCACCGGCGTCTGCTCTCACCTTCAGGCAGGAACAGTTTGAATCCCACCAAGTCGTCTGGGTAGGGCACAGTGGGGGCAGCCGGGCGCCCCTCCTGTGGGTTCTCAGACGCGGGTTTATCACACAAGACCAGGGTGGTGAACACTCTGCTGGTGGAGCTGGAGGAGACCTGAGGGAGGGGAGGCCCGGACAGGGCAACGTGAGGCGTGGACAAGGTTGAGAGCAGATCCCACCTTCAGCAGGGGTCACGGAGTAGCCAGGCAGAGCCCACCCGTACAGACCGGGCGGCGGGGGGGGGGGGGCAGAGGCACCGAGTGTGGTGATGGGAGGGAAGATGAGGGCACCGCCAGGGTAACTGCTCCTCCCTGGGCCCAGACCCTGCATCACCTGCAGGACCACCCCCAGCGCGTTGTGATGCTCCTGACTCTTCACAACCACCACCCTTCCGGCCGAGAGCGACTTCAGCCCGTTGACAGACTCCATGACACGTCGCTGAAGAGCAGGGATGTGCACACGGGAGGAGGAGCAAGTGTTAGGGATGCGGGGACCAGTTCAGGAGCACCCCGAGTGCCACCTGTCTCCCTCCCCTTCCCGTCCCCCGCACGCCCTGCTCACCTGGATCAGGCTGCGGGTTTCCGTCAGCTCCTCTCCCCAGCTGTAATACTCGGGCAGATCCGCCAGCTGGCCCGTCAGGTCAGGCTCCTCCAGGGCCCCCAGCTTCTTGGTTAATTCAGCCAGAGCCTGTTCGTGGGCCTGGCAGGCGTGAAATGAGTCTCCAGGCTCAGTCGCCACATCCCACCTGCCTCCGCATGCCACCTCTTCCCAGCCTGGCTTCCCCCATCCGTCCAGGCTGGGGTACTGCTCACTGACCCCTCACCTTGCTGTCCTTGCGGGATGGAAACTCGGAGAAGCTCCTCTTCATCATGTCCTCCACCCGGAGCGCGTCCACCCGCAGCAGGTTGAGGATCATGGTATACGTGAGGCGGAACTGAGACTGCAGCTGCGAGGGCTTACCCTGCCGGGGGGAGGGGGGGGGGGAGACCAGGCTGGGCCCCCTGCTCCCGGCTAGCCCTGCGGACCACCCTGTCCGCTCCCCTCTTTTGCCAAATAGGGAGCAAAGTGGACAGATTCACAAAGGTCCCACTAGCTCAGTGGGACTAGAGAGGAGACCGGTCTGGCCCTTGTCTGCTCCCTCCCACCTGGGCTTCCCGGCAAAAGGAAATAACAGGAAGGAGGGGCGGGAAGGACAGAGAGGAGCCGGCGGGCGGGCCGGGCCTGGCGTCTCACCGTCATCATGCGGTGCAGGTCCACCATCTCAGGCACGCGGCCCTTGCAGAGCAGGATGACGGTGCCCGTGGGGTCCAGGCCCCTGCGGCCCGCCCGGCCCGCCATCTGCACGTACTCCCCGGGAAGCAGGTCCCGGAAGGCATTGCCGTCGTGCTTCCGCATGGAGTCGAACACCACCGTCCGGGCCGGCATGTTGACACCCATGGCAAACGTCTCTGTGGCGAACAGGACCTGGAACATGGGAAGGGGATCGGCACACAGGCCCGCAGCCGCCCCACGCTACTCCAGCGAGGCATTAGGCAGCTGCGTGTCCAGGTGGCTCCCTCAGGAGCCCGTGCCACCCCGGGGACCACCACTCCCCGCGTTTACTTACTTGGCTACCTATTCACTTCTTTGTGCCCCCTATATCCCCCCCACTGTCGGTCATCCGATGTCTTAATATCGTTTTGTGTGAATATGTTCTTGCATGTTGTCTTGTATGCGTGTAATTTGCCATTCGCATGGAAAGCAGTTGTGTGTATCCTGTTCTTTTCCTCCACGGGGTGTTTTCAGCACCCACCCGTGTTCCTGTGGTTACACACAACCCGGCTCCCAACTGCGGCAGGACACGGGAGCATCCCTGCAGCTCCACCTGCTCTCCCTGAGGGCAGGGGCCAGGCCCTGCCAGGCTGGCCAACCAAGCAAGAGCAGACCTGTTCCCTGGGACCAGCGAGAAATGTCTTTGTGGTTTGTATGCAGTACTGGGATTGAGGGTCGAGGACATGATACCTACTCTGGCCCAAGGAATGCCAGGGCACGGCAGACTGGCCACCCTGCACAGAGGGTCCTGCAGTCCCAGGCAGGCAGACCTCGCTGACTGCAGTTCCCAGATACTGCGCGTCCATCAACATGGGGCGGGCAAGACCCTCCACCAGCGAAAAGGTTCCAGTGCACTGGAGGCTCAGAAGACAGTGAGCATTCATATTCTTTAAAGTCCGTGCACTGTTTTCAGACATAACCCTTTTGTAGACTTAACAGAGCACAGTGTGGAGCGAGCGTAACTTTTACACGCACCGAGAAGCCAGAAACTCCGTGTGCCTCGCCATAATGCGACACTCACTCTCTGCGGTGGCCTGGGACCCAGCCGCCATGTGCCCGAGGCCTGCCCACGGCTACGGCACCTTTTGGATCAGCCAGTTTCCTAAGTTTCACCGTCTAAGCACTGAAGTCTTAGGAGTTTCAATTTGCATTTTTCCAATGACTTCTATGCTTGCTAGCTTTTTGGGTTTCTCTTCTGAATGCATCCCATCTAAGATGAGGAACCTAAAGCTGGGGAGGTCAAGAAGCTACAGAGGGGCCGCAGGGAGAGGGGCGGTGGTGGGCACCTTGACCAGGCCGCGGCTGAAGAGCATCTCCACGATCTCCTTGAGGATGGGCAGGATGCCGCTGTGGTGCACGCCCAGGCCGCGGTGCAGGAGCTCCGACATGTGTAGCACCTGCGGGGACCAGGCCGTGGTCAGGGGCGTTGAGCACCCAGCCCACCAGCCCCGAGCCCGGGGCCCTGCACACCTGGGGCAGCTGCCGGTCAGAGCCGCGGAGGCGAGCGAGGCAGCGCTGCAGGAAGAGGTGGATCTCGCTCTTCTCGGAGCTCGTGGTGAGGTCCAGGGAGGTGAGGCCCGAAGCCTGCTCGTCACAGCGGCCCCGGGAGAAGGTGAACACCACCACGGGCAGCTGTGCGCGGGTGCGGAGGGAGGCCAGGAGGGACAGGTACACACCGCGGTCCTGGGGAGCCCGGCGGGGGGAGAAGGAAGGGTCGCTGGGCCAGTGCTCACAGCAAGTCCGATCCCGGGACGAGGGCAGCAGCAGGTGGTGCGAGGAGGAGCCTACTGGTCCTCACCTGGGCAGGCCCCCCCTGCTGCGTGGGCTGCTTGGCTCCAAAGGTCTGGGCGTGTTTGCTCATCCTCTCCTTCTTGGCCTCCACGGCTGCGTAGTACCTGGGTTGCAGAGTGGCCGTCAGTCCCCTGCTGGGCCCAGCGCTGACCCCCCGCCCCCAGCTTACCCCTTCGTGTGGAAGGCGCCTCGGGAGTCCAGCAACAGGAAGAGCTCCCCCTGGGTCTTGGGGCTGTTCCCCGTGAAGAGATAATGCTCCAGGGGCACCGGGCGGGCGGCAGTGCTGACCACGTAGATCTGGCGGCGCTTCAGGCGTCTGAGCGGAAGGAAATGTCAGGGGTGGGCGCAGGAGGAGCAGCCACATCCCCACCCACCTCCGCCTGTGGGAGCCGGGCTGGACGGCTGTCCCCGCCATCGTATCTCTCATCGTTCAAAGCGGTGTGGGCCCAAGTGGGCCATGTTCCCCAGCCCACTCCGACCCCTCCCCACGGTCTGGCCACTCTCCCGCTGCGGCAGTCCGCGCCCCAAGCCCAGCCCCTCCGCCCGGGACACACATCTCACCCAATCCAGTCAGCAAATTCCAGGGCGTTGGGCACGGTGGCACTCAGGAGGATGATGGAGACGTGGTCAGGGAGCATGATGAGCACCTCCTCCCACACGACCCCGCGCTGGCAGAGGGAGGACGATCATGGCGCTGCCCCCGGAGGCAGAGGCAGGGAGGCTCCGGGTGTGGACGGAGCTGCCGAGCGCGCGCCCCCCCCCCCCCCCCCCCCCCCCCCCGAGAGAGCCGCTGGCCCGGGCCACGCCTCCTGCTCCTCACCTCCGCATCGTTGATGTAGTGAACCTCATCGAAGATGACCCACTCCAGGTCCCGGATGACGTCCGAGCCGCTGTACAGCATAGAGCTGGGGGGACCGCAGGCTGACTCCCCAAGGCCCAGCCAGCACTCCTGAGCAGCCTCCCTCCCCGCCCCAGACCCCCGTCTCTCACCGGAGGATCTCTGTCGTCATGATGAGGCAGGAGGCCTCTGGGTGCAGCTGCACGTCCCCCGTGAGCAGCCCCACGTCCCCAAAGGTGTTCCGGAAGTCTCGGAACTTCTGGTTACTCAGAGCCTTGATGGGGGAGGTGTAGATGGTGCTGGAAGAGGGTGTAGGTGAGCCAGTCACTCCACACGGACTGCGGTCAGCACCTCCGAGCCCCCCAGCAGCATGCGGCCAAGCTCAGGTGCCTCCTTTCCCCACCCACACTGCCCTCCTTCTCCTCAAGACATGATCTCAGAAATACTCTGTCCACGGCCCCTTCGTGGACAAAATGCAGGCAGGTCACGCTTCTACACTCTCCCCACACCTTCTCGTTTCCTCCCAGGCCCGTCTCAATTCCTCCCCCAAATCTCCCATCGAAAAGATGAAGTAAAGCCAGGCTGGTGTGGCTCAGTGGTTGAGCAATGACCTATGAACCAGGAGGTCATGGTTTGATTCCCAGTCAGGGCGCACGCCCAGGTTGCAGGCTCAACCCCAGGGTGGAGCATGCAGGAGGCAGCCGATCCATGAGTCTCTCTCACCACTGATGTTCCTATCTCTCCCTCTCTCTCCCTCCCTTCCTCGCTGAAATCAATAAAAATGTGTTTTTAAGTAATGAGTAAGAGATGAAGTAAAGCCACGGGAAGAGAGGAGACAGACGCGGGAGGAAGCAGGGATGCTGAGGGAGGGAGGGCTGCACCGTGTCATGTGCTTCTGGGCGAGGGCAATGGCATATTCGGCAACAACCGTCTTCCCGGCCGACGTGTGAGCCGCCACGAAGACCGAGTCGTGCCGTTCCAAGTGCAGGATGGCCTGTTTCTGGAACACGTCCGGCTCAAACGGCCACTGTGGAGGGAGAGCTGGATGAGGGCTAAGAAGGGAGGGCCTTCCTGCCCCAGCTCCTGGGCACGCAGGGCGGCAGGCCAGAGCGAGCTGGGCTGGGACTGAGGGAGGAGAGCAGACAGGCGGCGGGCCGGGAGGAGGGGACATGCGAGGACTGGGCCACTCTACCTGGAAGGCGGGCTGGGGAATGAGGCGGTAGAAGTCACCAACGGGCGAGGTGACATCCACAGGAATGGCCCACTGCTCCTGAGGGAGGGGTTTGGGCGGCTCTGAAGGGGACACAACTGTGGACGCTTCCTGGAAAAGGAGGGGAGATGGGTGATGCAGATACAGCCAGAACGCTCCCCGTCCCCACTGCTCCCAAAGGATGTCCAGTCTCCCTGAGATCCAAGCCAGCTGGCCCGCCTCCCAGGGCCAAGGCCCCTCCCTTCCTGTTCCAACTGCCCAGAAGCACCCACCTCCAGCACGAGGTCCTCCAAGCTGCTTGCTCGGGCCAAGGGAGCACGGCAGGGAGAGGCTGGAGCAGTGTCTCCTCTGGTGCCTCCTGGCTGTCCCTCTGCCTCTCTCTCGTCTTCGTCGCCCCCGCCCAGATCCAGGGGCTCTAGCAGGCGGCTGAGGCTGAGCAGCCCAGCAGCTGGAGCTGGGTCAGCTGAGGAGCAAGGTAAAAGGGAGGCCCATCCATCCACCTCTGTCCCACAGGAGGAGGGCACACCTCTCCACTCCCACCTCACAGCTCACCCTTTGCTGCGAAGGACATGCCTTTCTCGAAGCCGGGCGGAATAGTGAGGAGATCTGGAGGACAGGGACAGGGTCAGGCCACTGCACCTGACCAAGTCACCCGTCACACCGACCGAAGAACGCATGCACAGCACAGCGTCGTAGCTAGGGACAGTTGTAACAGTCTTCCGACACGGGACAGTACGTTGGTTATGGAAGGGGGACCTTTTCCTAACTTGATCAAAGGCACAGAAGGGCTAACAGCAGCTCAGGGCCCAGACTTGAAGCCCTGCCTCCCAAGGGTCCATCCTGGCACCACCTCACCTTTCTCAAAGTCTATCTCCTCCTCAGCTTCCTCCCGAGTGCTCAGCTCTGTTATGGAGGGCTCATCCATCCCACCTGGGGAGAGGTTGGGCACGGGGATTCATGAGGCGGGACGGGAACCCCTCCCGGGAGACTGAGGACTCCCTTCCTTACAATCTCATGCCCACAACGATTACCTGGCCAGAAAGGGTACTGTGTTGGATTCCCCCATAAGGACTGGGAGCTGGGCCCCGGTGGCCGGCGAAGAGATAAGGAGGTTGTGGCCGACAGGTCAGTGTTCTCCAGCAGGACCTGAGGAGAGATCAGAGCCCGAGGCTGAGCTTGCCTCCGATCTCCTTCCCCAACTCGTGGCCCCTGAGAGCTTACCTCCTTGAAGCCCAGGATCTGGCCCGTGGTTGGTTGTCTTTGGGCTTGCAGGTCGGAGGGGACTGGGGCGCCCAGTACAGTGAGGAGAGACCAAGGATCCATCTTCCTCTGCCATTTTCTAGAGAGAAGGAAGTCATTTTCAAGTCTTCTTTCTCCTGTCTCAGCTTCCTTCATCGCCTGTCTCCCTAGTCCAGGCCCCTCCGACCCCTCACCGAGCTGAGTGCTCCAGGCCGTGCAGAGGCAGCCAGGCTGGAGACGACAGGAACCACTGCTCTGCTTCTTGCTGCAGATCTGGGGCACAGGGAGGGAGGCCGTGGGGAAGCTGGAACCGGGAGATGAGAGAACGTGATGAGACTGGTGTTAGGAATGGCAGATGACCCAGACAGACTAGGACAACCAAAGTGAGGCGATGTTTTCCAAAGGCTGTAATACTTTACAGGACAAAGGATCTGCTGGCTAATAGCACGGATTTCAGACGCTGGGGCTGGACCTAGGAATCTGTATTTTTAAAAGCTTCCCCCACTGATTATGAGGCACACTGAGGTTTGAAAATTTCAAAGGTGAAGAGGGTTAGCATCTCAGCCACCAGCAAGTGCTTGGAGACAGAAGGGACTGCACTGAGAGAAGACACACTGCAAAGAGCAGTTCCCGGCTAGGACATCCCCAGAGCAGCGCCAGGCTGGAGTGTGTCCTGCACCAGGCCAGGCCCGGGTGACACGTGTGAACAGAAAAGCGGGTCATGCTACTCCTGCTGTGAGGAAAGGGTTTAAGCTCACTGCGGTCCAAAGTCACTCACTGTGCTCTCTGGAGCCCCAGGCACATTCCGTAGCTCCCAGCGCCCAGTGCATCCCAGCTCCACAGCCCGAAGAGGCAGGTCCAGGGGGTCTGGGGGAGGTAGCACTACGGGAGAAAGATCAGAGGTCAGGGGTCAAGGCTAGATTCCTGTCTACTCCTTCGTTCCACCCCCGCCCCCTCACCGAGTCGCTCCGTCTCCATCATCGGGGAGCCACGGCAGCTGCCCCGCAGCCGGAAGTGCAGCAAGGAGTAGCAGGGTAAGCCCCGCCCCCGAAAGGGCGGAAGTGAAGGCGACTTCCGCCACCCACCCGCCGGGGGCGGGAACGAGTGCCTGCGAGGGGCCGCCGGCTCGGCGCCGGGGAAGGCCGGGCGGAAGTGCCTGCGCCGCCCGGTACCGCGCTTCCGCCCTCGCTACGTCATCGTTCCGAGCCGGCGACGGTGCCCGCGGGCCGTCGCCCGAGACCGCGGCCGGGCGGACGCCCCCAGGTAAGGAGCATTCCTCGCCCTCGCCCCTTCCCCAGCCCTCTTCCCCCTCCCCTTTCCGGTGCTGAGGGCGCGGCAGCCCCGCCTCCTCTGCAGCTGGGACCCGCGGTTGCCCAACTGACCCGTGAGGGCGGGGCGCCTGGTGCCACCGTCTTGGCGACGGAGCGGTGTTTCTCCCCGTCCACGCGGTGCCGCTGGGCGCTGGGTCCGCGGCTCCTCGCGGGAGGGATGCGGGGGGCCCACCGGCGGCTTGGCGGCTGCCGAGCCTGAGCCGTGGCTAGGGAGAGGCGACCCCCAGGACCGTGGAGAAAGATGTCTTGGGCCCGCCCCTGAACCAGGAGCCACCATGTTGGTGATACCCCCCGGACTGAGCGAGGAGGAGGAGGCTCTGCAGAAGAAATTCAACAAGCTGAAGAAAAAGGTGAGGGAGAGTGCTCGCCAGGCCGCGGCTGGTGTGCGGGCGGAGGGGTGGCTCAGAGGCGGGCACGTCTATCAGCTGGCCATGGAGTCCTCTCCCTTCCCCAAGGCTTTGACCACCTCAAGCTGGTGATCCCCAAGTTAGTTTTTCCCATTCCGTCCGTGTCTTAGTGATACCCTTCACCTACCCAAAATAAAGCTGTCATCTTCCTCCCATTCTGACCTTGTTCCTTTTCTTCGTCTTCCAAATACGGACCGAGCACATGCAGTTCTTCCATGTGTTTGCAATAAAAAATGTCAGCTCTGCCCCTGGCGGGTTAGAACATCGTCCTGATACACCAACATTGCAGGTTCAATTCCCTGTCAGGGCACAGACAAGAATCAAAGCAGTAAGTGGAGCAACACATCAGTGTTTCTCTCTCAAACCAATTTTTTTAAATCTCATCTCTTGACTTTGCCATTTGCATAGACAAACAGATGCTGTCTTCTTTTTTTAAATATTCTATGTAATAAAAGCCTAATATGCTAAGTATCCAGTCAGCCAATCAAAGTGTAATATGCTAATGATTAGCTAAGGCCACTCAACCACTCACTATGACATGCACTGACCACCAGGGGGCAGATGCTCCATCTGGTAGGTTGGTTTGCTCCTGGGGTCCAGCTGATCTGGACAGAGCAAGATGGGCCGGACATGCCCTGGAACCCTCTTGTAGTCCCTCCCAAGCTGGCCAACCTCCCAAGTCCCTCGCCGGCCCCAACCATGCACTGGTGGGGGTTTCTCGGCCTGGCCTGCACCCTCTCACAATCAGACCCCCTGGGGGATGTCAGGAAGCCATTTTCAGTCTGATCCTGCAGGCCAGGCCAAGGGACCCCACTGGTGCATGAATTCATACATTGGGATATATATATATATATATATATATATATATATTTTTTTTTTTTTTTTTTTTTTTTTTTTTAATTTCAGAGGAAGAGAGAATAAGAGAAGTGGGGACATCAATGATGAGAGAGAATTATTGGTCTGTTACCTTCTGCACACCCCCTACTGGGGATTGAGCCAGCAACCTGCACATGTGCCCTGACCAGGAATGGAATCCTCCAGGTTCATAGGTCATTCCCAACCATTGAGCCACACCAATCAGGCTCTTTGATTCTTTCTTGAAAATAATTTCTCCCATTTCTTTTTTCCTGTGTATTCCATAAATCAGGTCTCTGCTGTTGTTCACTTAGTCTGTTAGAATGGTCTCTAAACACGTTTCTTAGTGTGTATTTTTAACAGATTTCTCACTCTTATTAAAATGATCCATTGGAAACACCAGATTGTCCTTTCTCAGAATCCTTAAGTAATTTCACATTATTTGTGGAACACAATCTTAAGTTGGTATCACTTTTTAGTAAAATAGAACTATTCACTAGTCCCAAAACATGCATTCCCAAACCTTCTTATATCTGCATCTTTTTCACACTGTTTTCTCTGTGGAAAACACTCTTTTTCTCAGTTTCTGTTGTACAGATTTTACCCAGGGTCCAGTGTAACATCAGGAAATTTTACTTGCTCTCAAGCAGTTTGCATATCTTGAAACATTCTTGACAATTTAGTCCAGACATTGTAACTTTCAGATTGTGAGCTTGCGCAGGAGGAACTGTGTCTTGTGCGTTTGCATGTCCTGCAGTGAAGCAGTGAAAGGCGTGTTCTTGTTAGTGCCCAGGAGATGGCGGATAAAGCCCCCAAGAAAGGCCTATGCCTGCTTGCAGCTTATACCCAGAGGTCTGGCCATGATTGAATTCCTCGTCTGACCTTCAGAGACTCGACCCTTTGGGGAGTCCCTGGATGCCGGTTTGGGTAGCTCGGGTGTGTCTGCCCTGCAGACGCCTGGCTGCCTCAGCGAGCCCCTCCAGGAGCACCGCTGCGCTGTCTCCTGAGAAAGGGTGCGGGAGCAGGGCGCCGGGTGGGGGGAGGATCTGCTCAGGGTGGCCCTCGCCAGCCCCTCTCTCTCTCATTCCCAGAAAAAGGCATTGCTGGCTCTGAAGAAGCAAAGCAGCAGCAGCACAGCCAGCCAGGGCGGTGTGAAACGCTGTGAGTGACGGGAGACGGGAGCACAGGCTGGCCTCTCCCACCTGGCCGGCCTAATGCCTCTTTCCCTCCCACCCCAGCGCTGTCAGAGCAGCCCGTGGTGGACACGGCCACCGCAACAGAGCAGGCGAAGCAGCTGGTGAAGTCAGGAGCCATCAGTGCCATCAAGGCTGAGACCAAGAACTCAGGCTTCAAGCGTTCTCGAACCCTAGAGGGAAAGTTAAAAGTAAGCACAAGCAGAAAGCTAGTCCAGGAACCCTTGACTTCAGGGGGCATCCCTCCGCGTTGGAATGGAGGCAGGTTGAGGGGAAAAGGAATGCCTGCTCAATCCTGGCAAATTGTCGGCCACTCCGAGCTTTGGGTTGTTACCCAGAAAGTGGAGACAGCGGGGGACTCCTAAGTTCTGCACTTTGCAGTCTGGCTCCAGTCCATGTGTGAGAGCTCTTGGATTGTGTTCTCAGGAGGTGAGCAGGCTGAAATGTTAGCAGGTTCAAGAAATATTGAGAAACACTAAGTACTTCACAGGTATATTAGGGTCACTTGTTTTAAAATACCACATAATCAAATAAGAAAAGTACAGCCCTGACCGGTTTGGCCAGTGGAAAGAGCGTTGATCTGCGAACTGAAAGGTCCCAGGTTCAATTCCGGTCAAGGGCATGTACCTTGGTTGAGGGTACATCCTAATAGGGGGTGTGCAGGAGGCAGCTGATGGATGTTTCTTTCTCATCGATGTTTCTAACTCTCTATCCCTCTCCCTTCCTCTCTGTAAAAAATCAATAAGATATTTAAAATAAAAGATAGAAAAGTACAAAGGAATTAAAAGGAAAAAATGATCGGCCAGCAGAAGGCGAGAAGGGCTGAGGGAAGAGGAATCCCCTCCCTCTGTCCCATGGTTGCCGCCTCCTGCTCCCACTCTGAGGTAGGTCTCTGCCACCTTCCAGGACCCTGAGAAGGGGCCGGTCCCCACTTTCCAGCCGTTCCAGAGGAGCATCTCTGCCGATGACGATCTGCAGGAGGTAACGCTCCCGCTCCTTTGTCCCTGAGGGCGGGGCCCCATGCCCGAAACGAGGGGTTCTCCTAACTGAAACTTGGTCTCTTTCAGTCGTCCAGACGTCCCCAAAGGAAATCTCTGTATGAGAGGTTAGCAAGTTAGAAATGGGGCTGGGTCCGGTGGGTGGAGGGGGGCTGGAGGGGAAGGAGTGGGCACCAGAGCGCGTGCTGAGTCTACGGGGTCTCGGAAGACAAGGTAAAGGCCCCCTCTGATGCTCACTGCCTCCCCTAGCTTTGTGTCTTCCAGTGACCGGCTTCGGGACCTGGGGCCAGATGGGGAGGAGGCAGAGGGCCCAGGGGCTGGTGACGGCCCTCCTCGGAGCTTTGAATGGGGCTACGAAGAACGTGGTAATGCCCGCTCCTCAGTCTCCCCTCCCCGAAGCCGCAGCCGGGACCGCAGTCGTGAGCGGAACCGGGACAGAGAACGAGACAGAGACCGAGATCGAGACCGGGACAGAGATCGAGACCGGGACAGGGAACGAGACCGGGACAGAGAACGGGACAGAGACAGAGATCGGGATCGGGACCGAGACCGGGACCGGGACCGGGACCGGGACCGAGAGGGCCCTTTCCGCAGTGAGTGGGCGTGGCTGGTGGGAAAGTGGCTCCAGCTAACGTGGACTCTTAACGTGGAGGGTGAGGGTGCATCTGCGATCCCACAGGGTCGGACTCGTTCCCTGAACGCCGGGCCCCTCGGAAGGGGAACACGCTCTACGTGTATGGGGAAGACATGACGCCCACCCTCCTCCGGGGGGCCTTCTCCCCCTTCGGAAACATCATTGACCTCTCCATGGACCCCCCCAGAAAGTAAGGAGGACGTCGGGCAAAATGGTCAGTCCTGGGAGGAACGGGTGTGCGGCCTCGGCCAGCCCGTCCCCCGCACCTGTAGCATCGGGCTCCGCTGAGGAGAGCCACGTCCCTCTACTGATCCTGTCCCCTCTCCTCCAGCTGTGCCTTCGTCACCTATGAAAAGATGGAGTCAGCAGACCAGGCCGTTGCTGAGGTGGGACTTCCCAGATCCGCTCCTCCCCCTCCTGCCGTCCCCGTGTTTTCTCTAAAGTCCTAAGAGTCCCTCCACACTCTTGGCAAACCTGTTCTCGATCCCTGCTCAGTCCCCTCCTAGGATGGCAGCTCATGGAAAGGCTCCTTTGGTTTGTCTGTAACGTTCCCCCACCCTCTGCCCCAGCTCAACGGGACCCAGGTGGAGTCCGTGCAGCTCAAAGTCAGCATCGCCCGCAAACAGCCCATGCTGGATGCCGCCACCGGCAAGTCTGTGTGGGGCTCCCTCGGTAAGAAAAGCTTCCTCATCCTGTCCCCAGCGCTCACCCCTTCTTGTTCTGCATGCCCTGAGTTCCCTAGAGGTCTGGGTCTGGGAATGGGAAGGAGAGTGGTCAGGCCCTCGGTCAGTTGGAAGTAGGAGAAGAAGAGAAAATGGTTGAAAATAACTAACTGAGCAGGCCAGGCTCGTGAGAAAGAGGAGCATCCCGTGGTCTTGTTCGTTTTAAGGTGAAGCGTTGTTGGCTTTATAAAATAAGCATTTGGAATAGGAACTGGAACTCCGGCACAGCTAAGAATGAAGACATTGTCACCTGTATCAGGTGGCAACAGGATGATGGCATCACCAGGGAGGCTGACTTCTGGAGAAAAAATGACCCAGGACTGGGCTTGGGAATATCCAGGGAATTGGGTGGAAGCAAGGCGTTGTTCTCCGTGCCCCGCTCGTCCCAGCCCTCCTGACAGGTTAGGCCGGGGGAGTGCAGCCAAGGAGACAGCGGGAGGGTCAGGGCCTTTTACAGAGGCCACCGCTGTGAGAGAGGGCATGGTCAGCATTGCCAGGTACAGAGACCCCAAAGATTGGGAGCTGCTGCCGGGGGTTCACGGTAGCCTCAGAGTGGCAGGGATGAGATCCTTGGGGTGAGGGGAGGGACACACTGGAACAGGGAGGACGAGGAAGGGGACAGAAGGAAAGGGAAAGCTCCGGCTTCCTGCCCCAGAGTGAGCTCTGTCGGGGAGTGTAGGGCTTCTCGTTTTAGCGGAAATACACTGAGTGGCCAGATTGTTATGATCTCTGAACACATAATAATCTGACCACTCAGTGTGTATCCTATATGATAAAAGGCTGATATGCAAATTGTCCCCTTGACCAAGAGTTCAACCAGCAGGCAGACCGGCCAACCACCATGTCCTCTTCCCTTGGCCAGACTGGCTGAACCCCACCCATGCACAAATTCATGCACTGGGCCTCTAATAAAAATACACACACACACTGAGTGGCCAGATTATTATGCATTCAGAGATCATCATAATCTGGCCACTCAGTGTAGATTTTCCTGGCCAAGGAGTGGGGCATAATAGGGGTTCAGAGCAGAGTGGCCTTCCAGATAAAAGGAATGATTCAGAGAAGACCAGTATGTCAACAAAGGGCTATAGAGATTTTCTAATTTTTAATATTTTAAAAAATATTAATTTCATAGAGGAAGGGAGAGGGAGAGATAAAAACATCAATGATGGGAGAGAATCACTGATGGCTGTTTTCCGCCCACCCTACACTGTAGATCGAGCCTACAACCCAGGCATGTGCCCTGACCAGGAATCTTAACTGTGACCTTATAGTTCATAGGTTGACGTTCAACCACTGATCATACCGGGCCAGGATAATTTTAATTTTTGATGTATTGACTCAAAGCAGTAGAAAGCACCATTCAGATGTGTCAATAATAACATTTGCTGTTTTTCTAAGAACAAACCATTTCTTATAGTATCCCCATGTGCCGAGGTGATGTGATGGTTTGGCAGCCACTGGCCTAAGGGGCTAAAGGGAGACAGGCATCCGGCCACCAGAGGGCAGCATAGAAACAGCTTCCAGGAACCAGAGGCCAGGAGTGAGGTGGTCAGATTCCGTCTGGGTCTCACCAGTGCGCTCCTTCAGGCCTTAACGAATCCTTTCCTTCCTCCCTAGCCGTCCAGAACAGTCCTAAGGGTTGCCATCGGGACAAAAGGACCCAGATTGTCTACAGCGACGATGTCTACAAGGAAAACCTGGTGGACGGCTTCTAGGTGGCAGAGCTGAACTGCGCGTGCCCGCCTGCCCTGACACTGGTCTCAGTAAAGCACTGAGGTGGAAGCTCACACATCTCCTTCGGCCTCTGCTTTCTCAGCACTTGGGATTGGGTTGAGCCTTTGACAGCGTCTGTTAGGTTTTACCTGTTTGAAGCAAGATGGCCAGTACACCTTCCCCACTCCCGTGCCCCAAGGATGTTGAACACAGGTGTTGTCACAGCTGTTTTAATTTGACCCTGTGCCCCTTTCCAGCAGGAAACCCCTATAGAAAATCCAGGCCCTCATCATGGAGTTTCTCCTTGAGCCAGGGCAGCACTTGGAAGAGGTTGATGTGAAAGTCTCGGGCATGAGCAGGTACCAGTTGCTGCAGCTTCTTGTCTTTGCAGACGTCCACTACTCCCCAGCTGATCACACCAACCTGCAGCGGGCACAGGGTTGCCATGGACCAGTTGGTAGAATTCCTCTGCACCCCCATGGCACCTGCACTGACCTGGGAGAAATAGACTAGGGGCCCACTCAGTCCTGTCCTCCGCAGCAGCCAGGCCACCCCGCGGGCCTGACCCGCCGGCTCGGGCGTCCTAAGGCGAGGCGTTCCGCCTCCCTTTTCTAGCCACATCTGTGACCTTTCCTGCTCCGGGCTGTGTGAGCACTTGGTGTCTCCCCCCGCTGGGAACAGGGAGACTCACTTGAATGAAGCGGCTCCTCTTGTGAATAATCAGGGGGCCGCCAGAATCACCTGCAGGGGAGGAGAAGCTGCAGCAAAACTCCTGGGCCTCGGGACCCAGCAGCTCCGCCAGGGAGCCTTTCTCACCTCTGCAGGTGTTGGGGTCCCCGTAGGGATCCACCCCTCCAGTGCAGAGGAACCTGGGGGTGACCACCTCGGAGACCGCCTTGACGTTTTCGTAGCCTGGGGCCTTCAGAGCGTCTCTCTCACATGCGGCTTTCTGTGGGTAGGGAGGGAAGCGGAGGAGAAGGATGAACAAGCTCGCTCAGGGAGAGTCTGAGCCAAGGACCTCCGTAGGGTCCCACATTCCTCACCTTATCCCCATTCTTGATGTAGACCTCCTTCCGAGTCAGCGACTTCTTCCTGTCCTTGATCAACTCGGACACAAACAGAGCTTTGACATCCTTTGCAGGGAGCAGCTCTTGCTCTGGACAGATGGACGGACTGGGTCATTTCAGCACTCCTCTCCCCACCAGCCCCGCAGCGCCCACGCCCTCCCTGGGGCTGGGCTCCGGCGGGCACCGCCAGCGCCCTCTGCCCACTTGTGTCAGGCTCTCACCCTAGTGCTCCTCTCCCTCAACCTGTCTTACTCTGTTGCTGGCAAGAGGTTGACGGTGGAAGCCTCAAAGCTTGATTTGTGCCCATAGTGCAAGGGAGACAGATGGGCCTGCAGGAGAGGCAGGACACGGATGGCACACGGCACCCCAGGCCTCAGCCCCCTCACACCTCAGGGAGCCAGCCGCCTCACCTGAGAGTCTGGCTGTACTGCAGCCTCTTCCTGAGCTTGATCAGGGCCACATCATAGTCATAAAATTCCTGAATTCCTTCTGCTCTTTTCCCATTGATGTTGTACTTGGGGTGAAATAGGACTTCTTGTATGTCCAAGTCCTGCTTCATTCCTCCTAAGATCGGAGGGGAGAAGACCTCTGGGCCACCCACTTCTCCAGGCAGCCTCCTGCCTCTGGCCCCCCCACTTCTCTGTAGGCAGCCTCCTGCTCTGGCCCCAGGCCATCCCTTACTGTTCAGCGTATAAAGCGGGCGGGGGTCTTTCTGCCAAGGGCCATGTGGATGCTAATAACGTCATTCATGAACCATACAAAATTATCAAATTAAAAATCAGCCTGCTCAACTTTAGCTGGTTTGGCTCAGTGGTTGGAGCATCGGCCTGCGAAATGAAGGGTCCTAGGTTGGATTCCGGTCGAGGGCATGTACTTCGGTTGCAGGCTTGATTCCCCAGCCCCTGGGAGGCAACCAATCAATGTGTCTTTCACATCAATGTTTGTCTCCCCTTCCCTTCCACTCTGTCATTAAAAATGTCCTCAGGTGAGGATTAACAAGGAAAAAAAGCTTGCTGTATTTGGTCAAACTCATCCCTAAGGCCTTGGCGGGGCCAGACCAAATGATTCGTGGGTGCGAAGGGCTGCTGCATCTCACCCACGTTGACCTTGATGGAGTGCAGCTGGTCCTCCACCGAGAAGCAGTGCGCCGCCGTCAGCACGAAGTACTCGGACACCACGGCCCCCATGCAGTTCTCGTGTCCCTTCGAAGGGCGCTGGCAATCAAGGCAGGGGCACGCTCGCTCACAGACTCCCAATTCTAGCGCGGACGCTGCCCTCCTGCCAATCCCCACCCCACCCCCCAGGACGCTATGCTTACGGTGACTGAGATCTTGGCCTGCCACGGTTGCTTGTGGTGATCGGTACCGGCCTTGTGCTCCCAGACCATGCCACAAAGTCCCAGAGTCTGGTTTTCCTCTGGAAAGAAGGAGAGGGCGTGCCGGGACTGGTTTGGCTCAATGGATAGAGCATCGGCTTGGGGACTGAAGGGTCCCGGGTTCGATTCCGGGCAAGGGCATGTACCTTGGTTGCAGGCATATCCCCAGTGGGGGGTGTGCAGGAGGCAGCTGATTGATGACTCTCTCTCATCGATGTTTCTAACTCTCTATTTCTCTCCCTCTCTGTATAAAATCAATAAAATATATATTTTTTTTTAAAAAAGGAGGGGGCGCTCATCCCCACGGCAGCACCTTTGTGGAGGGTGCCGAGGCCGTGAGGAGAAAGACGAGGGCATCGGTCTGCTTGTCCTGAGGACCTGAAGCCACTGGGACGGAGAGAACCTGAGGCTAAGGTCGGAGACTTGGCTGGCGTTGGGCCCCGCTCACTAGTTTGCTGTCTGTCCCATGGCCTCTGAAACAGGGACTTGAGAAAGGGCTTTGACTCTGAGTGGACACGCCAGGAAGCAGTCCTGACACTGGTGGAGCCAGGGAGAGGCCTGCCCGGCTGCGGGGGAGCAGGAAGGAGGGGCCTGGGAGAGCTGAGCTTCCTGGCATCCTGCGGCCTGACATCTGCCTACCAAGCATTTGGTAGAAGACATCCTCCAGGTTCTCCATGTCCTTGACTTTGAACACATGCTGCTCTTTATCTTTCTTGGAAGCCAAAGCATTGATGTTCTCTTGGTTCACCAGAGGCCCGACCCCAAACACGTAGACATCTGAGGGAGAAAGGGGAGGGTGAGTGCCCCCCCGGGGAGGGGGCCAGGAGCTGAGAGAGCAGGGTGCGGTCCTGGGCAGTGGGACTCACCCAGGTACTCTTCCCTTGGGTTTTTGCGATCTCTACCAATGTCCAGCAAAGCCCGGATGTCGTGGATGACAGGGACTGGGTCCCCGCCCATGTTGTGCAAGCCTACAGAAGAGACAGACCGTGAGGGCCCAGGAGGGCCGGACAGAGGCTGCCCACAGACAGGCACATGGCCGGGAGGCAGGTTTGGAAGTGATGGGTCACAGAGTCCCTGGTAAAATGTCGCAGGAAGATCATGGTTCAAGTCTGTTGCTGTTCGGGGCGCCACCATGAGTGCAATGTTACATGTGGGCTGAAGTGAGGTGGGGAGCGGGCAGGCGAGCCCTTCTGACCGTCAGTCATGAGGAGGATGACGTGGCGGGTGCGGTTCCAGCCCTCGGGAGGGGTGTCCTCCGGCCAGCTCATCATGTTGTACACTGCCTGGAGGGCCTTCTTGGTGTTCGTCCCCGTCTTCAGCTTGTGATCTGTGGGCGGGAAAGGGATTGTCACCTCCCGTCTTCCAAGCCATCCTTGAACCCTGCGGCCTGTCAACATCCCACATTTTTCAACCTTTCCGTGGCTTGTCAGCCCACTGACTCCCCTTTGCAAGTGACTCAGCCCCCAACAGCTCCCACTTACCTGCTCCCGTGGGCCCTGCCGTCAACCAGCCCTGCACGTGGTCCTCCTGGTTCCAGGGGGTCTCACACAACACCCCTGAACCTTTGACCTCTCTGACCCAAAGGGAGTGAACTTCCCACCATCCCCTCCTACCACTCCCCTGGCTTCTGACCTTCGTAGCTGATTTTGTTGAGCTGCTCTGTGACCCAGTCTGCATTGCTGCTCTGTGCGTCGGACACTCTGATCAAAATGTTGGTGTTCGTGGCATATGTCACTAGACCATATTTTGGCTTCACCCCGTAACTTGCCACCTGAGGGAATCAAGGGTAAGGCATTGCAAGGGGAATACTTGGCTGAGACGGGGCAGGTCCTGGTTTTCAGAGGCGTCTGGGTTAAAGGTGAAGAAACTGCTTCAAGTGAAGGGGCGGGAGGACAGAATAGGGCCTGAGGGTTTTCTGAAACCCGGGGCTCAGGAGCCCTAACCGGTCAGGGTCCCCGCACGGGTGGGGGGGGGGGGCGGGGGGGGGGCTCCACCTTCTCAATGAAGGCCTGGAGGCAGTTCTTGGCGCCCGTGAAGTTGCGCGCCCCAATACTGTCCGATCCGTCCAGCACCAGGTAGATGTTCATGGAGCCCGAGGGGTCCAGGACGATCTTCCTCTTCTGTTGCTCCCCTGCGTGCGCCCAGACACTCAGGCCCCGCCTGCCCTCCCGCCGCCCGCCGCCCGCCGCCTCCTACCTGGCCTGTGCCCATCCTCGGCGTCCACGCTCTCTATGGTCTCCGTCAGGGAAGACAGGAAGGCTTCGGCCACCTCCGCGGGGGTGTCGTACATGAAAGAGTCTGGGAGGGTCGGGAAGCAGCCCATGTCAGGGGCGGCGGCCGGAACGCGGGGGTGCGTGCCCAGAGCGGGCCGGGCTCAGCGGGAAGTTGGACGGGGGGGTTAGCGGGAAGGAGACAGTGCCCTGGCCCGGGGGCTCGAGGCCGAGAGAGCAAGACCTGACCTGAGGGCAGGCTTGGGTCAAGGGTCACCTTGGCACGAAGGCTCTGTTCCACTCCAAGAGCCACCTTCCTGGCAGGTCCGCCGCTGGGAGCCACGCAGGGTGAGCCCCCGGCTGCAGTGGTAGGTGACACTGTCTTCAAGGCGGTACTGGCCGCCCACCTTCCGTGTGCCGATGGGGATGCCTGGGTTGGGGCAGTACCCCGCTGCGGAGGCAGGGGGCCGCGTGAGGGCCAGGCCCGCGGGCGGGCGGCGCCCGGAGGGCCGAGGTCCCGGGCCGCGGCTCGGCGGGGCAGCCGCGCGGAGCCAGCTCACCTCCGTTGTCACAGATGGCCGTTTGCCCGTCCCACCGGCCAGTCGCTTGGCAGGTGCGGTTGGCAGAGCCCCGGAGGGTGTAGCCATCATAGCAGTGGAAGGAGATCTCGTCGCTCAGGTTGTAGTAGGGAGCCCGGGGCCAGTACTCCCCGTTCTCGAAGTCCTGTGGCCGCGGACAGCGGATCGCTTGGGGGAGGGACAAGGAGAAGTCACCGAGAAGGAAGGGTGCCCCTGGAGTCCACTCGGGGCCGCCTGGGACGGGACGGTGCCCAGGGCAAGCTGGCTCCCTCCTCCTCCCGCCGCCTTCCCCCTTCTGCCCAGACAGCTCCTGCGCCCGCTCAGCCCAACTCTCAGCCCGCCTGGCCCCACACCCGTCTCAGCCTCGCAGGGGCCTGGCCCGGCTCCCCCTGCTGCTGGCCCAGGCCCGCCCTCCCTGCCCTCCCTGCCCTCCAACCTCTGCACTCCGCCTTCTTGACAATCTTTTGGTCTTTGGTCTGCAGGGCGCTCCAGGACCCCGTGGACCTGCAGGTGCGGGCCTGCACGGGGTACGGGTAGAAGCCCGAGGGACACACGTACTCCAGGGCCTGGCCCTCCTTGAGGAGCCGGAAGGAGCCGCCTTTGATCTCTACGCCCTCCAGAGAGCAGGGGCCTTGGGGCTTAGCCGCGGCCACCGGCGTGGCGCCCGCACCTAAAGGGACAGGCTGGTGAAGCTCGGCCTGCCAGGCCCGGGAGGGAGGCTGGGGCAGCAGGAGCGGGGCAGTGCCCTGACTTACCTCCAGGCAAGAGACCCAGCAGCAGGGTTGCGAGGCAGAGCCAGGGGCTGGGGCCGCTCCGCCGGGCCCCGGGGGGCGCTGGGGGCTGCGTAAGCTGCATGGCCATCTGGCTCAGCGTCCAGGCTGAGACTGCAGACCTGGGCCAGGGCGTGCTCCCTCCCCCTGCCCCCACATCTCCAGCCTTTTATGCAATCGGAGTGCTGGCACCTGCCGCTGGCCCTTCCCACCCGAACCACACCACTTTCCGGAATGTCCCAGCGGGAGAGCCCCACTGAGCGTCCAGTCAAGGAAATGGAAGCTGCAAGCCCCACCCTGTGCTGCCCAGGATCCAGGACTCTCCCTTCCACAGCTCCCGCCACGCTCCGCCCCCGAGGGCCCTGCCCCCCCCCCCCCTGTTGACCCGTGCGGAGCAGAGTCCTGTTTGTCCAGCAGGGTCTCTGACCTGCTCCTGCGGTTCCTGGAATCACTCCTGCCTTCCCCGCCCCCAGGCAGAGGCACAGACAATGTGGAAATCAGATTTTTATTAATGTGTAAAACTGGGAAATTCCACATGAGAGTGAAAGGAGAGAGTGGGTAACGCGGAGGGTGGGCGGGCACTGCCCGGGGAAGGTGCCTACAGGGGCAGGAAGTGCAGCACGCCCGCCAGGTGCTGCCGCAGCCAGGGCTGCAGGCGGAACAGGCTGATGTGGAAGTCTCGGGGCGGGGGCACCTTGCCTCTGGGGGCTTCCTTGCGGGCGTTTCCGCCGGAACTGCCACAGGGGTTGTAGAGACCCCAGCTCACCAGGCCCACCTGGAAGAGAATGGACAGGAGGCGCCACGGCCCCAGCCCAAGCCCATCCTCTGGCCCCTGCAGAGGCCTCCCCGGCCCCCATGGGGCCCAGATCCTGTAACCCAGTCCCTCGGGCTTCTTCTCCCTTCTTCCCTCACCTGAAAAAACCTGAACCTCCGCTCCAGGAAAACCGCGCCCCCGGATTCCCCTGCAGAGAGGGCAGAGGCCACGGGCTGACACACCGCAGGGCAGGCCGCAGGGCCGGGCCTGCCTGCAGGGATGGGAGGGGGGCCTCACCCCTGCAGGGATGGTCCTCATTCTCCATCCCGCTGCACAGGAACTGGTCTGTCACCACCTCTGTGACGTTTGTCAAGTTGGGGAACGAGGTTTTGTCTTGGGAAACGACGTTAATACAATTTTCCCACTGCGGTAGGAGTGGAGGAGAGAAGCTGGGTGAGCGGCGGGCGCCTCCTGGACGGGAAAGCAGGGCAGACACTCTGGGGGCCCCGGGGCCCGCCCCAGCCCAGCCCCGAGCCGCTCACCTCCGTTCCTGTCTTGAGGTTCACGTTCAGCATGTCCCCATTCAAGGCCACAAAGTGAGCAGGAACCCTCGCCATCTTCAGAAGCTCGCTCTCTGCAGGCAAGGAGGCAGCGCTCGTCCAGCCCCTTCACCCGGGCCCAGCTCCTCACCCCTCACCCCACACTCACCCCTCACCCCACACTCACCCCTCACCCCACACTCACCCCTCACCCCACACTCACCCCTCACCCCACACTCACCGTGGTCCCGGCAGGTGCTGCCCGGGGACCTCCGCAGGGCCAGGTTGGCCCCCACCGTGCAGGGAAGGCAGATGGGCCTGGGGAGAAGTGGGGTCACACGGGCCGTGGCGGTGCCCCCCCCCCCGGGCTCCGGAGCGCTGCCTGCTGCGCTGCCCACACCTGGCATGGGTGGACATCTTCACCGGCTCCGCCAGCTTCAGCAGCGCGATGTCGTCCCCGTAGAATTCCCGGATGCCCTGCAGCCTCTTGGCACCGACGTCGAAGCCATCAGAGATCACCACCTGCTCGATCCGGAGGTCTTTGCCCAAGTGGGAGCTGGGGTCCCCTGGGAGCAGAGGGGGGTCAGGCCGGGCGGGCCCCGAGGGGGCGGGGCTCGGGACGGGCCCTCTGTGCGTACCCACGGTGACCCTCCACAGGGAGCGGTCCTGGTCGGCGTGGCGGAAGCAGTGAGCGGCCGTCAGGACCCACTGGTCCGAGACGAGGGATCCGCGGCAGGTCTCCCGGCTCTTGGGCTGCGGGGAGCAGGCCTTCAGGGGCCGCGCCCACGGCGCCCTCACCGTGCGGCCAGCCCCTTCCCTACCTTGATGGTGACGTGCCAGGGCGTCCGCTCCTGGGCAGAGGCGTTGGCGGACATGTTCCCCACCCCGCAGATGGTGTCCACGAGCTGGGAGACGTCTGTGTGCGAGGAGGGGCAGGAGCCGGGCCTGTGAGCAGGTTCCCGCCGCCCCCCCCCCCTGCCCGCCGGCGGGAAGGATGGCTCACCCAGCATGTGCTCGAAGACCTGGCGCAGGGCTGGGGGGTCCTGCAGGATGAAGGCGTGCCTCTCGCCATCCTTCTTGGAGGCCAGCTCGTTCAGTTCCCGCCAGTCCACGTCCAGCTTGCCCACCCCGATGGCGTAGATGTCTGATGGGGGCGGGGATCAGCGGACCTGTGGCTGCACTCAAGCTCTCTGTCTTGCAAAGCCCTACGCGACCCCAGCCCTCCCCCCACCCCCACCGCCCTGTCTGCCTGCATTCTCTCCCGGCTCCCCCCCCACCCCGCCCCCCCCCGGCTCCCCCGGCCCTCCGCCCCCAGCCCCTCGGCATGGCCGTGCCTCCGGCTGGCCCACTTGCGTCCTGGCCCCTCAGCCCTCACTCAGACACCCTGCTCGGCCGTCCTGCCGCCTCTGAGTGACGGCGAAGGGCCGACGCCGCTGTCCTGAGCACCAGCCACCATCCCGCCCGGCTCCCTTCCTCCTCTCTCCGAGGCCCCGAGGGGAAGGCTGTCCCCGGAGGAGATGCCCCCGCCCTAACGCCGGGGCCTGATGTGGCCGCGTCGGAACGGCCTTAGAGCGTCTGGCTCGGGGTCGCTGGGCCTGTGAGCAGAGCGAGGGGGAGGGGCAGAGCGGGCGCCTGCCCGGCCCAGGGCCTGGCCCGGAGGCTGGGAGGCCGGGGGGACCCTCCTGGAGCCCCGAGGGGCCCGGCCCGCGACACCTCGCGTTTGGACGTCCAGCTCTTCAGCGTGGGGAGCGGTTCCTGCGGGGTAAGCCCTCACGCAGGCTGCGCCGACAGGGCAACCCTTAGTCTCCTCCGGCGCTGCCGCCCCGGCCTGCGTCCGGCTGGCCCTCCGGTGGACAGGAGCCAGGCCAGGCCTCGCCCGCCCGGCCGGGCCTGCAGCCTCTCCTCCCACGTCCCAGAGGCCGTGCAGGGAGGGTGTGTGCGCGCGCGCGCGTGTGTTTGTGTTTGTATGTGTGTGCGTGCATGTGCGCGCCGTGTGTGTGTGTGTGTGTGTGTGCGCGCACGTGTGCGCCCATGTGTGTGCGTGTTTGTGTGTGTGTGTGCTAGTGTGCATGTGTGTGTGTGTGTGTGCGTGTGTGTGTGCTTGTGTGTGTGTAGGGGAGCGATGCTCAGGCCGGGAGAGGGTCCCCCTCCGCAGCACCTGCCCTCAGCGGCGCTCAGCCCCAGGAGCGCTCCCTCCAGCTCCTCCCTCCTCAGGGAGGCTCAGCATTCACCACCCAGCAGGGTTTAAAGGGAACCGTCTCCACTGAGGGCCGGGCTGGGCCAGGGCCTGGGCGAGTCACGCGGCCCGCCTGGGAGGGAGGCGTTGGAGGCTCAAGGCCTCCCCTTATCTGGAGTGCTTCTCTCTGAGTTCTTTCGTGGTCAAAGGCCAGTGCAATCTGTATTTCGTCTGAACCTGAGGAGTCATCCGTTAGCGCCTGCAGCTGCCAACACCCTGGCTTATCTGCACCGCACCCAGGGGGCCCGGCGTCCCGCAGGCCGCCTCTTCCTCCTGGAGGGCCCTGCCCCTCAGAGCGCGGGGAAAGGAGGAGGGGGAAGGGGAGAAGGGGAAAGGGGAGGAGAGGGAGGGGGAGGAGGAGGAGGAGGGGGGAGGGGGAGGAGGGGGAGATGAGGGGGAAGGGGAGGATGGGGAGAAGGAGGAGGAGGGGGAGGAGGAGGGGGAAGGGGAGGAGGGGGAAGAGGAGGAGGGGGAGGAAGGGGAGGGGGAGGAGGAGAGGAGATGAGGAGGAGGGGATGAGGAGGAGGGGGAAGAAGAGGGGGAGGAGAGGGGGAGGAGGGGGAGGGGACCCAGCACGCAGTTTCTCTGTGCCCGCGCATCTGCCCCTTCCGCCTAGAGGTCCCCCGCTGACCAGCGAAGAAACTGCTGCCAGCCACGGCCAGCGGAAGATGACCCCACGGCGGGCACTGGCCGTTCACAGAAGGTCTGGGCCCGGCCGCGGGGCAGGGCAGCGGGGCAGGGTGGGCTTACCCAGGTAGTCAGTCCTCTTCTGGTTGATGTTCAGGACCTCTCTGATAGCGTCCACGGCTCGCTTGGGGGAGCCCCCGGTGTTGGACTTTCCTAGACGGGAGGGAAGGTGGTCCGTGCACGGCCTGGCAGCCCGGCCCCGGCTCCGGCACCCCTGCCCGTGCGACAGGCTGGGCCAGGCCTGGGCCACCGGCGGCCTCCTCTCCTCCGACCCCAGGCAGCCCGGGGGGCGGCGCCCTGCACAGACGAGAGCAGCCCCCATGGGCGCAATGTGGGCAACGCGAGGAGCTGAGGCCCAGGCCCCAGGCCCAGGGGCAGTCAGCACGCAGGCCTCTGACCGTGTGCTCCGCTGCTGTGCCCCTCAGAGCGGCGGCCCCTCAGACACAGAGACCCCCTCAGAGACGGAGACCCCACAGAGCGGAGACCCCACAGAGACGGAGACCCCACAGAGACGACGACCCCACAGAGACTGTGACCCCACAGAGACGGAGACCCCACAGAGCGGAGACCCCACAGAGACTGTGACCCCACAGAGACGGAGACCCCACAGAGCGGAGACCCCACAGAGACTGTGACCCCACAGAGACGGAGACCCCACAGAGCGGAGACCCCACAGAGACGGAGACCCCACAGAGATTGTGACCCCACAGAGCGGAGACCCCACAGAGACTGTGACCCCACAGAGCGGAGACCCCACAGAGACGGAGACCCCACAGAGACTGTGACCCCACAGAGACTGTGACCCCACAGAGACGGAGACCCCACAGAGACTGTGACCCCACAGAGACGGAGACCCCACAGAGCGGAGACCCCACAGAGACGGAGACCCCACAGAGACTGTGACCCCACAGAGACTGTGACCCCACAGAGCGGAGACCCCACAGAGACGGAGACCCCACAGAGACTGTGACCCCACAGAGACTGTGACCCCCACAGAGCGGAGACCCCACAGAGATTGTGACCCCACAGAGACGGAGACCCCACAGAGCGGAGACCCCACAGAGCGGAGACCCCACAGAGACTGTGACCCCACAGAGACGGAGGCCCCACAGAGCGGAGACCCCACAGAGACGGAGACCCCACAGAGACTGTGACCCCACAGAGACTGTGACCCCACAGAGACGGAGACCCCACAGAGCGGAGACCCCACAGAGCGGAGACCCCACAGAGACTGTGACCCCACAGAGCGGAGACCCCACAGAGACGGAGACCCCACAGAGACTGTGACCCCACAGAGACTGTGACCCCACAGAGACGGAGACCCCACAGAGACTGTGACCCCACAGAGACGGAGACCCCACAGAGCGGAGACCCCACAGAGACGGAGACCCCACAGAGATTGTGACCCCACAGAGCGGAGACCCCACAGAGCGGAGACCCCACAGAGACGGAGACCCCACAGAGCGGAGACCCCACAGAGCGGAGACCCCTCAGAGACTGTGACCCCACAGAGACGGAGACCCCACAGAGCGGAGACCCCACAGAGACGGAGACCCCACAGAGATTGTGACCCCACAGAGCGGAGACCCCACAGAGCGGAGACCCTACAGAGCGGAGACCCCACAGAGACTGTGACCCCACAGAGACGGAGACCCCACAGAGACTGTGACCCCACAGAGACTGTGACCCCACAGAGCGGAGACCCCACAGAGACTGTGACCCTACAGAGACTGTGACCCCCACAGAGCGGAGACCCCACAGAGCCGGAGACCCCACAGAGATTGTGACCCCACAGAGACGGAGACCCCACAGAGCGGAGACCCCACAGAGACGGAGACCCCACAGAGACTGTGACCCCACAGAGCGGAGACCCCACAGAGCGGAGACCCCACAGAGACGGAGACCCCACAGAGCGGAGACCCCACAGAGACTGTGACCCCACAGAGACGGAGACCCCACAGAGCGGAGACCCCACAGAGATGGAGACCCCACAGAGCGGAGACCCCACAGAGACTGTGACCCCACAGAGACGGAGACCCCACAGAGCGGAGACCCCACAGAGACTGTGACCCCACAGAGCGGAGACCCCACAGAGCCGGAGACCCCACAGAGATTGTGACCCCACAGAGACGGAGACCCCACAGAGCGGAGACCCCACAGAGACTGTGACCCCACAGAGACGGAGACCCCACAGAGCGGAGACCCCACAGAGACGGAGACCCCACAGAGCGGAGACCCCACAGAGACTGTGACCCCACAGAGACGGAGACCCCACAGAGACTGTGACCCCACAGAGACTGTGACCCCCACAGAGCGGAGACCCCACAGAGACGGAGACCCCACAGAGACTGTGACCCCACAGAGACTGTGACCCCACAGAGCGGAGACCCCACAGAGACGGAGACCCCACAGAGCGGAGACCCCACAGAGCGGAGACCCCTCAGAGACTGTGACCCCACAGAGACTGTGACCCCCACAGAGACCGAGACCCCACAGAGATTGTGACCCCACAGAGACGGAGACCCCACAGAGCAGAGACCCCACAGAGCGGAGACCCCACAGAGACTGTGACCCCACAGAGACGGAGACCCCACAGAGCGGAGACCCCACAGAGACGGAGACCCCACAGAGACTGTGACCCCACAGAGACTGTGACCCCACAGAGACGGAGACCCCACAGAGCGGAGACCCCACAGAGCGGAGACCCCACAGAGACTGTGACCCCACAGAGCGGAGACCCCACAGAGACGGAGACCCCACAGAGACTGTGACCCCACAGAGACTGTGACCCCACAGAGACGGAGACCCCACAGAGACTGTGACCCCACAGAGACGGAGACCCCACAGAGCGGAGACCCCACAGAGACGGAGACCCCACAGAGATTGTGACCCCACAGAGCGGAGACCCCACAGAGCGGAGACCCCACAGAGACGGAGACCCCACAGAGCGGAGACCCCACAGAGACGGAGACCCCACAGAGATTGTGACCCCACAGAGCGGAGACCCCACAGAGCGGAGACCCTACAGAGCGGAGACCCCACAGAGACTGTGACCCCACAGAGCGGAGACCCCACAGAGCGGAGACCCTCCTGAGCGGAGACCCCACAGAGATTGTGACCCCACAGAGCGGAGACCCCACAGAGATTGTGACCCCACAGAGACTGTGACCCCACAGAGCGGAGACCCCACAGAGACTGTGACCCCACAGAGACTGTGACCCCCACAGAGCGGAGACCCCACAGAGCCGGAAACCCCACAGAGATTGTGACCCCACAGAGACGGAGACCCCACAGAGCGGAGACCCCACAGAGACGGAGACCCCACAGAGACTGTGACCCCACAGAGCGGAGACCCCACAGAGCGGAGACCCCACAGAGACGGAGACCCCACAGAGCGGAGACCCCACAGAGACTGTGACCCCACAGAGACGGAGACCCCACAGAGCGGAGACCCCACAGAGACTGTGACCCCACAGAGCGGAGACCCCACAGAGCGGAGACCCCACAGAGACTGTGACCCCACAGAGACGGAGACCCCACAGAGCGGAGACCCCACAGAGACTGTGACCCCACAGAGCGGAGACCCCACAGAGCGGAGACCCCACAGAGACTGTGACCCCACAGAGACGGAGACCCCACAGAGCGGAGACCCCACAGAGACTGTGACCCCACAGAGACGGAGACCCCACAGAGACTGTGACCCCACAGAGACGGAGACCCCACAGAGCGGAGACCCCACAGAGACTGTGACCCCACAGAGACGGAGACCCCACAGAGCGGAGACCCCACAGAGACTGTGACCCCACAGAGACGGAGACCCCACAGAGCGGAGACCCCACAGAGACTGTGACCCCACAGAGCGGAGACCCCACAGAGCGGAGACCCCACAGAGACTGTGACCCCACAGAGACGGAGACCCCACAGAGCGGAGACCCCACAGAGACTGTGACCCCACAGAGACTGTGACCCCACAGAGACTGTGACCCCCCAGAGCGGAGACCCCACAGAGCGGAGACCCCACAGAGATTGTGACCCCACAGAGACTGTGACCCCCCAGAGCGGAGACCCCACAGAGACTGTGACCCCCCAGAGCGGAGATCCCCCAGAGCGGAGACCCCCCAGAGCGGAGACCCTCCAGAGCGGCGCCCCACCGTCGGTCAGCAGGATGACGGCGTGCCTGATGTCCTGCCAGGCCGCGGTGCCCATGCCCAGGCGCTGCATCTGGTTGTTCATCATGATGTAGACGCTGTGCAGAGCCTCGTAGATGTTGGTCCCGGTTCCGTTTTCATGGTCTGCAATAGGCAAAGCGAAGGGGCGGAAAATCACCCTCTTGCCCCACCGGCTTGTTGATGAACTCAGACCCTGGGTCCCCTTCCGGTCCCATCGCCTGGCCGGGCGCTCGCTGCACAGCCTCAGCCGGCGCGCTGCAGGCCCGGCGCAGAGGCTGGCTCCGGGGCACGGGGCTGCGGTCAGGTCTGCGGCCTGGAGACTAGCATGAGCCGCGGAGCCAGGCGTGTGGCTCCGGCCTCGGGGACCAGGCCTGCGTGACGCCCTGGCTTGCAGCCGAGCCTGGGGAGCCAGAGCCTGGAGCCTGAGGCGGGGTTGGCACAGAGAGGCCCCTCTGCAGCCCCCCCCCCATCCAGCCGGGACGGACGGACGCCGCACCTTGGTAGCGGATGTTGTCCAGACTGTAGAGCACTTCGGCCACGTCCCGGGAATTGTCTTTCAGGACAGACGTGATGACTTTGGGCTTTGACGCGAAGGTGATGATGGCGACGCTCACGTTGATCTCAAAGCTGAAGATCTGTGAAGGGAAGTGAAAGGCAGGAGGCAGCCGATCAACGATTCTCTCTCACTGAGGTCTCTCTCCGCCTCCCTTCCTCTCTGACATCAATGAAAATCTCCGGGGGAAGACCTGCTGCAGCTGCTCTCTTTGATGGGCTCGCTCCTCTCACCTTTTTCATTTTTTGATTTTAGAGACACAGGCGGGAGAGGTTGACACCATTTCTACACTCACCGGCTGCCTCCCGCCTGCGCCCTGCCTGGAGGCCAGCCTGCAGCTGTGGGCATTGGGGTGCTGCGCCAACCCCTGAGCCACCGGCCTCACTTAGTCTTCACAGAAACTCGGTGAGGGAGCCGAAGGTCCCTGTTTACACACGAGGACACAGGCTGTTGCCTGCCCCTGGTCGCACCCCCGGTAAGAGGTGGAGGGAGGATTTGAACCTGTTGGTGAACCCTGAGGCACCAGCGGTCATATTTTGCAGCCTCATGACTAAGTGACTGAAGTTTAGGTCCTAAGAGAGACTCTAAAGAACATAGAAGCTCCTTCTCTAAAGTGTAGCGTATATCTGCATAAACTACATCTATCTACACAAACTCCTGTGAGAAGCATGAATACCAAGCAGAGTGCGGGCAATGACTACAGCACGGCTCCCAAAGGCTTCTGCGTGAGCCGCATTGCAGGCACATCCCCGTGAAGGCATATGTGCTTGCAAGCCATGCTCATACTCAGGCCGTGTCTCACTGTGAACACACAAAACGCTGAAATGTTTCCAAGTTATTAAATAGTAAGCCACTGGTTTAAGTTAAAATTATCCAACAGGGATGCCAGTGTTTCCTGCCACCCCCGGTGGCAGGCCTCTGGGGGACCCTGTTCTAGAAGGGGACTCGCCCTGGCCGGCTTGGCTCAGGGGATAGAGCGTCGGCCTGCAGACTGAAGGGTCCCGGGTTCGATTCCGGTCAAGGGTGTATGCCTGGGTTACAGGCTCAATCCCCAGTAGGGAGCCTGCAGGAGGCAGCTGATCAATGATTCTCTCATCATTGATGTTTCTATCTCTCTCTCTCTCACCCTCTCCCTTCCTCTCTGAAATCAATAAAAACATATTTTAAAAAATATATAGAAGGTGAACTCCCTCCGGCGTTCCCCAGCACAGCACCCAGCACCCACCACGGCGCGTGGTGCATAGTAGGTGGCCCTATAAATGAACCCATGGTTCCTCGGAGGGGGCTGGGGGGGGGGCGAGCAGCAGCCCGCGCGTCCGCCTGACCCTGTCCACCATGAGGGTGGCGCAGTTCCTGAAGACGTGGAAGTCCTCCTCCTTCACGCTCTGGGAGGCGTCCAGCAGCAGGTAGAGGTTCAGGTGACCGGACCGCTGGATTTGGATCTTCCGGCCCAGGCTTTCTGCGAGAAACATGGGGCTCGTGTCCGCTCCCGAGCGGCTCTGCCAAGCGCCGAGCCGCCGAGCCAGCGGGAGGCCGGCCGGCCGCGGCCCAGCCCCGTCCGCACAGCACTCACCCTTCTTCTTCTGGGCGGGGTTGGTGGATCCCAGCAGGTGGGACAGGGAGGCGCCCAGCGCGGGGGCCACGTCCTCGGGGAAGTCGTAGGAGTAGGGTTCTGTGGAAGAGCACGGGCTCGGCGGGGGCCGGCGGGGCGGCGCCCAGGGGCCTCGGGGCGGGCGGCTACTCACGGCGGCAGGCGGGCTCCGTGCCGCTCCAGGCCCCGCTGCCCTGGCACTCCCGCTCCGCCGAGCCCGTCAGCACCAGGTTCGAGGAGCAGTGGTACCTGACCTTGTCCCCGAGGCCAAACCGGGAGCCCGTCCGCACCGAGCCCACGGGTACGCCTGGGTTCGGGCAGTGGCCGGCTGCGAGGAGCGGAGGGGAGGCGGTGAGCAGAGACCCCGGCGGCCTGCCCACCGCCCTCCCTCCCGCCCCGCTCCCCGGCCTCCGCGGGGTGGACGGAGCCCCTTGGCCGGCACCGGGCCAGCACCAAGGCGGCGGGGCTCCCGGGGTCAGGCGGGCGTGGCCCACCCCGCGCGCCGCGATGGGGGTGCCGCGGAGCCCTGCCTGCCGCCGCCCGGAGGTCACGCTCAGAGGCCCCGGCCGAGGCCCAGGAAGGCCCCCGGGGCGCTCAGGCCGCGAACCGGCCGGGCCCGGCCCAGAGGAGCGCCCGCGGGCCGGGCCGGGCGCGGGGCGGAGGGCGGCGGGCGGCCGGGCCCGGCCCAGAGGAGCGCCCGCGGGCCGGGCCGGGCGCGGGGCGGAGGGCGGCGGGCGGCCGGGCCTAGGGGAGGCCGTGTCCTCTCTCCCGTGGAGGCTACGCGGTGACCCGTGTGTGAAAGCTCATCAGGCTGCCGCGTAAGATTTGCCCACTTTTCTGCAGGTAGATCCTGCCTCGGTTTTCAGATGGATTCACTGTGTTTGGGCGAATGGCTGCGTGGCAGAGTCCGGGCACAGGCCGGACAGCGGGCCGTGGGGGGAGCGGGGGCGCGGGACGGCCCTGCCGTCCGTGGGCTGTCTTCTGAGCTCTGCGCCCGGAGCTATGGCCCAGGGAGCTCCCAGACCCACAGGAACGTGGCTGCAGGAGGCCGGAGCCCCTCTGCGGAGCCGGGGCCTCCGGGGCCGGGGACACAGTAACCGCGACGCGGGACGAGGCCCCGCCGGCCCGGCTCCCGCCGCCCGGCGCACTCACCGCCGTTGTCGCACACGGCCGTCTCGCCGTCCCACGCGCCGTTGGGGCGGCACCGGCGCACGGGGGAGCCGCGCAGCACGAAGCCGTCCTCGCACTCGAAGCTCAGGTTGCCGCCCACGGGGTGGGACCCCAGGCGCGGGGTGTACAGGCCGTTCTCGAAGGACACGGGGGCCGGACAGCGGACCGCTGCGGAGAGGGGGTGCCCGCCCGGTGCGAGGGGACGGCAGAGGCTGCACATCAGGTGGATGCTGTGCTGCCGCCGCCGCCGCCGCCGCGGCCTCCACCGCCCGGCCGGACGCCAGACGCCGGACGCCGCTCTCCGCGCGCCCATCCTCCCCATCCCAGGAGTGGGCGGTCCGTGCGGTCAGCTGGCAAGGACTTTGGAAAGTCCTGGCCTGTAGCACCCACAATCCCCATCGGAGCCTGCCTCGCCCTGGCTGGGCTGGCTCAGTGGCTAGAGAGTCGGCCTAGGGACTTGGGTTCGATTCGGGGCAAAGGCATGTGCCGGGCTGTGGGCTCGATCCCCAGTGTGGGCCGTGCAGGAGGCAGCCGATGGGTGATTCTCTCTCATCAGTGATGCTTCTGTCCCTCTCCCTCTCCCTTCCTCTCTGAAATCAATAAATACGTATATATTTTTAATTCCTTTTTAAGCCTGCTCGGGGAGCCGCGGTCCTGTGTCTTGGGAAGCCCCACGGGAAAGACCCTGCCCTCCTCCCTCGCCACCCAGGAGCCCAAGCCCACACGGCAGCCGAGCCGGAGCCTCACGTTTGCAGACGGCCTTGGCCAGCGGCGGGGCCCGCGGGGTCTGCCAGCGGCCGCTGCCCAGGCACAGGCGGGACGCGGGCACGGGGTACCGGCCCGGGGGGCAGGAGTACACGAGGACGCTCCCGGGGGCCCAGCCGCGGCTGAGGGTGAAGCTGCCCCCCGAGATGTTCACGTCCCGCGGGCAGGAGGGGGCCGCCGCCGCGCCTGGGAGGGAGAAGACGGGAGAGAAGGCGGGAGCCTGGAGCCGGCAGGAAAGTAAGCAGAGAGGCTGTCTCCACGGGACACCCGGCGGGGGGCGGTCACCCAAGGACCCTCCCGGCTCCCGGCTCCCGGCTCCCGGCTCCCGGCTCCTACCTGAGTACAGGCTCAGCAGGCAGAGCAGAGCCCTGAGGGAGCCCATGGTGTCCACCTCCGGGCGCACAGTGAACGGAGAGGGGAAAGGTCAGCTGACTTCCCGAAAGCGGAGCTGGCTCAGCAGCGCTGGGTTTGCTGCCAGAGGAGAAAACCAGGGAGTGGCCGGGGGGGGGAGGGGAGGGGGGGGAACGGCAGGGCTGGGCACGGCTGAGGTGAAGCTGGGGTCCCCGGTGGCCCGGCTCCTCACCCCACTCCTCGGCCTCCGCCCTCACGCCCGGCCACGCACAGCTCACAGGGCTGTCTGCGTGCACAACCCACAGCCATCCAAGATGTTGCAAAACCACTTACTCAGTTTCTGTTTCCTTCTGGGCTTCGCCCGCCACGTGGTTTCTTGAGAGCCTGGGCTGCTGCCATCTTCTTGAGCATGGACCTCCACGAGCCTGGATGCTTTCTCAGAACTCCTCCCTTTGTTTGTGTGTGTTTTTCTGAATATATCTTTAACTGGTTTCAGAGAGGAAGGGAGAGAGACATAGGAACATCAGTGATGAGAGAGAATCATCAATCGGCTGTCTCTTGCACGCCCCCTACTGGGGATCAAGCCACAACCCAGGCCCTTGGCCGGAATCAAACCCAGGACCCTTCAGTCCACAGGGCAACTCTATCCACTGAGCTACACCAGCCAGGGCCTCAGAACTTTCCCCCCCTACTATTCATTTTTTAATTATTGTTTATTGATTAAAGTATTACATATGTCTCCTTTCCCCCGTTGACCTCTTCCCAGCAGCTCCCAACACCACCACTACCACACATACACCCCTCCCCCCCGCACATGCCCTCACCCCCCTACTATATGCATGCATACAAGTCCTTTGGTTGTTTTCTTACCGCGCCCCCGCCCCCCCCCCCCCCCCCCCCCCCCGCCTTCCCTTTGAGGTTGGATGGTCTGTTCCATGCTTCTGTCTCTGGATCCATTTTTGTTCATCAGTTTATGTTGTTCATTATATTCCACAAATGAGCTAGATCTCAGAACTTCTTGATACATGCGGGTAGTCACGATCTTTTCCCAGAGAATCTGGGGACAAAAAAACCGAAACCAACATTTCATTTTAGAGACTGGAAAAACTTTTAGAACATTTTTACGGAAAGTTCAGTAGGTAAAATTCCCAACTTATAAACTAAACTTTGGGTTGGTTACTCACAGGAGTAAACGTATCTGGGGGCGGGAGCTGGATCAGAACCTGCGTTGTAGGAAATGCAGGAAGGAAGAGCCCGAGCAGTGCACGGCCTCCATCCCCCAGAAACCCCTGCTCCGTTCAGCTGTGTGGGCAGAAATGAAGAGCTCCAATCAAAGGAAGAGAAAGAGTTCTCAGGGATCAGTTAAGTTTGCGAAACTCTTTTGATTTACAAATAACTCCTCAAATGAACAATTCTATTCCAACAAACTGGACAGCCTGGAGGAAATGGACATATTCCTACAAAAATACAACCTTTCAAAACTCAATCAGGAAGAACCTAAACACCTCAATAGGCCAATAACTATGGAAGAAATTGAAGCAGTCATCAAAAAACTTCCAGGAAACAAAAGCCCAGGGCCAGATGGCTTCACAGGGGAGTTTTACCAAACATTCAAGGAAGAACTAAAACCTATCCTCCTCAGACTATTCCAAAAACCCAGAGGAAAGAACACTTCCAAGTTCCTTCTATGAAGCCAGCATCACACTAATACCAAAACCAGATAAATACAACTCAATGAAAGAGAATTACAGGACAATATCCCTCATGAACATAGATGCCAAAATCCTCAACAAAATTCTAGCAAATCAGCTCCAGCAGTACATCAGAAAGATCATACACCACGACCAAATAGGATTTATCCCGGGGAATGCAAGGATGGTATAATATCTGCAAATCAACAAACACGATACATCACATAAACAAATTGAGAGATAAAAATCACATAGTTGCCAAAACCGGTTTGGCTCAATGGATAGAACGTCGGCTTGGGGACTGAAAGGTCCCGGGTTCGATTCCGGTTAAGGGCATATATCCTGGTTGTGGGCATATCCTCAGTAGGGGGTGTGCAAAAGGCAGCTGATGGATGTTTCTTTCTCATCGACGTTTCTAACTCTCTATCTATCTCCCTTCCTCTCTGTACAAAATCAATAAAATATATTATTAAAAAAATCACAATCATATCTATTGATGAAGAAAAAGCATTTGATAAAATCCAACACCCTTTCCTGATAAAAACTCTCAGCAATGTGGGAATAGAAGGATCATACCTCAACATGATAAAAACCATATATGACAAACTCACAGCCAACATCATACTCAATAAGCAAAAACTAGACCTATTTCCCCTAAGAACAGGAACAAGATAAGGATGCCCACTCTCGCCACTCCTGTTAGACAAAGTACTGGAAGTACTAGCCATGGAGATTAGACAAGAAGAAGAAATAAAAGGCATCCAAATTGGAAAGGAGGAAATAAAACTGTCCTTAGTGCATATGACATGATACTGTACATAGAAAACCCTAAAGACTCCATCAAGGAGAGAAACCAAGATGGCGGCATAGGTAAACACCTAACTGCAGCCTCACACAACAATTTCAATAAAATACAACTAAAATACAAAATGGACATTATCAGAACTACAGGAAAGTTGACTGACTGGAAATTCTACAACTAGAAGGAAAGAGAAAACCAGAAGTAAAATCAGAGGAGCTGTATACCCTAAGGTACTGAGACACGTTGCGTGCGTGGAGAGGATGGAGCCGGAGAGGAGGGGGAGGCTGAGTGCCTGGCTGACGTTCCCCAGCGGGAAGGAGATAAAAGCTCTGGACTGTGCTGAACCCCACTTCCAACCCCACATCCAACTGAACTGAACTCCAGTTCCGGGCTCATTGGGGGAGAGCCTAGACTGCTTGGTAGTGGGAGAAACTCGAGGGCACCTTTCTCTCAGAGGTGCTTGCAGTGAGGACCAAAGGACCCTGAGGAACACTGAGACTCAGGAGCCACATAAGGCAGGGCTGACGGAAGCCAAGGCTGTAGGCTCCACCCTGAAACTCCGCCCCATCCAAGCTGAACACAGACTTTTAAGGCTACCAACTCAGGGAAGCTGCGAAAATGCTGAGACAAGGAAACAGGTCACAAACAAAAGAAATTGGAGGACAAAAAGAGACTGGATATAGAGTTCAAAACCACACTTATAAGGTTTTTCAAGAATTTCCTAGAAAAGGCCAATAAAATAAACGAGACCTATGAGGTTATGAAAAGGGATCAACAAGAGATAAAGAATACATTGTCTGAAATAAAAAATATTATACGGAGTCCTAAAAACAGAATGGAAGATCGCAAGAATCAAATCAAAGATTTGGAACATAAAGAGCCATAAGACACTCCTCTGCAGAAGCAAGAAGACAAGAGAATCCAGAAAGTTGAAGATAATGTAAGAAACTTCTTGGACAACTTCAAGCGAACCAACATCAGAATTATGGGGGTCCCAGAAGAAGAGAGAGCGCAAGATACCAAAAACATACTGAAAGAAATAGTGACAGAAAATTTTCCCCACCTGGTGAAAGAATTAGACCTACAAGTCCAGGAAGCACACAGAACCCCAAACAAAAGGAATCCAAAGAGGACCACACCAAGACACATCATAATTAAAATTCCAAGAGCAAAAGACAAAGAGAGAATATTAAAAGCAGCAAGAGAAAAGCAGGTAGTTACCTATAAAGGAGCACCCATACGATTGTCAGCTGATTTCTCAACAGAAACCATGCAGGCCAGACGGGAATGGCAAGAAATATTCAAGGTGATGAATAGCAAGAACCTACAGCCAAAAATACTTTACCCAGCAAAGCTATCACTCAGAATCAAAGGCCAAATAAAGAGCTTCACTAATAAAAATAAATAAAAAAAGTTAAAGGAGTTCATCACCACCAAAGCAGAATTATATGAATAGCTGAAGGGGGTTTTTTAGGAAGAGGAAGAAAATAAAGATAAAAATTCTGAACAACAAATACATAACTATCAACAAGTGAATCTAAAAACCAAGGGAATTAAAAAATCTGATGAACAATATTAACTGTTGAATATAATAGAATCAGAGATATGGAAGGGAAGTGAACTGAAGGTTCTCGGGGAAAAGAGGAGAGGGGGATGTGGGAAGAGACTGAACATAAACTGTGCACCTATGGATGAGGACAATGAGGGGTGGGGAAAGGACAGAGGGTGGGGTGGGAACCTGGTGGAGGGGAGCGATGGAGGGGAGGAGAAATGAGGAACATTTGTAATAATATGAACAATAAAGATTTATTTATTTATTTATTTATTTATTTATTTTTTAACAGATGTCAGCTTTTATTGACTGTGTTACAAAAGAGCCAGTTTAGTCAAAAAGACCAAAGCCCATGTCATCATCAGACTCCTCAGATTCTTCTTTCTTTGCTTCCACTTTCTTCTCCTCAGCTGGGGTAGCAGCGGTGGAGGCGGCAGGACCTCCTGCTGGTGCAGCACTAGCTGCAGGGGCAGGTCCACCAGCCCCTACATTGCAGATGAGACTCCCAATGTTGACATTGGCCAGAGCCTTTGCAAACAAGCCTGGCCAGAAAGGCTCAACATTTACACCAGCTGCTTTGATGAGGGCATTGATCTTATCCTCCGTCACTGTCACTTCATCGTTGTGCAGGATGAGGGCCTCCGACACGGAGGCCATGGCGAGGGTGGGTGCTGGGCGAGCGCTGCCAGGAGCGGTGCTAGTCGCCGGATGAAGTGAGGGCCTCACCCCAACGCAGCCTTAGCTTCCTCGGAAGAACAGAGCACCTTAGCGGCAGCTGGGGAAAGGAGGAACAATAAAGATTTATTTTTTTAAAAAAAAGAGACTCCATCAAAATATTATTAGACTTAATAAATGAATTTGGCAATGTAGCAGGATACAAAATTAACACCCAGAAATCTATGGCATTTCTATACTCCAATAGTGAACTTACAGAAAGAAAGACTAAAAAATTAATCCCATTTACCATCGCACCAAAAAAAAATGAAGATACCTAGGAATAAACTTAACTATGGAGGTAAAAAAACCTATACACGAAAAACTACAGGACACTGAAAAAAGAGATAGAGGAAGACATAAATAAATGGAAGAACATACCATGTTCATGGATTGGTAGAATCAACACCATTAAAATGTCCATACTATCCAAAGCAATCTATAGATTCAATGCATTCCCCATTAAAATACCAATGGCATATTTCACAGACCTAAAAACAAACTTTCCAAAAATTCATCTGGAATAAAAAAAGACCCCAAATAGTTGCAGCTATCCTGAGAAAGAAGACGAAGTAGCTGGGATCTCAATACCAGATTTCAAGCTGTATTACAAAGCAACTGTTCTCAAAACAGCATGGTACTGGCACAAGAACAGACATATAGATCAATGGAATAGAATAAAGAACCCAGAAATCGATCCAAACCACTATGCTCAATTAATATTTGACAAAGGAGCCAAAACCGGTTTGGCTCAATGGATAGAGCGTAGGTCTGCAGACTGAAAGGTCCCGGGTTCGATTCCGGTCAAGGACATATACCTTGGTTGTGGGCATATCCCCAGTAGGGGGTGTGCAAGAGGCAGCTAATAGATGATTCTTTTTCATCGATGTTTCTAACTCTCTATCCCTCTCTCTTCCTCTCTGTAAAAAATCAATAAAATATATTTTTTAAAAATATTTGACAAAGGAGGCAAGAACAATGAAGTCAAGACAGTCTCTTCAATAAATGGTATTGGGAAAATCAGACAGATATGTGGAAAAATGAAACTAGATCACCAACTTACATACACAAAAATAAACTCAAAATGGATCAAGGACTTAAACATAAGTCGGGAAACCATAAAAATACTAGAGGCATCCACAGGCAGCAAAATCTCAGATATATGCCGAAGAACTTCTTCACTGATACTGCCCCTAGGGCAATGGAAGCTTAGGAGAAAATAAACAAATAGGACTACATCAAAATAAAAATCTTTTGCACAGCAAAAGAAACTGCCAACAAAACAACAAGAAAGCCCACTGTATGGGAGAACATATTTGCCAATGTTATCTCTGATAAGGGTTTAATCTCCAACATTTACAGGGAACTCATACAACGTAACAAGGAAGATAAACAACCAAATCAAAAACAATGGGCAATGTACCTAAGTAGATACTTTTTGAAAGAAGACAGAAGGAAGGCCAAGAGACGTATGAAAACATGCTCAGTTATTAATCATCTGAGAGATGCAAATCAAAACGACAATGCAGTACCATCTCACACCTGTCAGAATGGCTACCATCAACAAATCAACAAAGGACAAGTGTTGGCTAGGATGCGGAGAAAAAGGAACCCTCATGCACTGCTGGTAGGAATGCAGGCTGGTGCAGCCACTGTGGAGAGCAATATGGAGTTTCCTCAAAAAACTAAAAATGGAACTCCCATTTGTCTCAGTAATCCCACTCCTAGGAATATATCCCAAAAAATCAGAAACACCAATCAGAAAGGGTATATGCACCCCTATGCTTATAGCAGCACAATTCACCAAAGCAAGATTTGGAAACAGCCTAAGTGCCCATCAGCAGATGAATGGATTAAAAATCTGTGGTACATCTACCCACTGGCTGGAGGTGGGAAGGTGGGGCACCCTGGCTGTGGCAGAGCTGCTGGCTCCCTCAAACCCAGCATCTGTCCCCTCTTCTCATGAAGAGCTTTCAGCCCGGCCGGCCTGGCTCAGGGGTTGAGCATCGACCTAGGAACCAGGAGGTCAGGGTTCGATTCCCGCTCAGGGCACAAACCCAGGTTACAGGCTCGATCCCCAGTGGGGGGCGTGCAGGAGGCAGCCTGTTGATGTTTCTGTCTCATCATTGTTTCTATCTCTCTCCTCCCTTCCTCTCTGAAATCAATAAAAAGATATGTTTTTTACAATAAGTAAGTAAATAAATAAAAATAAATAACCTGATGGTGATGTGAGGACAACACTCTGGGACGACAGAGCCGGCAGAGGAGCCTGGGTCCCCAAAGTCCTCGGCCCTGCCCACCTATTTCTGCTGTCACTGCCCGGGTGGGGGGGCAGTGACAGTAGAAGCAGGTGGGCAGGGCCGATGTTCGTGGGGAGCACCTCCCAATGTTAGTGAGGTGCTCCCCACTAACCGCTCTGCCTCCTCTCGCTCTCCCAGGAGCAGGAACTCCCCACCCGCGCTGGGCAGTGAGACCTGGCCAGGGGGGCGCACCGGCTCCAGGCGCACTCCGCAGCAGCACGTGCCCCGGGCCCCTCCCTGCCTGAGCGGGCCGCCGGCCTGGCCCCGGGCACCGCGCCCCCTCGCAGCGCCCGGCCCCACAGGAGCCGCCGCTGTGAGCCAGCGGGTGACGGGGGCCGGGCCCGCCGCCGTGGACGCGGACACAGAAGCGCAGGGCCTCCGGGCGGCTGTGCTCTCGGCTCTGCCTGGCCGGCCAGCTCGGGCGGGCCTGCCGGGGTCACGCGTGCGGCTGCCGTGGTCGAGGGCTCGGTTCAGGGGGGTGGGACCCTGCCGATCGCCCTCCGGCCCAGCCCCTCAGGGCGGCTCTCGGTGCATGCCCAGGTGCCCAGCATGAGCAGCGAGCCCCGTGACGCTGTCCTCAGAGGCCACGACATCACTCCCACGTGTTCTGTCCGTCACGGCGCATCACAAGGCCAACCCAGTGAAAGGTGGGGACCCTGAGCCCTGGCCCGGGTGGCTCCCGGGCAGAGCATCAGCCTGTGGACGGAAGGGCACATGCCCAGGTTACAGACTCCATCCCCAGTAGGGGGCATGCAGGAGGCAGCCGATCAATGATTCTCTTTCATCATCACTGATGTTTCTGTCTCTCTCTCCCTCTCCCTTCCTCTGTGAAATCAATACAGACATGTTAAAATAAAATAAAAATAATTCTAAAAAATAAAAATAAATAAAGATGGGGGACAGTTTATCTCTTGATGCGGGGAGTGGCAAAGTCCCATTGCAAAGAGGCACGCACCTGTGAACTGGAGACATTTATGTCCATAACCTGCAAACCACTGCAGTGCCGGGACCCGGGGCGTGTCCGCTCCGGGCAGGGTCCTCGGCCCACTGAGTCCTCAGCTGCTGGCTTTTTTTTTTTTTTTTTTTTTTTTATTTTATTGATTTTTTACAAAGAGGAAGGGAGAGGGATAGAAAGTTAGAAACTTTCTATGAGAGAGAATCATCGATCAGCTGCCTCTTGCACACTCCCTACTAGGTGTGTGCCTGCAACCAAGGTACATGCCCTTGACCGGAATCGAACCCGGGACCCTTGAATCCACAGGCCGATGCTCTATCCGTCGAGCCAAACCGATTTTGGCCAGCAGTTGGCTTTCGGTGCCTCTCTGGCTGCTACCGACCATCGCATCCCCCAGAATTCCTGCGTGAAGCCCTGACCCACAACGTGACTGTGTTTGGAAATCACGGAGCCGATACAGGGGTAATTAAGGTTAAACAAGGTCACGGGGTGGTCCTGCTCGCCCACCCTCTCGGCACACCTGCCTCCCGCCTGTGTCGCGGAGGAAGGCCCGGGGGCCTCTCACCAAAAACGCCCGCCAGCCCTGGCCTCGGGCTCCAGCCTCCGCCGCCCAGCCCGCCTCGTCGGAGCTGTGACGTTTGGGGATGCAAGCCGACCAAGACACCTGCGGATTCGTGTCTAACAGCCTTTAAAAGGAAGGACTTTCCTTCACGAGTTCCTCCCAATGTTTGTTAAGTAAACTTGGCAGTGTCCGAACCATTCCACCCTCTTCCTGGAGCCATAAAGCCCCATTGTTCGCTGCGCCACGGCCTGCTCCTGGGAGAGGGTGAGCTGTCCCTCTCTCCTCCGCTCCCCCGGCTGGCGTGCACCCAGACCACGCGGGGCGTCCCGTGTCCCACGGACCAGGCAGCCTCTTCCGCAGCCCTGCCCCCGAGCCTGAGGCCACCCCAGAGCTGTCACTGTGGCCTGGTCTCAGCAGCCAAACTGCCTCTAGCCAAGATGCTCACCAGAAACCAGCACCGGACACGCGTTCACCGGCTGTGCCACAGCGGCGACCGAGAGAACCCAGACACGGGCCCTGAGATAGGGAGGCTTGGCACTGCTCCCGCCTGGCTGGCCGCGCCCTTGGCTGACAGCCCATCGGGCTCTCCCAGGCCCCAGGACAGGGCCGGAAAGAAGAAATGGGACAAGTAACGACGTGGGGATGCACCCAGCTCGCTCACTCACTCTCCGATGGCTAAAACCTGACTCTGAGAGGCTGGGAATGCCATCTCTAGTTGCCTGCTGTGTGCAAAGCTGGACCTCCGGCCCCGCTGGAAAGAGAAGGAGCCGGGAGCCGGAGCACTGTGCAGCGGAGCACTCTGCGGGAGCTTCCCGGGCACCGCGCCGCTCGGCGGCAGAGCGAGCGGGCAGAAACCGCGGTCCCCGGCGTTGGTCCGGGTCTCCCGGGGAGCTGCCCAGGCGGAAGGACCGGAGCCAGCACCTGGGCCTGCAGCCACAGGTCCTCACTTCCCTCCCGCACCACACAGACACTCTGGGGACCCCCGTGGGGAAGGTGCCCTTGGCTGGTCCAGTTCTGCATCACTGAAAAGCCTGGCAAATGCAACCTTTGTTCTCCTCCCACGGAAATGGCAGCCTCCGCTCCTGCTAGCTCTTCCCTCTTGTCCAAATTTCCTCTCCTCGGTTCAAGGTTTTGAGTGTTTACCTTCAGGGACTAAGTCCAAAGAGAAGAAATCAGCACCACCATCTGCAGCTCATCCCCCCGATGGCCCAGCCAATGCGGCTGGCAGTTGACAGTCCACCCAGGAACTAAGGGGAGGTCAGTCCGATTCCCGGTCCACGCACAGGCCCCGTGGGTTGTGGGCACATCCCCAGTAAGGTGCATGCATCAGGCAGCCGATCGATGCTCTTTCTCTCTCATTGATGTTTCTATCACTCTATTTCTATCCCTTCCTCTCTCTCTAAAAAAATCAGTAAAAACATATTTTTAAAAATAAATAAAATACGCCAAAACCGGTTTAGCTCAGTGGTAGAGCGTCGGTCTGTGGACTGAAAGGTCCCAGGTTCAATTCCGGTCAAGGGCATGTACATTGGTTGCGGGCACATCCCCAGTGGGAGGGGTGCAGGAGGCAGCTGGTCAATGTTTCTCTCTCATCGATGTTCCTAGCTCTCTATCCCTCTCCCTTCCTCTCTGTGAAAAGTCAATAAAATATATTTAAAATAAATAAATAAATAAATAAATAACAAGGAGGAAAGGATGGTGATGGCTTCTTGGGTGCCTTACTGCTCCACGGGCGCTCCTCGCCTCGCTGCTGGAGGTGTCACAGACGCGGCCGGCGGAGGAGACAGGCAGGGCCACGGGGACATGGTCTCCATTTGGCCACGACCTCCTTTTCCGTCTGGACACTTAGACATGGACTCAACGGGATCTGCCCCCCTCACCTCCCAAAGCAGCTGCAGACTGACTCCTCTCCAGGCCAGCCCTCCGTTTTGGGACCCAGGCCTGGTCCCCAGCCTGCGGCGTGATGGAGCGGAGGCCTCAGCGGCCCGCGAGGCTCTCTGCCCACGACGATCCGCCAGGCCTCATCGGTCTGTCTCTGACTCCCAGCAGCAGCCCCTCTGTCTGCGGAGGGCTCCTCTGGCATCCTCCGCTGAGCCCAGCAGCTGGAAATGCCGGGGACTGCGCCCTGGAGTCAGCCCTCACAGTGGCTGCGTGGGGTGGGGTGGAGCCACCGGGTCCTCGCTCCCACCCGGGCCATGCTGGTGTGCGTGTCCGCACCCCTCCAGGGTCCGCAGTGGGCCACTCTCCGCTCCCCCGTCAGCAGCGCCCCCTGGAGGCGCCTTTCCTCTCTCGCCTGCCCGGGATGCCCAGGTGCACTGTTTGCACTGAATCCTTGTCCCGGGCGGGGCTCCTGGGGGAAGAAGGCCCCACGTTAACGGGAACGGCCACGTGCCAGATACCGTCCCAAACCCTTGTCCGAGGCACTCACTTAATTTCCACGGCAAGCCGATGGCACGGCTTTTATCGCTATGCCCACTTGGCAAATGAGGAAACTGAGGCACAGAAATGTTAAATGACCTGCCCGGAATCATACAGGTTCGAGGGGCAGAGCTGAGACTCAGCCCCGCAGCGTGGCTCCTGAGTCTGAACTCATAACCTGGATGCTGTGGTGCCTCTTCCCGCCATCTGAAGTGGCTTTTCGGAGCCCCCTGAACTTCCCTCCCGTCACAGCTCCACCCAGCCCTCCGCATCTCGCCTTCCCATGCCCTCTCCCGCGGTGCCGGCCCTGTCCACCCCTCTCCTGTAACACCTTATCCTCCGCTCTTTTCCGAGGGAAAGGAGAGTGCTGGGGACCAGGATCAACAGGAACGAATATGAACTAGAGAAGCCTGGCCAGAGGCTGAATGGGAGTCACAGGGTGAATATCTATCGGGACTCAACCCACCCGACAGTCTTACTGTTACAGACATCCCTCTGATAGTCTGTTTGCAAGCCAGGCAACTGTGGTTTCTAGTAAATACACGCAGAGGGGAACGGAGGCTCAGTGGACTTGGTCCCCTGTACCGAGATCACAACTGGCTTCCCCCATAATCTCCGAATGGACATTTCTCGTCGGTGCGTTAATCTGCGCGTCAGCCCTTTCTCGGAGTCATTGAACCCGAGCCACTCGGGCTGTGGCTTCACAGGAGAGAAAGAGACAGAGACATCGCCACCTACTGGGGATCGAGCCCACAACCCCGGGCCTGTGCCCTTGACTGAATCAAACCTGGGACCCTTCAGTCGCAAGCAGATGCTCTATTCACTGAGCCAAACCAGCTGGGGCTCAAATCCCTCATCTTGCAAGCAGCTCTCTCCATCTCCGGGGTTCCTGCAAGATCTTCCTCATGGGAGTTCCGGCCTGTGCGGTATCTGTGGGCCTCGCAGAAGGAGGATCCCAGACGTTTTTGCTGAAACAATGAGCTCCTTCATAAGCTCAAAGCCAGCTCCCTCCCCAGGCCTATCCTCCCATCAAGTAAATAGCAGCAGCTTTCAGACCGGCATCAAGAGTGGCTGTGGTTTCTATTCTTTCCGCTTCTTTTTTAATTAAAATATTTACATTGGGGCAGACTCCACCCCCTTCCCCTAAGGCCACTGCTCCGCGCCTGGTACCCACACAGCCCCCATGCTTTTATGCACTGACCTACTTACTTTGAACTGATTGTCCAAGTGTGACCTTGAGAAATGTTTATAGAAACCTTCCTTAGAGCTTCAAACAGAGTTATGCCAGCCCTAGCTGGTTTTGCTCAGCAGATAGAGCATCAGCCTATGGACTGAAGGGTCCTGTGTTTGATTCTAGTCAAGGGCACGTACCTTGATTGCAGGGCCCTGGCCCTGGTGAGGGTGCCTGCGGGAGGCAACAATTGATGTGTCTCTCACACACCCATGTTTCTCTCTCGCTCCCTCCCTCTCTCTCTAAAATAAATAAAAACATTTTTTACAGGTTAAAAATTGCCGCGGAGGGTGGATCTTTACATGTGACGTGTGTGTGGGGTTGAACCCTGGGGTCAAAATAAGACCACCAGAGGCTGCTAATTGATTTTATTTTTATTTTTATTTTTTTAAATATATTTTATTGATTTTTTTACAGAGAGAAAGGGAGAGAGATAGAGAGTTAGAAACATCGATGAGAGAGAGTTATCTATCAGCTGCCTCTTGCACACCCCCTACTGGGGATATGCCCGCAACCAAGGTACATGCCCTTGACTGGAATCGAACCCGGGACCCTTCAGTCCCCAAGCCGACGCTCTATCCATTGAGCCAAACCGGTCCCTGCTGTTAATTGATTTTAAAAGCAGGCAAGCATTAATTGAACCGGCCGTGAGCACCACACGCAGGTGGAGTCCACACTCATGACCGCGCCGTTCCAGGTGTAGGCAGTCTTTTTAAAGGTCTAAACCACAGTATTTCCCTTTGTTATGAATTCTAAATTCTAAATTCTAAAGGCTGGGCACAGCCCGCAGGGTCTTTCCCAGCCACATCCTGCTGGACGTTGGAATGTGGCCCTGTCTTGCGAAAGCAGATAGAACATAAGCAGAGCTCAGCGGTTAGTCTCTAAAGGTTATCTACATTTCTACTCCTGGAGCTGCTGAGTCAGTGGGAATCAGTCTCCTGTGGGCCTGGTCCACAGGCTCAGGAAAACTGCTTTAGCCTCCAGGTCTCCATCTGGAAGCTGAGGCAACTACCTTATGTTTAAGCGAGTGAGCGAGTGCCGAAGCCAGAATAGCGGGTTAAATTCAAACCGCAGTTTCTACCTAAGTATGCTTGCTACCATACTTCAACGTGCACAGATCAAGAGCCTGGAAAATGTGAAGCGATCACTATTGATGTGGCATCTTAGAGTTTTAGAAAAATCATGAATTTCTTAGAAGGAAAATATCAATATCATTGGGTTTTGTTCATCAGTGATGCTTATATTGACATACTTTTGGATGAACTGTGTGATCTATGTTTCTATTAAACTGCCATGTATTGATAAAATTAAAAATAAATAAACAAACAAACAAGTAAATAAATAAATAGATGTAAGGGCAGAGTTTCTCTCTCATCAATGAGAAACAGGCCTGTCCCTGACCTCCCGCAAAGGCCACATCTCGTTCCGATGGAAGCACTCCCTGGGACAGCCAGTCCTGGATGTGGCTGTGTGTCTATTTGCCCACACCATCCCCACACCGGTCCATCCCATTCCTCTGGCGTCTCCTCAGTCCTGGGGGCCAGTGGTTAGCCTCTCTTAAAGCATGTGAAGACTGTCCTTCTTAAACTATTTCAAGAAATATCCACTTCCAAACTCATTCTATGAAGCCAGTATTACCCTGATACCAAAACCAGACAATGATATTACAGAAAAAGCCCTGGCCAGTTTGGCTCAGTGGATAGAGCCAGAGGGCCCCGGGTTTGACTCCTGTCAAGGGCATGTGCCTCAGTGCAGGCTGCTCCCCGTCCTGGGCCTTGGTCAGGACACATGCAGAAGGCAACCAACTGATGTGTTTCTCTCACATCAATATTTCTCTCTGTTTTTCTCTCTCTTTTCCGCTCTCTCTAAAATCAATGGAAAAATATCCTCTGGTAAGATTTAAAAAAAAAAAAAAGTTGATAGTTTTTGCTCTAAGAGCTGGAATAAGACAAGAGCCACTAACACCACTTCTATTCCATATAGTATTGGCAGTCCTTGTATAGCATACATGAAAAAGAAATAAAAGGCATCCAAGTAAAACTCTCATTTTTTGCAAATGACATGATACCATATCTAAAAAAATCCTAAAGATTTCACACACACACACACACACAAAAAAAAACCTATTCGAGCCCAAACCGGTTTGGCTCAGTGGATAGAGCATCGGCCTGCGGACTGAAAGGTCCTGGGTTCAATTCCGGTTAAGGGCATGTACCTTGGTTGCAGGCACATCATCAGTGGGGGGTGTGCAGGAGGCAGCTGATTGATATCTCTCTCTCATTGATGTTTTTAATTCTCTACCCCTATCCCTTTCTCTCTGTAAAAAAAAAAAAATCAATAAAATATACTTTAAAAAAAAAACTATTCGAACTAATAAATGAATTCAGGGAAGCTGCAGGACACAGAATCAATATACAGAAATGTGTTGTGTTTCTATACACCAATAATGACCAATTAGAGGGAGAAATTAAGAAAACAATACCATTTACAATTGCCTCAAAGAGCATAAAATACATAGAAATAAATTTAACCAAAGAGGTGAAAGACCTGTACACTGAAAATGATAAGATATTGAAGGAAGAAACTGAAGAAGATTCGAATAAATGAGAGGATATACCATGCTTCCAGGGTGTGTGCAGGAAGCAACCAGCTGAGCCACTCCAGCCAGGGCAAACAATATACTCTTTTTAAAAAAATACATTTTATTAATGTTTTACAGAGAGAAAGGGAGAGGGATTGAGAGTTAGAAACATCGATGAGAGAGAAACATTGATCACCTGCCTCCTGCACACTCCTTACTGGGGATGTGCTCACAACCAAGATACATGCCCTTGATCAGAATCAAACCTGGAACCCTTGAGTCTGCAGGCCAACGCTCTAGCCACTAAGCCAAACTGGTTAGGGCAAACATCTATTCTTAATCAATCAGTGAATCAAACAGGAAATCACAAGTGAAATTAGAAAATACTTAAAAACAAATGGAGACTAGAAAAACAATAGAGGACATCAATTAAACCAAAACTTAGTTTTTGAAAAAAATCAACAAAAGTAACAAACCTTTAGATAGGTGAGCTGAAAGAGAGAGAGAGAGAGAGAGAGAGGAAGAGAGAATCAACTTACTAGAATCAGAAATGGAAGTGGAGACTCCTGATTCTACAGAAAGGAACAGGATTCTGAATGAGTACTATGAACAACTACATGCCAACGAAGTGGACAGCCTCGGTGAAATGGTCAATTTATCTTTAATAAGATGTGACACGTCTCTTCTGACCAATCACCCTGCATCCCTTTTCTAAATTGAGATATAACACACATAAAGTGCACAAGTCCTACACGTACAGCTCGTTACCTTTTACATAGGTTGTCATCTAGGCCACTATCCAAATCAAGACAGAACATTCCACACCCTGCCCAGTTTGGTCAGTGGACAGAGTGTTGGCCTACAGACTGAAGGGTCCCAGGTTCAATTCCGGTCAAGGGCATGTACCTTGGTTGTGGCACATCCCCAGTAGGGGGGTGGATGTAGGAGGCAGCTGATTGATGTTTCTCTCTCATGGATGTTTCTAACTTTCTCTCCCCCTCCCTTCCTCTCTGTAAAAAATCAATAAAATGTAAAAAAAACAAAAACAAAAAAAATAGACAGACATTCCCTGTCATGTGCCCTTCCAGTAATTTCCCTCCAGTTTAATTTTAAAATGTAATTTTATTACAAATTTTTATGTGAAAGCTCAAATCTTTCACTTCTAAATATTTCTCTTCTGCTTTTCCCAAACAAAATGCCTCTTTTTATATAGGCCTAAGCAACTGCCCAACTGTTCAACCATCCAGCCGGTAGCTATGATGTGAAAATATTACCAGGGGGCAGACGCTTAACAGAGAAGCTGCCGAGCTGCAGACTTGACAGCTGCGTTCTCTGGTGATGCACTCGGAACCAGAGAGGGGGAGTCCGATTCCAGGGTGCATCACCCAAGAACTGCCCTCTCGCAATCCGGGACCCCTAAGAGATGTCGGAGAGCGGGTTTCGGCCTGATCCCCACGGGCCAGGCTGAGACCCACCAGTGCACGAATCCATGCACCGAGTCTCTAGTAAATGTATAAAATGTTTAGTTTTTCTCTTAATTAGAGTTTTATTTCCTATTTAAAGTATACAGAATAACAAAACAAAGGATCTGAATTCTACAAATAATTGTCATGAACAGAAGGAAGAGTAATGATTATAGAGTGAATTAATTAAGACTCACATGGACCACCCTTAGCTGGTTTGGCTCAGTGGATAGAACATCAGCCTACGGACTGAAAGGTCCAGGATTCAATTCCAGTCAAGGGCACATGCCCAGGTTATGGGCCTGATCCCCAGTGGGGAGCATGCAGAAGGCAGCAATCAATGATTCTCTCTCATCATTAATGTTTCTATCTCTCTCCCTGAAATTAATTAAAAAATATATATATATTTTTAAAAAACACCAAATGCAACGGTGGCTGTTGCTCGGATCCTAATTCTAACAAACCACTGTGAAAGGAAATTTCCGAGGCAGTCGAGGCAATTTGAGCATCGACCACGGAGCAGATGGTATGATTGTGTCCAGTGTTGGTAGGTGTGATCGTGGATTGTGATGTCTTACAATCCCTGTGAGGCTGGTGCACAAACAGCAGCGTTTACAGGGGAGGGTGGAGCTGGCGTTCAGCTGCGAGTCTTGCAGTGGGAGGGACAGCGCAGGAGCAATGCTGGCCGTGCGCTAACTGTTGAGCTGGGATCTGCACTGGGCGCCCTGCCTCCTCTTCTCTCTGTTTCTGTGCATGTTTGATAGTTTCCATAACAAACAGTTTTGTTTTGTTTTTATATTTTATTGATTTTTTTACAGAGAGGAAGGGAGAGGAATAGAAAGCTAGAAACATCAATGAGAGAGAATCATCGACCAGCTGCCTCCTGCACACCTCCCACCGGGGATGTGCCTGCAACCAAGGTACATGCCCTTGACCAGAATCGAACCTGGGACCCTTCAGTCCACAGACTGGCGCTCTATCCACTGAGCCAAACCGGTTTTGGCCATAATAAACAGTTTTTAAAAGCATCTCAACCCCTTTGACCATTAAATGATTAAGACTGAACAAGTAAATAAAAAGACTAGACTAGACACCGAGACCTTGGTACACTATATTCACTGTCAAAAGCATCAAATGAATGAATGATAAAGCTCAGGGAACATAAGTATTGAATCATCTTGCCAATTAAATAACCACTGAAATTATTAAATGAGACATTTGTACATTAGTCTCCTTTTCAATCCTGACCTGAGGATATGTTTATTATTGATTTTAAACATATTTTTATTGATGAGAGAGAGAGAGGACACATCAATGTGGAAGAGAAACATCGATCAGTTGCCTCCTGAGCGCACCCCCATGGGGCTGGAACCCACAACCTCCGTGTGTGTCCTGACTGAGACTCCAACCCGCAACCTTTTGGTGTATGGAAGATGCTCCAACCACCGAGCCACTCGGCCAGGGCTGTACATTAGTCTTTTAGCCTTTGTGAGTTCTATCAGTATGAGTCAATCCTTTGGAGCCCAGTAATATCTGTATTTTTTAAATCCCACTTTCTCAGTCCAAAAAGCGAGGAATCAGACCGTTTGAAATGTGGCCACATACAGGTAAAGCCGCCACATCAGAGCCACCTGTTTCCTCCGCCAGGCGACCCGCAGAGCTGCTTCCTGGAGCCGCTGGCGGCGAGAGAGGCCCATCGCTAGTGGCTGGCACAGCACTGGCAGCGGCAGCGATTCCCGAGCATCAGGCCCCGTGGCCACCGCACCCGCCTGCCAACCTCTGACTTCAGCGGTGGCCGAGGCGGGTGGTTCCGTGGGCGCTGACTCACTCTGTGCCAGCCCGTCCCAGCGCGGCCTTCTCCCTGCCTCAGGGCCCCCTGGGCGAGCTCAGAGGGAGAGGCAGGAGCGATGCCCAGACTCAGCCTGAGGCCCATCAGAGAGCGGGGATGGAGGCAGTGCTCCTGGCTGGAGACTGCGCTCTCTCTGCGGGGCGCGTGGACCCAGCACCCGCCCGCGGGCCGCATTGCCGTCTCCCATGACTTCTCCTCCTTGGACGACATGCTCCCTGTTGCCTCACTTTGGCTTTCTGGAATCACCTAAGCCCATGGTCGGCAAACTGCGGCTCGCGAGCCACAGGCGGCTCTTTGGCCCCTTGCGTGCGGTTCTTCCACAAAATACCACGGCCTGGACGAGTCTGATTTGAAGAAGTGGCATTAGAAGGTGACCAGACATCCTGCTTTTTAACAATTTGTCCTGCGGTGCTTTAAAAAAGTCCCAATTCTTTCCAAAAAATCGGGACTTTTTAAAAATGACACAGGACACAATGGTAAGATGTTACACAGATAATAATTTAATTAAAATTTTTTTCTAAATAAATAAATAAAGTAAAATGATGCGGTTCAAAAGCAGGACTGTCCCACCAAAAGCGGGATGTCTGGTCACCTTGCATTAGAAGGAGCTTAAGTTTAAAAAATGTGGCTCTCCAAAGAAATGTCAGTCGTCGTGCTGTTGAAATGTCAGTCATCGTGCTGTGGCTCTGTGGACTGATGAGTTTGCCGACCGTGGACCCAAACTAATCCTGGTACCCAGGTCTTCACAGTCAGATGAAGGCGGTCTATGTCCCGTCCCCTCTCCCATAATTCATTGTTCTTCTTCCATGGACTCGCCCCACTAACCCCAGCCACGCCTGGACTGTCACACGCACTCACAGAAGGATGACCTGCTGGTGTGCTGGGCACAGACTGATCGGGATGCCCAGTGGGAAGAGCTGCGAGCCGTCAGCATGGCGCCAAACTGGCAGTCACTGAGGCCAATCTCCAACTGCCCGTCTCCTGCCTGCCAGGCCCTCTCATGGGTCAGAGAGCCGCCCAGGGCTCCTCCCCAGCCCCGCAGGCTGCTGCCTCCGGGCGGAGGAACTGCTGGTTTGCCGGTGGACGGGACCCTGCAGGCCCTCCTGCTGGAGCCTCCTTCGTCCCGTCCCCGGTGACTGTACCGGCAGAGCCCGGTGCCCCCCGCCCCGCAGCAGGCACTGGTGACTGACACCGCAGGGCTGGCGGTCCCCCAGCCTTACTGAGGGCACAGCCGAGCGGCTGCACACAAAGTTCCCGGGGGTCGGGGACGCTCTGGGGCGCTGCGGACCGGCTTTCAGAGGTGACGGCTCAGCACCTGACAAGGAAGAGGGGGGTCGTCCAGGCGGAGGGACCGTGGAGCGAGGGCCTGGCGTCTGGGCCCCGGTCACCACCGCCGAACAGGAGACCCTAAGTCTGAGGTGGGAGAGGGAAGGAGGCCCTGAGAGGCAGGGGGAGAGTAAGGCCCACTCAGGCACCTGACACGGTAGATAAGGAAACGGCATGATTTCATCTGAATTTCAAAAGTAATGCCCTAGCTAGCTTGGCTCAGTGGGTAGAGCATGGGCCTGCACACTGAAGGGTCCCAGGTTCGATTCTGGCCAAGGGCACATGCCTGGGTTGCGGGCTCAATCCCCAGTGTGGGCGTGCAGGAGGCAGCCAATCAATGATTCTCTTTCAGCCAGAACCGGTTTGGCTCAATGGATGGAGCGTCGGCTTGGGGACTGGGAGGTCCTGGGTTCGATTCCGGTCGGGGGCATGTACCTTGGTTGCGGGCGTGTCCCCAGTGGGGGGTGTGCAGGAGGCGGCTGATCGATGGCTCTCTCTCATCGATGTTTCTAACTCTCTCTCTCTCTCCCTTCCTCTCTGTACAAAATCAATAAAAATATATATTTAAAAAAAATGATTCTCTTTCATCATTGATGTTTCTATCTCTCTCTCCTTCCCCCTTCCTCTCTGAAATTAATAAAGAAATATTTATTTTTTTTTAAATAGTTCTCTTCAGAAATCAGGGCGGAAGGTGCAGTGGAGGGGCTGGAAGACCAGTGGAGGGACTTTTCTAGTCCTGGCAGAGACCAGGGTTAAAAACAAGCAGAGAGGTGGGGACGGAGTGACCAGGATGAGTGCTGAGGAGCGCCCGCACCCCCACCCCGCTTGGCCCTCTCCTGCGCTCTTCCCCCCACCCCCCCCCCGCCCCAATATCAGCACTTACCTGGAATCACCCTTTACCTGTCGTCTTCCTGGGGCAGGAAATGCCTTCTTGGGTTGTAAGATAACATCTTGTTTTATTTTCCAGTCACAAGGCTCCTTCGGAAGAAGCCGTGATGTCGCCCAGGGAGAGCAAGAACAAGGCCGAGCTGGTCAGGACACGGGCGTCAGAGGTGCGCACAGGAGGAGAGCGAGGGGCGGAGGCCGGGAGCAGGAGGAGGGAGCCAGAGGGTGGCCAGAAGCCAGGGGAGCGGGGTCAAACAGGCATAGTTCGGCCACAGGGGCGGGAAGCCCAGGGGGCGGCTCTGTGACCAGGAAGCGGTCGGTGACCTCTCAGGCGCAGCAGCCCCGATGTGGGGTAAGTGGACACCTGCTCAGAAAACACCCAGATCGGTCGGGATCGGAGCACGTGCCGACTCCCTCACCAGCAATCCCACTCTTAGGAGCAAACTGGTGCTCCTACTCAACGTGTGTCCACAGGCAGGGCTGTGGGCGTGGGGTTTCAGGCCTCACTCTGCCCCTGACTCAGCCTGCACGTGAAGAAAGGCTGAGAACCAGTTACTCTTCAAACTGCTTCTCATGTTAAAAGAATTTTGCTCCCTGGCTGTGTGGCTCAGTGTGGAGCACCAACCTATGAACCAGGAGGTCTCAGTGCGATTCCCGGTCAGGGCACAGGGGGCAGCCGATCAATGATTCTCTCTCATCATTGATGCTTCTATCTCTCCCTCTCCCTTCTTCTCTGAAATCAATAAAAATATATTTTTTTAAAAGATGCATATATGCTGAAACCAGTTTGGCTGGGTGGATGAAGCATCGGCCTGCAGACTGAAAGGTCCCAGGTCCGATTCCAGTCAAGGGCATGTACCTTGGTTGCGGGCACATTCCCGGTAGGGGGTATGCAGGAGGCAGCTGATTGATGTTTCTCTCTTATTGATGTTTTTAGCTCTCTATCCTTCTCCTTTTCTCTCTGTAAAAAATCAATAGAATATGTTAAAAAAAAAAAAGATGTATATGTTTTGTTTTGAAAAAAGAAAAGAATTTTGTAATATACTCCCTTGCACAATTTTTATGCTGCTATCTAATCTTTCTTCAAATGCTTCAGTTATTACAAAAAGATGCCATTTCCAGTGTGTTGTAAACACTGACTGTTCACTCTTTTAACAGTAGTTTCTATGATTCACTAAAAAATACAAGATCACACTCTGTCAGAAATGTCACATTGTTACATTTCTTCTGAATTCATTATCCTAATATATTTTACTAGAGGCCTGGTGCACAAAATTTGTGCACAGGGCTAAGGGGGTGTCCCTCAGCCCCGCCTGCACCCTCTCCAATCTAGGACACCTCAAGGGATTTCCGACTGCCCGTTTAGGCCAGACCCCAGCGATTGGACATCCTTCTCACAATCCAGGACTGCTGCTCCCAACTGCTCGCCTGCCTGCCTTCCTGACTGCCCCTAACTGCTTCTGCCTGCCAGCCTGATCACCCCCTAACCACTCTCCTGCCAGCCTGATCACCTCCTAACCACTCCCAAGATTGATGTCTAACTGCTCCCTTGCCAGTCTATTTGCCTCCAACTTCCCTCCTCTGCCGGCCTGGTCACCCCTAACTGCCCTCCCCTGTGGGTTTGATTGCTTCCAACTACACTCCCTTGCAGGCCTGGTCCCTCTCAACTGCCCTCCCTTGCAGGCCTGATGCCTCCCAACTGCCCTCCCCTGCTGGCCATCTTGTGGTGGCCATCTTATGTCCACATGGGGGCAGCAATCTTCTGTGTTGGAATGATAGTCAATCTGCATATTACTCTTTTATTAGATAGGATAGAGGCCTGGTGCATGGGTGGGGGCCAGCTGGTTTTCCCTGAAGGGTGTCCCGGATAAGAGTGGGGGTTCCCTCGGGGCGTGGGGCGGCCTGAGTGAGGGGCCTGTGGTGGTTTGCAGGCCAGCCATGGCTCCTGGCGACCCAACCAGAGACCCTGGTATCTGGAATTTATTTACCTTCTACAATTGAAACTGTAGCCTGGAGCAGAGCCAAGCCTCCTGCTCTCTCCATGGCCGGCAGCCATTTCTGTTTGGATTTGTTTAACTTCTATAACTAAAACTTTGTAGCCTTGAGTGGAGGCCTAAGCCGGCAAGGGCAGGCCATTGCCTGAGAAACCCAAGCCTCCCTCCTGCTCTCTGTGGCTGTAGCCATCTTGGTTGGTTTTATTTGCATACTCACTCTGATTGGCTGGTAGGCATGACTGGTGGGTGTGGCTGGTGGGTGTGGGTGGTGGGTGTAGCAGACTGGTGGTTAATTTGCATATCACTCTTTTATTAGGTAGAATGCTTGAATGTCTTCTATGCTGAGGACAGTGTGGTTCAGTTGGTTGGCATCGTCCTGTACACCGGAAGATTGCTTGTTTGATAACTGGTAGGGCACATGCCCAGGTTGCAATCTTGATCGCCAGTCAGGGGTGGGCAGGAGGCAGCCAATCAATGTCCCACTCTCCCCTCGCTATTTCTCTCTACCTCTTCCTTCTCCATTTCTAAAAAAATAAAAATAAATAAGTAATATTCTCAAAAAATGAAAGTCTTCTATTCTCTGCAACAAAAGTATGTATATACTAGTATCCCTAATGGTTTGGCTCAGTGGATAGATCATCGACCCTCGAACTGAAGGGTCCCGGGTTCAATTCCTGTCAATGGCATGTACAGATTAAGTAATTATGATTACCATAATAATTAGCTTATCAAAATAACATGAATATATTATAAAATTTGCTAAGTAATGATTAGGCATAAAGAAGTCACATTGTACTAGAAACACAAAATACACAGCATCGGCAAACCCCGGGCCTGCGGGCTGAGCAGGAGCGAGCATGGGGCACAGCGGCTTCGGGCGGGGTTCCCGGGGAAGAGGAAACGCCAAGGCCCAGGCAGAGGAGGCTGCACAACTGTGTGAAGGTACTAAACCCACTGAGCTTCCCACTCGCAAACCGTCCGTTTTGTTGAGAGTTCCGCCTCAGAGACAAAGGCTGATTAAATAAACCAGCCAGCCGTGCTCAGCGCTCAGCGCTCCTCCCCCGGATTGTGGAGGGAAGGAAGAGAGAGCGCCTGAGCTCTCGCTCAGGTCCCCGTGCCATGTGGGCCCAACGCGCACTGTCCCGCCCACGAGGGCGGCAGGAGGCGCTGGCTGCTGGCTGCTCGCAGTGAACCTGGTTCCGCTAACCGTTTCTGTCCGCAATGTGGTCTTCGGTTTCTCGAGACAATGAACTCGCACTCAAACCTCACATTTTGGCTTCATCAGATAGAAGAATCCAGAAGTTAAATAGAAGAATCAATTTAATGAAAAAGAGCACTGAACTCGGTTCAAACTAAAGACATCTCTATATTAGCTGTGTGGCCGTAAATAAGTGAATTATTTATACTAAAGAAGGAAGGGAGGGAGGGAGGGAGGGGAGGGGAGAGCACCTGCCTGCGGAAAGATGTCACTATGTCACTCACTTTTTCAGAACCAGCACAGGTTTTGGAACTGTCTGTCCCTTTGTTGCCCTGGGATTCCAACGTCCTGGACTCCCCCGTGGCCTGTGTCTTTGGTCAGGGAGGGTCAGGTGACCGAGGAGGAAGGGCACCTGCTCCCCCTTCTCCAGGCCGTCAAGCCCACCGGCTCCCTCCCCCCCCAAACACACTCACACACACACACCTCACACACACACACCACACACCACACACACACACACACACACACACATACACACACTCACACACTCACCACACACACCACACACCACACACCTCACACACACACACCACACACACCACACACCCACACACCACACACCCCCACACACATACCCCCCACACACACACACTCACACACACACACCACACACACCATACACACACACACACCACACACACACACACACCACACACACCCACACACACACACACACACACACACACACCCATACACACCCACACAGCGCACACACACACACACACACACCATACGGCCGGTCCCTGCCATCTCTCCAGGTGCACCCCACCCCCCCAGGACAGCGCTCAGGCTGCAGGGACACATGAACGGTGGCAGACGCTGCCCTGGGCAAGCTTACAGGTGGTACCAGAGAGAGGAAAGGAGAGCCCATCAGCTGGTGATCGCCACCTGTTCAATAGAACACATGTCCACCAACAGGGCAGCGACTCATACATTGTGGTGGGCCCGGCTGGTGTGGCTCAGTGGTTGAGCATTGATCCAAGAACCAAGAGGTCACCAGTTAGGTTCCTGGTCAGCACACAGGCCTGGGCTTCAGGCTCCATCCCCGGGGGGGAGGGGGGGGCAGGGAAGGGGGGAAATGACAGGTAATGTCTCTCTCTCATCATGGATGTTTCTATCTCTCTATTCCTCTTCCCTCCTCTCTCTCTAAAAATAAATAAAAACATATAAAAGCAAATAAAGAAATAAATTTTGTGTGAGCAAGCAGACAGAAAGTAAATGAATGAGTTTAACGATTCAAGTTAACAAAATCACAATGTTGAGCTTAAAAGCCAGCACAAGAAAAAGTGCAGAGCGATCCATTCATGTGAAGATGGAGCAGGCAAAGCTGTTTAGGAATACCTACAACACGCATGTCAAACCCAAAGGCCCACACGGGCCAAATAAACAAGGTTTACGTCTATAGAAACGGAGGTTTATTTCCACAGAGACACGCTGAATCCAAAGGGCTGAAATAGTGAGTCATGGTGGGAAGATGGAGCGGAGGGCGGAGACCAGGAAACCAGGACGCGGGCTTTGTTGAGGAGAAGACCCTGCCCGCTGCCTTCCGGAGGGGAGAGAGAGAGTGCGGGGTGCAGGCACCTTTCAAGGGGAAGAAAGAGAAGGGACAGGGCTTAGGGCACTCAGCACACGCTGATTGGTGGTCTCATATAAGGCACATAGTTAGGGACCTAGGAATGAGGGCTTAGGGTATTTGGCAGGTGCTGATTGGTGGTTCACTGTCCAGTTCATATGAGGTGCCTGGTTAGGTGCTCAGGAATGTCTGGGCTGCAGGTGGAGTTTATGTCATTCTCGGCCCATCAGTTGGGGGAAGGAGGATCTATCCTTCCAGGCTTCTGGTAATATTAAAAAAAAAAAAAGAGAGAGTCCGGGCAAGGTCAGGGGGTGAAGGTCCATCTTCTGAAGCTACTTCCAGCTGAGAGGGGGCATCGTTAGGGGCGTCTACCCACGGTCTCAAGGATTCTGGTGTTGGGTTCTGAATTCAGTGCCAGATAGATCTCTCCCACCTTCTGGTTGGAGAACGCCTGCATTCTGTTTTGCAAGAGACCAGTGAAAGGACGCATGAGACAGGGGGATAAAGAGGAAATTTAAAGAAATAGACACCAGTTGGCCTAATGATGGGAGGCTGGACAGGAGTGCAGCAGCATGATTTCCCCAAGGGACTGGTAGGTGACATCTTGAGCGCGGTCCTGTTGAGCCACTTGGGAGGTAAAAGCTGGCCGTGAGGTGCCACAGCGGCACTTGTCTGGTTTTGCTGCTTTTCTGGGCCTGGAGCTGAAATACAACTGAGACCTAGATGTTATCGTTAGGGGGAAAAGAGTAGGGGTCTCAGTTGCCTCATTAGTGATATGAAAGGGTTACCCTGGGAGTGAGGTTCTTGTTTTCCCAGATTTACGCCTTGCTGGGCATCCACATGTTTCTTGTAGCCTGAGACAGGGTTTCAGAGTAGGGAGAGTAGTGGTTAAGCCCCAATGGCAGTTCCAACCCCTGCTGTGATGCCCAGGGTGACGAGGAGAGGGATGATCTGGGCTGCCCTTTAGTGTCAGACATGGTGGGTTACGGGGACAGGTAGAGACTGATTATTGGGGCTGCATCTACACTGGGTGAGAGACAGATGAGAGTACAGGCTCCTGTCCAGCCGATGGGGAGACAGATGTATGTGTTCTCCCCACAGAGGAAGAAAATCCCTGATCATGGAGACAAGCTGACAGGTGTAGGAAGAAGAGGTGGACTAAAGGGTATGAGATCCCTTTTCCTAGTTCCGCATTCCAAGCTGAGAGAGTAGTCACTGTGGCGCTACCAATAAGAGGTGACAGATGAATGATTGAGATTGTTCTGCAGTGAAAGTGGGAGGGCAAGAGAAGGAAAGGAGTAGTGAAAGCAGGGTACCTGGATGGTTGGATAAGAGGTTAGATACTGAAGATGGCAGCGTAGGTGAGCAACTGGTCTGCTGCTCCCACAACAATTTAAAAAATAAAACTAATATGAAGGACATCTATCATCCAAAACCACAGGAAGGGGGTACTGGGTAGTTAATAATCAACAATTAACATGATAATAAGAGCAATGAGGTACCGATGGGGCTCTTAAAATGTGACCAGCTGGAGAAATAGAAGAATGGCAGGCCAGGAGCAGCCAGGCCCGGACCATCCAAGCCTGGAGCATCCAGGCCTGGAGCAGCAGCAGCCAGACCCAGACCAGCAGCAGCCAGGCCCAGAGCAGCAACAGCCAGGCCCTGAGCAGCCAGGCCTGGAGCAGCCAGGCCTGGAGCAGCAGCAGCCAGGCCCAGAGCAGCCAGCCCTGAAGCCGCCAGGCCCAGAGAAGCAGAAGCCAGGCCCAGAGCAGCCAGGCCCAGAGCTTCCAGGCCCGGAGAAACAGAAGCCAGGCCCAGAGCAGCAGCAGCAAGGCCTTGAGCAGCCAGGCCCGGAGCAGCCACACCCGGAGCAGCATCCAGGCCCGGAGCAGCCAGGCCCGGAGTGTTGTGGGGTTGAACCCTGGGTTCAAAATGAAAGGAAAGAAGGAGCAATGCAGCCAATTCAGGTGCCAGAGTGTTAGATCCGTCATCACAATGGACTCAGAGAAGCTCCTGTGTCCCTTCACCCAAAAGAACTGAGAGTTGCCCAGACGACAGCAAAGTGGGAGAAGAAAACAGAGCTATGCAAGGGACTGAGGTGCCAGCATGGAGTCATCTGAAGAAATTAAAGACTGAAGTGGAAGCTACTTCTTTAATCATGTTCCTGCTCATGTTAGCATCTGTTAGTTTCCAGTCTTGTGCAGCAAGTCCAAGGACTCTGAGTAAATCTACACCAGCAACAAAAGAGACTCATTTAGTAGCTAAAAATATTAATATGTCCATAATTCTGATTTCTCATTTTGTTGTTTTGCATTGGCATTGTTGTTATTATTTAATAGCTAGAGTTTTGCTCTTGACATTCAAGTTTTGAAAATAACATGTATGTGGTTTAGTTTTTGCATTAGCAAAAAAAAAAAAAAAAAAAAAAAAAATCTGAAGACCAGAATAAACTGGTGAATATAATAGAATCAGGGGCAAAGAAAGGGAGTGGATTGATAATTATCAGGGGGAAAGGGGTGTGGGGGATTAAAATTATATAACATATGGATGAGGACAATGGCGGGGTGGGGGGGTAAGGACAGAGGGTGTGGCAGGAACCTGGTGGAAGGGAGCTACGGGTTGGGGGGGGAGAAACAATTGTAATAATCTGAGCAATAAAGATTTATTAAAAAAAAAAAAAAAAAGAGGTTAGACACAGTATTCTGGTCTAGCTTAAGAAGTGTCTGGCAACCTTGTCCTGCTAGGCTTGGGACTGAAGCCTCACTTTCTTGCTGAGAGTAATTTCTTTCTTTTTTTCTTTTCTCCATCTCATCACATGCACAAACCTTCACAAATTTCACTTTCAAATTAGCCTTCAAACCTTCTTTCTATGTCCTTCAAAAATGCATAACCATGCCTCAGACCTTCTAGTAAGCATTTCTAAAAGGCAGGGGTGGGGTAGGGAGGGAACAGGCTCGCAGCCCTTCCCAGACTAGCCAGGCACAGACCAGATCCCAAACTGCTGCATTCTTCCTAGAGATAATGATCATGGAGGAGATAAGGAGGTGAGGTGTTCACAGTCCGGGGAATGGCTCCGCTTGAGGGGTGAGAGAGTGACACTGAGGCAGGTGACTGTGGTTTGGGACAGCTGAGCTTTATGAGAGGATGCATGGCAGCCCCAGCTGGGCACCGAGGTAGAGTGAGGAAAGAGTGAGTGGGTGAATTTAGCAAGATGCAGTGTAGACGTGAAGTGGCCACTTATTCTGCCTCTCCTAATTTGCTGGGACCCTTGTTCCTTCCTCACTCTCTATTATGGGGGTTGACGGGTTAGTCTCACAGCCATTAGCCACTTCACATCTACACTGCACCTTATATTTCTATGAATTTGCCACTATACTAGGGTCTTTAGTACTGTCAGCCAAGGCCAGGAGGGCCCCTCATCTCACACTGGCGAAGTTGGGGACCAAGGACCAGGAATCTGGATACCCCTCCATGGGAAAGCCACGCCTCCTCACACCTGTAGCAGAAAAGACTGCCTATCTACCTAATAAGAGTAGCGTGCTAATTGACCATACCTTCGAGATGCCCACCAGCCTATCAGGAGTGAGTATGCAAATCAACCCAACAAAGATGGTGGGTTCATTTGCATACACAGACCCCAAGTAGCTGGGACTGAACAGGACACTTAACTCTCCATCACTGCTGCTCCGGCCTCTGGGCAGCATGGGAAGGCGGAAAGGCAGCCTGGCCAGAGCGAAGGCAGTGCTGGCAGCCAAGGAAAGGAAGGCCCATTCTGCACGAATCTTTGTGCATCGGGCTTCTACTTGCTTCCACATAAAACTGTGACAAGGTGGGCTGCGCACTGAAGACTCAACTCCACCCGCCCCCAAGGATCACCTGTCTTACACTCTAAGCTGAGATTGGGCCACCTGTCCCCTTCACCCACCCAGGAAAAAGAAGTAGCCAGAAAGGACAAGATACAAAACCTTATAAACTTAAATTCTTACCTTGACAGGTTTTCTTATTTCTGCTCTCACTGGACTGTGAATTATTCTTCTCTTTTTAAAAAAGATTTTAAATTGATTTTTTGGAGAAGTGGAGAAGGGGAGAAGAGGAGAAGGAGAGAGAGAGAGAGAGAGAGAGAGAGAGAGAGAGAGAGAAACATTGATGTGAATGGAACATCAATCAGCTGCCTCCTGCACACCCCCTCCTGGGGATGGAGCCCACAAGCGGGGCATGTGCTCTGACCAGGATCAGCTGAGTCACCGGCCAGGGCTCAACCAGTCCTTGAGAAGGTTGGCAGTGAGGAAAGAAGAGATGAAATAGGAAAACATCATTTTTAGTTAAAGTTCTTTTGAAAAATTTGTAGACTCCCAGTTAGGCAAATGAGACTCAGCACTTACCCGCGGGCCAGGCTTAAACCCCACCTCGGCCCCGGAAGGAATGGGGTCTCCGGTTCAAAGATAAAGATTCTGAGAACTAATAACTTCCTGGGCCCTCTCAGAGGAAGCAGTCAAATGTGACTGAGCCAAAGTCTTCCTCCAACCCACACTGCCTGCCTACAAAGATTTCCACACAGGGCTTTTCAGAATAGAGAGAACTGGGTGGAGGCACACAAGCTGGAGAATTTAAAAGGGAAAGGCACAGAATCAAGGCACCAGCCAAACACTGCTGCGTCCCTGGAGTTCAGGAGTTCAGTTTAAGTGAGGAACAAACCTTTTGTGGGTGGATGCTGGCTGAGGTGAAGAGGAATGACTTCAACAGCCAATCATTTATTGCATGACCTTTATTAATTCTGGCAATCAGGATGTTTACTTGGGGAGACCAGACTGTGAATATATCAAGCAGTTTCATCAAAATCGATATGGAAGGCCTGGCTGGTGTGGCTCAGTGGTTGAGCACCCCCAGTTAGATTCCCAGTCAGCACACATGCCTGGGTTGCCAGCTCCATCTCCAGGAGGGGGCGTGCCTGAGGCAACTGATCAATTGTTTTTCTCCCATCATTGATGTTTCTGTCCCTCTGTCTCCTTTTCTCTTCCTCTCTGAAATCAATAAAAAGTATTTTAACTGATGTGTAAGGAAAATGCTCTAGTGTCCTGGAATATGTAGTAAATCCAATTGGCAGGAGACGGGCTTCCGCGCCTGGACTTGGATGGGAGGGGAAGTGGGGGGATGAGAGCTGGGGAGCGCCCTTCTTCCAGGTGGGAGGCCTGGGGTGGGAGTGAAGGGAAGGAAGGCAGCAGTGGAGAGTTAAGGGAGGTCTTGCTTAGGGCCGAGAAGCTCTGGCCGTGTCAATTTGGTGTACGGCTGCCATGGGGAAGATGAGAGATAGTAGAATCTCACTAACATAAGTAACCGCATAATTAGAAGTAGACATTAGGGCTACTTGTGTAGTGGGGTGCAGTGGACGGGGGAGGGCATCCCCAGTTCAAGGGAAAGGCTGGAGGGCCATTGCCTGGGCTCAGCTATAAGAATGGGGAGCCTTGCTGAAACCGGTTTGGCTCAGTGAATAGAGCGTCAGCTTGCAGATTGAAGAGTCCCGGTTAGATTCCGGTCAAGGGCATGTACCTTGGTTGCGGGCACGTCCCCAGTGTGGGGTGTGCAGGAGGCAGCTGGTCGATGTTCTCTCTCATCAATATTTCTAACTCTAACTCTCCCTTCCTCTCTGTAAAAAAAATCAATAAAATATATATATTTTTTTTAATGGGGAGCCTTAGCCCGTTTGGCTCAGTGGGTAGAGCGCGGGCCTGCAGACCAAAGGGTCCAGGAAGGGTCCTGGTCAGGCACAGGCCCCGCTGCCAGCTCCATCCCCAGCGGAGGGCGTGTGCGAGAGGCAGCTGATCAGTGATTCTCTCTCATTGTTGGTGTTTCTCTCTCTGCCTCTCCCTTCCTTTCTGAAATCAATAAATATATATATATTTTTAATGGAGAGGAGGGAGGATGGTGGGTTTTGCACGTGGGATGGGGACGCTGAGGGCACCGGGCTGCCTGGCCTGCAGGGCGGGCGTCTTCCCGCTGCAGGAGCTGGGGGTGTGGACGCGCGCCCACCCCATCCGCAGGGGACGATGGCGTGGCCAAGGCCACCGGCGCGGAGAGGGCCTGCGGCCGCGGCTCCCACTCGCCGCCGGGCACAGCTGGGCCTGGGGGCCCCGCCCCGGCAGCAGGTGGCTGCGCCGGCGGGAGACGCCTGGACTGGCGGCGGCGGGGACGCGCACTGAGCGCCGGCGGGCGGCGGGCGCGCGCGCGGCGGGCGGGGCGGCGGCGGGCGCACGCGCAGACCGGCCCTCGCGCCCGGGGGCACCGAGCTGGGGGAGCGGGCCGAGGGGCGGAGCGTATTTCCGCTCTGGCGGACAAATAATGCCGGCCAAAGGGGAGGCCGGGCCCTCCGGCCCTTTAACCGTGTGGGGGGGCTGGTGCTGAGCGGGGGGTCGGGAAGGGGGATTCCTGCTCCTTTAATTCCCTCCCCTCCTCCTCCCAGAGTTCTCGCCGCGGCCGCCGCGCGCGGAGCCCGAGCCCTCGGCACGAGCGGCCCCCGCCCCTCCGCCGCCGCCCACGCGGAACCGGCCCGCGCGCCCCGTGCACCCGCGCCTGCGCGCTGCCCGGCCCGGCCCAAGCGTGGGGGCGCCGGCGGCCCCGGGGGGTGGGAAAGGAGGGGGGCAAAAACACAGCACGCGGACCAGGGCCAGGTGAGAGGGCGTGCACTCCGGGCCTGGGGCCGGCGGGCTGCACGGAGCTCCGAGGGGGTGGGGGCGTGCACCGTGCGTGCGGGCGGGCGGTGGCGGGGGCGTGAAGGCGCGTGCGGACGTGCTGAGTGCGGGCGGAGGAGGAGGCGGCGAGCAAAGGGGGCGGGGTGAGGAGGTCCTGCACCCCGGGCTCCGGAGCCCCAGCCTCAGGCCTCCGCTCCCGTTTCCGTGGGCACGCGGGCTCGCCTCGTCCTCGCGGGCCGGCGCTGGGACTGGGGGTGTGGACGCCGCTGCCCCGCCCCCGGGAGCCACGCCTCCCTCTCCCGGGAGGGCCAGCGCCCCCCCCTCTGGGGAAACTGAGGCCTGGAAACTGGGAGATGTGATGCTGGGGGGCCGGGCAAGCTGGGGACGAGGGGCCCGGAGCCTTGCCTGCGGAGAGCCGGAGACCTTTGTCTCTGACCCGTTTCCTTCCAACCAGGGTTGCCCACCCCGCCACAATGGCCTCTGGGGTGGAGGTCCTGCGCTTCCAGCTGCCGGGCCACGAGGCTGCCACGCTGCGGAACATGAACCAGCTCCGCGCCGAGGAGCGGTTCTGCGACGTGACCATTGTGGCCGACAGCCTCAAGTTCCGCGGCCACAAGGTCATCCTGGCCGCCTGCTCCCCCTTCCTGCGGGACCAGTTTCTGCTGAACCCCAGCTCCGAGCTGCAGGTCTCGCTCATGCACAGCGCGCGCATCGTGGCCGACCTGCTGCTGTCCTGCTACACGGGCGCCCTGGAGTTCGCCGTGCGGGACATCGTCAACTACCTGACGGCCGCCTCCTACCTGCAGATGGAGCACGTGGTGGAGAAGTGCCGCAACGCCCTCAGCCAGTTTATCGAGCCCAAAATAGGCCTCAAAGAGGATGGGGTCGGCGACGCCAGCCTTGTGAGCGGTGTCAGTGCCACCAAGTCCCTCCTCCCTCCTGCCAGGACCCCGAAGCCAGCCCCCAAGCCCCCGCCCCCGCCCCCCCTGCCCCCGCCCCTCCTCCGGCCTGTGAAGCTGGAGTTCCCGCTGGATGAGGACCTGGAGCTGAAGGCCGAGGACGAGGAGGAGGACGAGGATGAGGACGTGTCTGACATCTGCATCGTCAAGGTGGAGTCTGCCCTGGAGGTGGCGCACCGCCTCAAGCCTCCTGGGGGCCTGGGCGGAGGCCTGGGCCTCGCGGGCTCGGTGGGCAGCCACCTGGGGGAGCTGGCCCCAAGCAGCGTGCCCCCCAGCGCCCTGGCCCCGCCGCAGGGCGTGGTGAAGGCTTGCTACAGCCTGTCGGAGGATGCAGAAGGGGAGGGCCTGCTGCTGATCCCCGGCGGCCGGGCCAGCGTGGGGGCCGCCTCGGGCCTGGTGGAGGCTGCGGCGGCGGCCATGGCCGCCCGGGGCGCCGGGGGCGGCCTGGGGGCGGGGGGCGGCCGGGGGCCCCTGCCCGGGGGCTTCGGCAGCGGCGGTGGCTCCCTGAAGAACATCAAGTGCACCAAGTGCCCGGAGGCCTTCCAAGGCGTGGAGAAGCTGGTCTTCCACATGCGGGCGCAGCACTTCATCTTCATGTGCCCGCGCTGCGGCAAGCAGTTCAACCACAGCAGCAACCTCAACCGCCACATGAACGTGCATCGCGGCGTCAAGTCGCACTCGTGCGGCATCTGCGGCAAGTGCTTCACGCAGAAGTCCACGCTGCACGACCACCTCAACCTGCACTCCGGGGCCCGGCCCTACCGCTGCTCCTACTGCGACGTGCGCTTCGCCCATAAGCCGGCCATCCGCCGGCACCTCAAGGAGCAGCACGGCAAGACTACGGCCGAGAACGTGCTGGAGGCCAACGTGGCCGAGATCAACGTCCTCATCCGCTAGCGCAGCCCGGCTCTGGGCCGCGGGCGGGGGCCCTGGCCCAGGAGAACTGGGCGAGGACCCGCAGGGACGGCGGGGAGCCGGAGCAGACACACTCAACCTGAGGGAGGGCCCACGACTGCGTGGACAGAGCCCGCCTCCAGAACGGGGGAGGGCGAGGGTGGTTCTTGAGAAGCCGAGGAGTGCGGCCCCCAGAGCGGACTCCTCTTGGAGGCGCATGGGTCTGTGGAGGGGGTAACGGGCCCTCCGGAATGAGAGGCAAAGGGGCTGGAAACGTGTTTTTCCTGGCCAAGCTGCCCAGGGAGAGGGCTGCCATTTCTTGAGGCAGGGTGGGTGGGAATGGGAGGGTATTTGGACAGGATTCCATACATGCTCCTGTTTAGAATAGATTCTTGGGAGAGGGCCTGGTAGGGGGCAGGATTATTGAACCCCAGAAAGGAAGGGGGACTTGCATGCTGGGGGATGGGACTGTGGGTACAAGGCTCACCAAAATTCTAGGAAGAACAAGGTGGCAGGTAAGAGAAATGGGGATGAGCATCCTGGGTAGTATCGGGAAGTGGGGCACCATAGCCAGAACGGGAATAAGGGGGTGGGGAGAGGGCACTTAGATGAAAGGACACAAGAAGAGCTGGTTAGGGGGAGGGAGAGGAGTAGAGACTTATACAGTATTTTTTAAAAAACACGTATTTTTTAGGATTTTTTTCTGGAGTTTGGGGTTTTAGGTTTTTTTTGCTTTTGTTTTCCACAAAATAAAAAAAAAACAAAAAACTCTTTTTTCCTTTATACTCTGTCTGGCAACTGCTTGTAAATGACCCTCCCACCCTAAGCAGCCTGTTGTTTGCTCAGTACCCAGAGGTCACTCCTGCAGGTCCCAGGCTGGCAGGGAAGGGGAGTGTGTCACCAGCGGGCTCTCTGGCCGGGGCCCCTCAGTTAAACCTCAGCACCTGCTGGCACCTGGAGCACAGGGGCCCCTGACCGCAGTGCGGCAGGCGTGTGGTACCGAGGCCAGGGGTGGGCTACAGGTGTGGTCACTGCCACCCAAGTTGCAGGCAGGAGCCTATGGTTGGTCTGGGGAAGGTGTGGACGTGTGGGTATCCAGAAACTACAATTCCCAGAAAGCCCAGTCTACTGGAATAGTTCCTAACCAAAAGCAACTACAGTTCCCAGAAAGCCTTGAATTGGCCTATGTCCCAACCACCTGTCTGTGGTTGTCAAATACTGTTTGTGAAATCATCAGTTTCCCATCTTTGACCAGATGCGGTACCTAAAGGAACCGTATACCCTAAATAGTCCTATCTATAGTCGTCTGGGCCTAATATTCATACTCCTCTGCGGGCTGGGACCACGCAGTGCCTGGCTGTGCTGTGAAGGGTTTGGTACAAAAGGGCACCATCACCGGACAGTGGTGACTGGGGCCTACCGGGGTTCCTAGTGCACGTGTTGGGGTGGCGAGTCTGATATAAACGGAAGAGACACCTCCCCACATAGGGGACATGAAGCAGCCTGCTGGAACCAGCCTTCTTTTCATTGACTTAGTTTATTTAGGAAGTACAAGTGGCGGTGAGCCAGCGGGCTGCGAAGGCGCAGGAAGCAAGTCCCACAGAGTCCCAGGGCCCCGGAGCCGGGGAACCGAAGGGGAAGGCCGGCCGGGGCGGGAGGGGGCGCCGGCCCGGGGAGCGGGGACAGCCAGTCCCCGTGGCCCCCGTGCTCTCGCGAAGCCAGGCCCGGACGGAGGCCAGCCAGCCAGCCAGCCGCCGCACACCCCGGGCGGGAAGCGCTGGCGGAGGGAGCGGCACGCGGGTCCGGCGGACCCACAGCCCGGAGGCCGACACCCGCCTGTTCCCAGCGCCGGGGAGACCCCCGGACCCGCGCCCCGCGTGGCTTCCCCCAGCTCCGCGGGGCTGAGGCAGGACCCACGGCCCCCGCGCAGGCCGCGCCGAGGCGGCTCTCCGGGGAAAATGGCCCGAAAGCGCGCGGTGGCTCCTTTAAGGCCCGCCCCGGCCCGCCCTCCCGGCCCACGTGACCCGGGGCGGCCCGCCGGCTGGGCCCCAGCGCGGCGGCGATGGCGGCGGCGGCGGGAGCGGCAGCGGCGGCCGCCGAGGTGCGGAAGGGGAGGGGGAGAGGCGGGTGCATGCCCGCGCGCGCGCCCGGGGGAAGCGCGCGCCCGTGCAATGCTCCGGGGGTGCCACGGGGCCGGGGGGCCCGGGCGGGGCTTCCCGCCGCCCGGAGGGCCAGCACCGGGGGCGGATGAGGGGGCCAGGGGGTGGGAGGTGGGGGGAGTGGGCGCGGGGGCGCGCGTGCAGCCTTCGGCCGTCCTCGCGTGGGCGGCCGGCCCCGGCGCCCCGGGAGCGCGCGCGAGGGGCGCGAGAGGCCGCCCGCCGGGCTGGGGGGCGGCGGGCGCCGGAGGGGTTGGCGCCCGGGGTCCCCGCGGCCTGGGGGACAAAGGGGGAGCGGCGCGTGCCGCCGGCAGGAGGGGGCGGGGCCGGGGCGCGGAGGCCCCGCCCCCGCCCCCTCCTCTGCTCGCCGGCCCGGAGATGCGGGGGCTGCCGAGAGGCCGGGGGCTGACGCGGGCCCGGGGCCGGGGCCGGGCGGCCCCTCCGAGCAGCCGGGGCCGGGGGCGGGGGGGCTCCCACAGAGGGAGAGGTAGGCCCCGGAGCCTGCTCTCCCTTCCCAGGGCCCAGGCGGCTTGGGCCCCCCAACTTCCTCCCGGGCTGACCAGCCCTCCCGCCCCTTGTGTCGCCTCTCAGGGGGAGGGCCCTGCTGAGATGGGGGCTCTGGTGCTGGACAAGGAGCCCCGAGGCGCCGTCGAGCGAGGTGAGTGAAGCTGAAACCACTCCCTCCCCAGGCACAGGCCCCTGGCCCGGGCCCTGAACTTCTCTCTCCCCTTACAGCCCACGGCTCTCCGGGGGACGCCCCTCGGAGTGAGGAGCCCCTGCCTAAGGCCAACCCCGACTCCCTGGAGCCTGCCGGCCCCTCATCGCCAGCCTCTGTCACCGTAACTGTTGGCGACGAGGGGGCCGACACCCCTGTGGGAGCCACACCGCTCATTGGGGACGAACCTGAGACTCTTGAGGGCGACGGGGACCTCCAGGGGGGGCGCCTCCTGCTGGGTGAGCGGCGGTGGAGGCTGGGGCGAGGTGGGGCGCCCTGTGACTGCCTCCCCCCTCATCTTGCCTTGCCTACCTGCCCGCTGTCTTCCAGGCCATGCCACCAAGTCATTCCCCTCTTCCCCCAGCAAAGGGGGCGCCTGTCCCAGCCGCGCCAAGATGTCAATGACAGGGGCGGGGAAGTCACCCCCCTCGGTCCAGAGTTTGGCCATGAGGCTGCTGAGTATGCCTGGGGCCCAGGGGGCAGCAGCAGGGCCTGAACCCCCTCCAGCTACAACCAGCCCGGAGGGGCAGCCCAAGGTCCACCGAGCCAGGAAAACCATGTCCAAACCGGGAAACGGACAGGTGAGGCGGGGCGGGCTCAGCCCTTGTGGGCTTTCTGTGTCACCTGGCCTCAGGGCTTCCAGTGGGGCCACAGCTCCACGGGTTTGCCCGGGGCTGTCTGTGTCACTCTGGGCGGGGACTTGTGTGCGAACAGGCAGGTCCCTGCAGTTTACCGTCTGGGGCAGAGGAGGAGAGACAACTGTTAAAGACTTATGTGTGTAGTTAATGTCGCAGTTACTCTTAAGACAAGGACGGTGTAAGGGAACTTCAGGCCCTCTACCCTTTTAGCTCAAAGCCAGCCCCGGGAACGCTGCCCATAGACGCTGCCCTGCTCGCTGTAAAGGCTGCCCCTGCGGCCTCGGGAGCGACAGGCCCGGGATCGCTCAGCCTGTGCAGAGTTGTTAGGGTGTTGGCAGCATTCAGTTCTGCATGAGTTTAGAGTAATAACCTTTGTTTTCTCATCTGTAAAATGGGAAGCGGGCCTGCTGCACACCCGGAGGAACTAGCGAGGGGTGGGTGTGGGGTGTGCTTGGAGGCGGCAGTTCTCTTCCGGAGCCCCATCTGGTTCCTGCAGCTGTGGATGGCATTTTTGAGGGTGTGACTTACCACCCCACCCCCATTGGGGGCTCCAGACTAGTCCAGGCCAAACCACAGCTGCTCCTGGCCCTAAGTGTGCTCCATCTCGGTCCCCAGCCCCCCGTCCCCGAGAAGCGGCCCCCCGAAGTGCAGCACTTCCGCATGAGTGACGACGTACACCCCCTGGGGAAGGTGGCCTCAGGTCAGTCCACCCGCCCACCTGCAGCTTGAGGCCTGTGCTGAGAGTTTAGAATGCGAGCCTGGCTCCTGTCTTCTCTCCTTCCAGATGTGGCCAAGAGGAGGAAGCTGAACTCCGGAGGTGGCCTGGTGAGCTGGCAAGGCGGCAGGGCTCCTGTGGGCTCTCCTGCAGGTTGGGGGGGGGAGGTGCAGGGGAGCCCCGCGGGCAGGGGACCCCGGCGGGGGCTGTGTCCCAGTCTCAGGAAGCGGGCTGGTGGGTGCCAGCAGCTTCAGTGGCTCTCATCTCTCCTAGTTGGAGGAGTTGGGGTCTGCCCGGGGCTCCGGAGAGATGGCCCTGGAGAAGGCGAACTCGGGGCCCCTGGAGGAGTGGGAGACGGTGGTGGCGGACGACTTCAGCCTCTACTACGACTCCTACTCTGTGGACGAGCGCGTGGACTCGGACAGCAAGGTGAGGCCGCGCCCAGGCTCGCTCTTCGGTCAGTCCTGCTTCCCCTCCCCCCCCCTCCCCCCCCCCTCCCAGCCCCCTGCTCCCTTCAGCACCCGCCAGTGCACTGCCCCGTGCTCTGTACTTACCGCCGCGTGCTGCCCCCAGCCCCTCCCACAGTGACCACCGTCAGTTTATGATTTATTTGTTTGTTTTGTTTTTGTTTTTTGTATGATTTATTTGGTGTTTATTCCTTTGCTCTTGGTTTGGTTTAATCTCCTACGTTTGCCAGTGACTGTCATTCTTATCTGTTTTGCTTTTTATTTAATGTTTTATCGTGGAAACTTTCAAATACAGATGGTTCTTGAACAACACAGATTTGACCTTTATGGGTCCTCTTATACACAGGTTTTTTTCCCCCTAATAAATGCCATAAATGTATTTTCTTTTCCTTATGACATTTTTTCCAGCAGACTTGACCGTAAGAATACAGTATGTATTACATATAGTGTACAAAATATGTGTTAACTGGCTGTTTACGGTACTGGGAAGGCTTCTGTTCAACAGTAGTCTATTAGTTAATTTCTAAGTTACACATAGATTTTCCCTGCACCCCTAATTCCATTGTTGTTCAAGAGCCAACTGTATATGTAAAAGAATACAAGAGTGGCCCTCACCAGTTTGATTCAGTGGATAGAGCTTCAGACTGAAGGGTCCTGGGTTCGATTCTGGTCAAGGGCACGTAGGCTCCCCAGGCCATGGTTGGGACACGTGCTGTAGGCAATCAGTCACTATTTCTCTCACATCAATATTTCTCTGTCTTTCCCTCTCTCTTCCACTCTTTCTAAAAATCAATGGGCCGAAGCCAGTTTGGCTCAGTGGTAGAGCGTCGGTCTGTGGACTGAAAGGTCCCAGGTTCGATTCCGGTAAGGGCATGTACATTGGTTGCGGGCACATCTCCGGTAGGGGGTGTGCAAGAGGCAGCTGGTCGATGTTTCTTTTTCATCGACGTTTCTAGCTCTCTATCTTTCTCCCTTCCTCTCTGTAAAAAATCAATAAAATATATATTTTTTTAAAAATCAATGGAAAAATGCCCTCGGGTGAGGATTAAAAAATAATAATGATGAAGAAAGAAGGAAGACAAGAGTGAGCCCCATGTAACCATCAATTTATAGCTTACTTTTTTCTTTTTTTAATTATTTTTTTTACATTCAACATTATTTAGGGTTTTTGTTTGTTTTTATTGAATTTTAGAGAAAGGACGGGAAGGGGATGTGAGAGAAACATCAATATGAGCTGCCTCCCAAACTCCCCGTCACCTGCCCGGCACCCAGCCAGCTGAGTCCAGCTGGTCAGGGTCAGTATTAGCGGTGGTGAGACAAGCATACACTTTACAGAGTTCCTCCTGATGCTTCAGTTCCCGCCTGGCACAGTATTATTGACTGGATTCCCTACACTGTCCTTTACAGCCTGTGACTGTCGTTGTTAATCATCCGAGGATATTTTCCCATTGATTTTTAGAGACACGGAGAGGGAGAGAGAGAGAGAAACATCAATGTGAGAGAGACATATCGATTGGTCACTTCCCTCATGTGCCCAACTGGACCCTTCGGTGGTCAGGCACTCTAACCCCTGAGCGCACTGGCCAGGGCACCCCCTCTCCCGCCCCCCCCCCCCCCCCCGTGACTGTTTTGTAATCACAGAGCTGTAGGTCCCACTCCCTTCTGCTTTCTCACCAGGCCCCCACCTCCCCTCTGGCAGCCATCAGTTTTCCATATCCGCAGGTTTCTGTTTTGTTTATATTATTCTGTAGATTCCATGTGCAAGTGAAATGCTACGCTATTTCTCTGACTTATTTCACTTAGGATAACAGCCCTTAGGTCCATCTTTGCTGTGGATTTGGGATATGCAACACAGTGACTAAGCATTTATATACCTTACAAAGTGATCACCCCAACAAGTCTATCACACACCTCACACCGCACATAGTTATTACATATTATTGACTATATTCCCTGTGCTGCATTTACATCCTTAATACTTTTTATAACTGGTCATTTGTACTTCTTTTTCTTTTTTTAATCCTCACTTGAGGGTATTGATTTTGAGAGAGAGTGGAGGAGAGAGGGAAAAACAGGAAGAAATATTGATGTAAGAGAAACACATTGATGGTTGCCTTCCAGACTGGGGAGGAGCCTGAAACTGAGGTGATGCTCTTGACTGGAATCGAACCTAGGACCCTCCAGTGTGCAGGTCGATGCTCTATCCACTGAGCCAAACCAGCAAGGATGCAACTTGTACTTCTTAATCCCTTCCCCTTTTTCACCCAGGCCCAATCTGTCAACCACCAAAATATTCTCTGTATCTTTGAGTTTATTTCTGCTTCATTTAGTTTTTTAGTGAAGTCATGGCATTTGTCTTTCTCTACCTTATTTTCCTCAGCATAATACCCTGTAGGTCCATCTATATTATAGATGTCAAGATTTCACTCTTCACAGCTGAGTGGCATTCCATTGTGTACATGTACCATGTCTTCTTTTCCATTTGTCTATTGGTGGGCACTTAGGTTGCTTCCATATCTTGCCTATTCTAAATAATAAAAGGGTAATATGCAAATTGTCCCCTCAAACGAGAATTCTACCTGATTTTGACCAGGGGGCGGGGTTGGCGCGTGCGTGTGCGCACACACACACACATACACCCCGCCAGCCCAGCTCTATTGGGCAGACCAGCCAGATCCCACCTGTTGCACAAATTCGTACACCAGGCCTCTAGTTCTACATAACGTTCCAGTGAACATAGGGGTACACATATGTACTAGAATTCGTGTTTGGGGTTTCTTTGGATAAATACCCGGAAGTGGAATTCCTGGGTCATATGGTAGTTCTATTTTTAATTTTTGAGGAAACTTCATACTGTTTTCCACAGTGGCTTCACCAATTTGCATTCCCAAAAGCAGTCCTCGAAAGTTCCCTCTCCCCAGATCCTCACCAGCACTTGTTGATTTATTGATGGCAGCCATTCTGACAAGTGTAAGGTCACATCGCACTGTGATCTTAATTTGCATTTCCCTGCTGGTTATGTATGTCCTCTTTGGAGAAGTGTCTATTCAGGTCCTTTACCCATTTTTTTTAATTTTTTTCTTTTATTTAATTTTAATTATTTAAGCCTAAGTATCCATATTTACCATGTTAGAGCATGCCTAAGAGTCTCAATTATAGCATTTTATAAAATTGTTATAACATCTGGGAGGTATTATCACCATTTTGCTGATAAAGAGATTTAAACCTTCAGAGGCTAAGGTCATCCTATATAATAAAAGGCTAATATCCTTTCTGGACTTGTCTTCTTCTGGCACTCTCATAATTCTGATGTTAGTAACGCTTGAAGTTGTCCCAGAGGCTTCTTTCACTATCTTCAACTTTCTGGATTCTCTTTTCTTCTTGCTTCTCCAGAGGAGTGTCCTTTGCCTCTTTGTATTCCAATCTTTGACTTGATTCTTGTGTTCCTCCAGTCTGCTGTTGGGTCTCTGTATAATATTTTTTATTTCAGTCAGTGTATGTTTAATTTCTAGTTGGTCCTTTTTCGTATCCTCAAGGGTCTCATTAAATTTATTGGCCTTGCCAAAGCCGGTTTGGCTCAGTGGATAGAGCATCGGTCTGCGGACTGAAGGGTCCCAGGTTCGATTCCGGTCAGGGGCATGTATGTTGGTTGCGGGCACATCCCTGGTGGGGGGTGTGCAAGAGGCAGCTGATCGATGATTCTCTCTCATCGATGTTTCTAACTCTCTATCTCTCTCCCTTCCTCTCTGTGAAAAATCAATAAAATATATTAAAAAAAAAAAAATTTATTGGCCTTGCCGAAACTGATTTGGCTCAGTGGATAGAGCGTCGGCTTGGGGACTGAAGGGTCCCGGGTTCGATTCCGGTCAAGGGTATGTTCATTGGTTGTGAGCACATCCCGGTGGGGGGTGTGCAGGAGGCAGCTGGTCGATGTTTCTCTCTCATTGATGTTTCTGGCTCTCTATCTCTCTCCCTTCCTCTCTGTAAAAAAAAAAAATCAATAAAATATATTTTAAAAAATAAAAAAAATTTATCGGCCTTTTCTAGCAAATTCTTGAAAAACCTTATAACTGTGGTTTTGAACTCTTTATCCAGTCTTTTGTTCTCCTCTATCACTTTTGTTTGAGATCTATTTCTTGTCTCAGCATTTCCACTTCTTCCCTAAGTTGGTAGGATGGCTTTATGTGTTTGGTGTCCTATATGGGCCAGTGGGTCAGCCTCCCCAGTTACCTGAGGTGGACACTCTTGGTGCTCCCCTTTGTGGACTGCATGTACAGCCTTGTTGTAGCTAAGTCTTTATTGTTGTTGGTATCACTGGGAGGAATTGACCTCCAGGCCAATTGGATGTGAGTATCAGCCGTGTCTACTCTGGGATACCTTCTGTTTTGGAGACAGTATTATAAGATCAGACTTGCAAAATTGCAGAAGCCTCTGTGCTCAGCTTGGATGGGGCGGAGTCTCAGGGCTGAGCTGACAGTCTTGGCTTCCTGTCAGCCCTGCATTATGCATATGCCCCAGACCTCTGCCTTCCGCAGCTCCCCTGAGTTTACCCTGACCAGCCCAGATTCCCCGTGTAAGAGCATGGGTGCCCCAGGGGCTCACCCGGAATTGGGATGGGTCTCTGTAGTCTGGAGCTTCAGACTCCTTCCGCTATGGAGAGGCCACATCAACCTCCAAGGTCAGACCTCTCTGTGTGCATTCACTCGTGCACCACTGTAGACCCTGCCCGCTGCAGCTCCCGGCTCTGCGGTCTCCTAGTCTCTTAGTCTCCCGGTGCCTTTTTCTACTGTCCAGACTCCACCCGAATGAGCCTGGGCCCACTGGGTTTCGGCGGGGGTTGGGGTTCAGTGCAGTCGGAAAGGGTTTAGTGCAATTGGGGACTTCCTTTCCCCTCCCGCCAGCCAGGCATTCGGCCGCCCTTCCTCTCTGCGCACGAGCGTCTCCCTACCTCAGGGCTTTGTGGCTCCCAATCCGATCTGTGAGCCTCTCTCCTTCTTTCTAGTAGTAGATTTCCCATTCCGCCAGCTTTCCTGTGGTTTTGGATGATGTCCGTTCTGTCTTTTAGTTGTTGTTTTGAAATTGTTGTGCATGGCGGCAGCTTAGGTGCTTACCTAGACCTCCATCTTGATTTCTCCCCTTTACCCATTTTTAATTGGATTATTGGAGGGGTTTTTGTTTTTGGGTTTTTTGGTGTTCAGTCACTTTTTTATAGATTTTTGGATATTGACCCCTTATCAGATGCATCATTGGCAAAATATCTTCTTCCATTCAGTAGGTTGTCTTTGTTTTTTGTTAATCCTCACCTGAGGATATTTTTTCCATTGATATTTAGAGGGAGTATAAGTGGCCTCTCTTGTTGATGGTTTCTTTTGCTGTGCAAAGCTTTTTATTTTGTTGTAGTCCCATTTGTTTATTTTCTCTTTAGATTCCATTGCCCTAGGAACTGTATCTGCTATTTTGCTGCCTATGGATTCTTCTAAGATTGTTATGGCTTCCCATCTCATGTTTAATTCGTGTATCCATTTTGAGTTTATTTTTGTATATGGTCTAAGTTGGTGGTCTAGTTTCATTTTTTTTGTATCTGTCCAATTTTCCCAACACTGTTTATTGAAAAGACTGTCTTGATTCCATTTATGCTCTTGCCTCCTTTGTCAAATATTAATTGAGCTTCATGGCTTGCGTCAATTTCTCTGTTCTCTGTGTGGTTCCATTGGTCTATATGTCTGATCTTGTGCCAATGCCAGGCAGTTATCTCTTTTTTCAACATCCTGTAATTTTCTGAATACAGGTCTTTTACCTCCTTAGTTAAGTTTATTCCTAGGTTATTACTTTTTTGGTGCAATGGTAAATGGGATTTTTTTTTTTAAGTTTCTCTTTCTGTGAGTTCATTATTGGTGTATAAAAAAGCCATAGATTTATGGGTGTTAATTTTGTATCCTACTAATTACTGAATTCATTTATAAGTCTAGTAGTTTTTTGATGGAGTCTTTGGGGTTTTCTATGTACAACATCATGTTATCTGCAAATAATGATAATTTTACTTCTTCTTTTCCAATTTGAATGCCTCTTATTTCTTCTTCTTGTCTGATCACTATGGCTAGCACTTCCAGTACTATGTCGAACAAGGGTGGACAGAGTGGGCATCCTGTCTTGTTCCTGTTCTTAGGGAAATGGTTTTAGTTTTTGCCCATTGAGTATGATGTTGGCTATAAGTTTGTCATATATGGCTTTTATCATGTTGAGAGTTTTTATCAAAATGTGTGTTTAAAAAAGCCTAAATAATAAAAGGGTAATATGCAAATTGACCCTAAAGGCGGAATGACCTGTCACTATGATGTGCACTGACCAACAGGGGGCAAGTGCTCAACACAGGAGCTGCCCCCTGCTGGTCAGTAAGCTCCCCCAGGGCTCAGCTCAGCCACGGGCCTGGCTGATGGCTGTGCAGGGCAGTGGCAGGAGTGTCTCCCGCCTCGGCAGCGCTGAGGGGGTCCACCTGCGGCTTAAGCCCCCTGCCCACGGGAAGTGGGCTTGGGAAGTAAGCCTAAGCCATCAGTCAGACATCCCCTGAGGGCTCCCGAGCTGCCAGAGGGATGGAAGTATTCCTTTCTCTTGGATTTTCTGAAATAGTTTGAGGAAAATAGGTCTTAGTTCTTCTTGAAATGTTTGGGGAAATTCCTCTGTGAAGCCTGGGTTTTGTTTGTTGGGAGTTTCTTGATTACTGCTTCTATTTCATTTGTTGTTATTGGCCCATTCAGGTTTTTTTATCCTTCCTGATTCAGTTTTGGGATATTGTATTTTACTAGGAATTTGTCCATTTCATCTATATTGTCCAGCTTATTGGCATATAGCTGTTCATAGTATTTTCTTTATATACATATTATTGATTTTTTTACAGAGAGAGATAGAGAGTTAGAAACATCAATGAGAGAGAAACATCAATCAGCTGCCTCCTGCACACCCCCCACTGGGGATGTGCCTGCAACCAAGGTACATGCCCTTAACTGAAATCAAACCTGGGACCTTTCAGTCTGCAGGCCGACGCTCTATCCACTGAGCCAAAGTGGTTTCGGCTCATAGTATTTTCTTACAATCCTTTGTATATCTATGGTGTCTGTGCTTAATTCTCCACTTTTATTTCTGATTGTATTTATTTGGGTCTTCTCTCTTTGTTTCTTGATGAGTCTTGCTAATGGTTTATCAGTTTTTGTTTATCCTTTCAAAGAACCAGCTCTTGGTTTCATTTATTTTTTTTATGTGTTGTGTTTTGTTTTGTTTTAGTCTCTATGTCATTTATTTCTGTTCTAATCTTTATTATATCCTTTCTTATACTTTGGGCTTTTCTTGTTGTTCTCTTTCTAGTTCTTTAAGTTGTAGGGTTAAATATTTTATTGCTGATTTTTCTTATTTTCTGAAGTAGTCCTATAGTCTATGAACTTCCCTCTCAGGACTGCCTTTGCTGTATCCCAGAGATTTTGGGTTGTTTTGTGTTCATTTTAGTTTGTTTCCAGGAAGTTTTTTATTTCTTTCTTGATCTCATTGGTAACCCATTCATTGTTTAATAACATACTATTTAGCCTCCATGTGTTTGAATGTTTTTGGGTGTTTTTACTGTAGTTTATTTCTAATTTCATTCCACTGTGATCTGTAAAGATGTTTGATATGATTTCAATCTTCTTGAACTTGTAGATACTTGTTTTGTGTCCTAACCTGTGGTCTATCTTTGTAAATGATCCACATACACTTGAGAAGAATGTATGTTCTGCTGTGTTGGAGTGAAATGTTCTATAAATGTCAATTGAATCCATCTGACCCAGTGTGTCCTTTAGAGTCTGTTTCTTTGTTAAGATTTTGTCTGAAAGATCTCTCTAGGGAAGTCATTGGGGTGTTAAAGTCCCTACTATGGCTATATTTTTGTCGATCTCTCCATTAAAGCCCTCTGGAAGTTTTTTTTATATATTTAAGTTCTATATTTGGTGCATATATGTTTACCAGGGTTATATCCTCTTGTTCGACTGGTCCCTTTAGTATTATGTACTGACTTTTGTTGTCTCTTGTGATGGCCTTCATTTTCAAGTATATTTTGTCAGATTGGAGAATTGCTACTTTAGCTTTTTTTTTTCTTTTCCGTTTGCATGGAAAAAAATTTTTCCATCCCTTCACTCTCATCCTGTGTATATCTTTTGTTTTGAGGTGGGTCTCTTGTGGACGGCATATAGTTGGGTCATGTCTTTGTATCCTATCCTACACCTTTTGATTGGAGCATTTAATGCATTTACATTTAGGGTTATATTGATAGGTACTTACTTATTGCCATTTTAATTCTGAATGGCTAGGTTTCTCTCTGTTTCTTCTTCTCAGCCATCCCTTAAAGCATTCCCTTTAGCATTTCTTATAATGCTGGCTTGGTGGTGATGAACTCCTTTGGCCTTTGTTTTTTTTGTTTTTTTTTTTTGTCTGGAAAGCTCTGTATTTGACTGTCTATTTTGGTGAGAGCCTTGCTGGATATAGTAATCTTGGTCTCAGGTCCTTGCCTTTCCTACCTGGAGTACTTGCTATTCCCTTCTGGACTGTAGGTAACAGTTTTCTTTTCTCTTGCTGCCTTTAAGATTCTCTCTTTGTCTTTAATTTTTGGCATCTTAACTATGATGTGTCTGGGCATGGGTCTGTTTTGGTTCTTGTTTGGGGTTCTCTGTGCGTCCTGAACTTGTGTGATTTTCTCCTTTACTAAGTTAGGGAAGTTTTCTACAATTATTTATTTAAACACCTTCCCTATTTCTCTCTTTCTGCTTCTTCTGGCACACCTGCTATTCTAATATCGTTATGTTTCTCATTATCCCACAGCTCCCTTAAGCTGTCCTCCTGTGTTTCTTTTTGTTTGTTTGTTTTTAAATACATTTCTTTATTGACTTCAGAGAGGAAGGGAGAAGGAGAGAGAGATAGAAACATCAATGATGAGAGAGAATCATCAATTGGCTGCCTCCTGCACGCCCCCATTGGGGATCAAGCTGGCAACCCAGGCATGTGCCCTTGGCCGGAATCAAACCCAGGACCCTTCAGTCCGCAGGCTGACGCTCTATCCACCGAGCCAAGCTGGCCAGGGCTCCTCCTGTGGTTTTTTTTTTTTATTGTTTTTTCTTTTTGGTTCTCTAATTGAGTAATATTTTCTACTTTGTCTTCTAATTCACTGATTTGATCTTCAGCTTCCCCTAATCTGCTCTGTATTCCTTCCAATGTGTTCTGTATTTGTGTTATGTCATTCTTTATCTCAGACTGTTCTTTTTTCATAGTTACTATTTTTTTTTCCATACTGTTGAGCATTTTTAACGTCATTACTCTGAAATCTGTTTCAGATAAATTTTTTATCTCTACTTCACTTATCTCTTCTGGAGAATTCACTAGTTCTTTCATTTGGAGATTGTTTCTTTGTTTCTTCATGTTGTCTGGGTTTGTGCTATGGATTAGGTAGATCCTCTATACCTCTCAATCTCTAGTGCAAGACAGTGTTAAAGGCTATTTCTGACTAATCGGATCAGGCAAAGACCACAGAGACTGCTTCCCCTACAGACTAATAGGATTCTGACTTGAATTGCCCCCAAGCTATCGTCCTCAGCTGTGGTGAGTTTTTCCAACTGGGTGGGGTGGTTGCTTCTGCCTGGAGGTTAATTGTCATTTTTAGTCTCTTAAGTGGCCTCAGGGCAAGGTGTTTTCCAATAGGGTGTGTCGACTGTCTTTCCCGTGCGTGGCAGATGTCTCTGTGGGAAAGATGTCCTCTGCTGCTTGAAGGAATGACTCAGCCCAGGAAACGTGGGCTCTCCCTTCTGAGCTCTATCCCCTGAGTCCCCAGTCCTGGGCTCTGCTCTCACAGCTCCAGTTCACTTCACCCTCTCTCTGCCAGAGCACAAGGTGGGTGGCTCCACAGGGAATTTTGTGCATTGGCCCTTTAAGCGGGTGCCCAAACTTTCAGTTGCCACTCCCTGGCAGACAGCACCCCACTGCTTTTCACAGCCAGATGTTATGTGGGTACCCTCCTCGGTTTGGTGCTCTCTGATGGGAACTCCAGCTTCAGGATTAGATCCCAGAGTTCTCAGGCGCCCCACGCTGAGATGTCTCTCCGGGACTTCAGATGCCGGCTGTGGTGCCCGGCCAGCCCTTTCCTGCCTCCACCCCTCCTACTAGCTCCTTGGGTATCAGGATTCTCTCCTGCCAGTGTCCGCTGATGGTTCAGGAATCTACTCAGGAATCCTTTCTGCATTTCAGCTGTAATTCCACTTGTTCTGGGAGCATGTCTCTGCCGCCATTTTTAATGTGTTGTTTTGTTTCACTTAATATTGTCTTGCCAAGATTCACACATGTTGTTGCACCTAACACTGACCTTGCTTTTCGTTGCTGTGTAATATTCTGCTTCCTTTTCTTTATCCTGCTCTTTAATGCCTTCCCTGCAAGCCCCGCCCAGGGGAGAGCCATCCTGGGTGTGACCTGCTCTGCCCCTCCCATGCCCCCCACACCCCCCGCCGGAGAGTGTGGCCCAAGGGTCACTGTTTCCTCAGCCCCACTTTGCCCTGGTCCAGTCTGAGGTTGAAGCTCTGGCTGAACAACTGAGTGAGGAAGAGGAGGAAGAGGAGGAGGAGGAGGAAGATGAGGAGGAGGAGGAGGAGGAAGAAGACGAGGAGTCTGGCAATCAGTCTGACAAGGTGAGAGCTGGAGGCTGTGGGGCCCAAGGCCAGAGTGACCGGGGTCTGGGGCCAGGCTCCCTAACGCCCCTCCTCCCCAGAGCGGTTCCAGCGGCCGGAGAAAAGCCAAAAAGAAATGGCGGAAGGACAGCCCCTGGGTGAAGCCGTCCCGGAAACGGCGGAAGCGGGAGCCTCCGCGGGCCAAGGAGCCACGAGGTGAGGGGCGCAGCTGCTTTGGGGTGCCCTCCTTCAGCCCCTCCCAGCCCCAGAGAGCGTGCACGAGCACATGCTCACGCGGGTGCCCACACACCCAGGCGCTGCGAGCTCGCACTCTCACTCTCTCTGTCTCTGTGTCAGGAGTGAATGGTGTGGGCTCCTCAGGCCCCAGTGAGTACATGGAGGTCCCTCTGGGGTCCCTGGAGCTGCCCAGCGAGGGGACCCTCTCCCCCAACCACGCTGGTAATTGCCAACTGCTGGGATAGGGAGCCGCTAGGGGGCACCGTCAGGACTGGAGGGAAAGGGGAGGAGGGGGACCCCATGGAGCCAGGGTGTTCCTGGCCAGGCTTTGGGGGTTCTGGAGCATGGAGGGAAAGGCAGGCAGGGTGGGGGCGAACGGCCCCGCCAGGGGTCCCACTGGGTGAGGGGCAGGGCCCCCCTCAGCTCCCTTTCTCCTCTGTCCAAGGGGTGTCCAACGACACGTCTTCGCTGGAGACGGAGCGCGGGCTGGAGGAGCTGCCCCTGTGCAGCTGCCGCATGGAGGCGCCCAAGATTGACCGCATCAGCGAGCGCGCCGGCCACAAGTGCATGGCCACGGAGAGCGTGGACGGCGAGGTGGGCGGCGGGCGGCGGGCCGGGAGGCGGGCGGAGGAGTGCCGCGGGCCCAGCCTCACTCCTCGCCCGCCCTCCCTGCCCACAGCTGTCGGGCTGCAATGCCGCCATCCTCAAGCGGGAGACCATGCGGCCCTCGAGCCGCGTGGCCCTGATGGTGCTCTGCGAGACGCACCGGGCCCGCATGGTCAAGCACCACTGCTGCCCGGGCTGCGGCTACTTCTGCACGCTGGTGAGTGGGCGTGGACCGGGCGGGCAGCGCCCCTGGGGCTCCCCGGCCTCACCCGCCGTCTCCCCGCCCAGGGCACCTTCCTGGAGTGCCACCCCGACTTCCGCGTGGCCCATCGCTTCCACAAGGCCTGCGTGTCCCAGATGAACGGCATGGTTTTCTGTCCCCACTGCGGGGAGGACGCGTCCGAGGCCCAGGAGGTGACCATCCCCCGGGGGGACGGAGCCACCCCGCCGGCTGGCACCGCAGCGCCCGCGCCCCCACCCCTGGCCCAGGATGCCCCTGGGAGAGCGGACACCTCCCAGCCCAGGTACTGGCCCCTCCACCCCCGCCTGCTCCTTGTCGCCCCCCGCCTGCTCCTTGTCGCCCCCCGCCTGCTCCTTGTCGCCCCCGTCGCCCTGGTGACGACAGCCCCTCCTCCCGCAGCGCCCGGATGCGAGGGCAGGGGGAGCCCCGGCGCACGCCCTGCGACCCCGTGGCCGACACCATCGACAGCTCAGGGCCCTCCCTGACGCTGCCCAGCGGGGGCTGCCTCTCGGCCGTGGGGCTGCCCCCGGGGCCAGGCCGGGAAGCCCTGGAAAAGGCCCTGGTCATCCAGGAGTCCGAGCGGTGAGTGGGCGCTGTCCGCAGGGGCGGGCGGGCTGGGCCGGCCCGTGGTGAGCGGCTGCTGGAGTCTGAGCACCCCCTTGCAGGCGGAAGAAGCTCCGCTTCCACCCCCGGCAGCTGTACCTGTCTGTGAAGCAGGGGGAGCTGCAGAAGGTGGTCCTGATGCTGTGTGAGTGTCATTCCTCGCGCCTCTCAGTGCGCCCAGCCCCCCAGTGCGCCTAGTCCCCCAGCGCGCCCAGCCCCCCAGCGCGCCCAGCCCCCCAACCCCCAGCGTGCCCAGCCCCCCAGCGCAGGGCTGGCCAGGGTGCAGGAAGCCTTCGTCCTCGCCGAGGTGCCAGGCAGGGCAGCACCAGGGGAGGGGCCGTTTCCACTCGGGCTGAGCTGGTGCCCTGCCTCCCGACTCTGACGTGTGCCCTGAGCAGGCGCCCTCGGCCCCGCTCACCACGTGTCCCCCTCTCCCCGCAGTGGACAACCTGGACCCCAACTTCCAGAGCGACCAGCAGAGCAAGCGCACGCCCCTGCACGCGGCCGCCCAGAAGGGCTCCGTGGAGATCTGCCACGTGCTGCTGCAGGTCAGCACGGCCGCCGCCTGCGCCCCTCCCCCCTCCCCACACAGGCCTCGGACCCCTGCCCGCCCGCCCTGGCCCAGCTACACGCCCCTCCTTGCAGGCTGGAGCCAACATCAACGCCGTGGACAAGCAGCAGCGGACGCCGCTGATGGAGGCCGTGGTGAACAACCACCTGGAGGTGGCCCGCTACATGGTGCAGCGCGGCGGCTGTGTCTACAGCAAGGTGCGCCGGCCTTGGGCTGCGTGGCGGGCAGGCGGGCGGGCGGGCGAGAGGGGCCACGGGCGGCGGGCGAGGGAGCGGCGGGCGAGAGGGGCCACGGGCGGCGGGCGAGGGGGCTGCCGAGGACTCACTGCCCGTCTCCCCAGGAGGAGGATGGCTCCACCTGCCTCCACCACGCAGCCAAGATCGGGAACTTGGAGATGGTCAGCCTGCTGCTCAGCACAGGGCAGGTGGACGTCAACGCCCAGGTCAGAGGCCGGCGCCCCGCCCGGGGGCCCTGGCTCAGCCTTGGGCTGCGGCCCCTTCTCACCTCGCTGACCTCTGACCCTCCCTACCACCCGTGTTGCTCCAGCTGTCCCCATCTTTCTCCCTCATTTGCATTTCTCTTTCTTGCCTGTTCTCTGTCACTGAGTACTGAGTTGCTGCCTTCATCTCTGAGGTGTCAGTGCGATTTTTTTAAAAATGTTTTGTTTTGTTTTGTTTTGTTTTGTTTTAATCAGAGAGTCAGGGAGAGGGAGAGAGAGATAGAAATATCAATGATGAGAGAGAATCATTGATCAGCTGCCTCCTGCACGCCCCCCACTGGGGATCAAGCCCGCAACACAAGCGTGTGCCCTTGGCTGGAATCGAACCTGGAACCTTTCAGTTCAGAGGCCAACGCTTTACCCACTGAGCCAACCCAGCTAGTTTTTCACATGGTAGACGTGTTTCACTCTTACCGCCTCGATTCACCCTTTGTCGGGAGGAGCCCCTGGAGTTGGCCCCATGGCCTCCAGTGCGGCCCAGCAACCCTGGAGCGCCCTGGCCCCCGGGCACTGGCACCCTGCAGTCTGTCCCACGGGGTGGCCGATGCCACTGGTTCCTGCATCTAGAACTTGTGAGTCAGCAGACCTAGGAAATACAGATTTTTAAAAAAGAAAAAAAGGACTGCTCTGGCTGGTTTTGCTCAGTGGTTAGCATCGGCCTGCAGGCCTACTAGGACTGCCAGATGTAGCAAAGGAAAGCAGAGGCTAGCCAGTTAAATCGGTCCCCTGCAGAGCCTCCCAGTGCCGCCCCCTCCCTCAGTTCTGGCCGAGAGCACATGCCTTGCATGCCTTAGTTGCAGCCTCGATCCCCAGCCCTGGTCGGTGCATGGGGGGCGGAGGAGAGCAGTCAGTCGATGTGTCTTTCTCTGCCTCTCCCTCTCTCTAAAACTCAGTGGGAAAACAGCCTCTCTGAGGACTAGCAGAAAGTGCGCTGTCCCTGAGCAGTAGACACTCTGGTTTGGTGTCAGATGAAGCAGAGGCGGGGCCCTGGACTGGCTCCGTGCTGCCGGCTCCCGGCTCCCGGGCGTGCTGTGGGCCCGTGCTGCATGGTGAGCAGAGCGGCCTCCCCCTCCCCCACAGGACAGCGGCGGCTGGACGCCCATCATCTGGGCGGCGGAGCACAAGCACATCGAGGTGATCCGCATGCTGCTGACGCGCGGCGCCGACGTCACCCTCACCGACAACGTGAGCGCGGGGGGGATGGCCCGACCCTGGCCAACGAGCCGGGCTCAGGGCTCACTGCCGGCTCCCCCCAGGAGGAGAACATCTGCCTGCACTGGGCCTCCTTCACCGGCAGCGCCGCCATCGCCGAGGTCCTGCTCAACGCCCGCTGCGACCTCCACGCCGTCAACTACCACGGCGACACGCCCCTGCACATCGCCGCCCGGGAGAGCTACCACGACTGTGTGCTGTGAGCCGCCCGCCCCCCCGCCCCCCCGCCCTCCACGGAGCCCGGCCCCACGGCTTCCCTCCCCCCAGGCTGTTCCTGTCGCGGGGGGCGAACCCTGAGCTGCGCAACAAGGAGGGGGACACCGCATGGGACCTGACGCCCGAGCGCTCCGACGTGTGGTTCGCGCTCCAGCTCAACCGCAAGCTGCGGCTCGGCGTGGGCAATCGCGCCGTCCGCACCGAGAGGATCATCTGCCGGTGAGCGCGGCCGTCCCCGAGCCCTCCCCAGCCCTCCCCGAGCCGCACCCGCCCTCCCCTCCCCGTGCCCGCACCCCGGCCCTCCCCTCCCCGTGCCTGCACCCCGGCCCTCCCCTCCCCGAGCCGCACCCGCCCTCCCCTCCCCGTGCCGCACCTGCCCTCCCCTCCCCGTGCCGCACCCCGGCCCTCCCCTCCCCGTGCCGCACCTGCCCTCCCCTCCCCGTGCCGCACCCGCCCTCCCCTCCCTGTGCCGCACCCGCCCCTCCCCTCCCCGTGCCGCACCCGCCCTCCCCTCCCTGTGCCGCACCCGCCCTCCCCTCCCCGTGCCGCACCCGCCCTCCCCTCCCCGTGCCGCACCCGCCCTCCCCTCCCCGTGCCCGCACCCGCCCTCCCCTCCCCGTGCCGCACCCGCCCTCCCCTCCCCGTGCCGCACCCGCCCTCCCCTCCCCGTGCCGCACCCGCCCTCCCCTCCCCGTGCCGCACCCGCCCTCCCCTCCCCGTGCCGCACCCGCCCTCCCCTCCCCAAGTCGCACCCTGGCCCTCCCCCTCCCCCTCCCCTCCCCGTGCCCTGCACCCCGGCCCTCCCCTCCCCGTGCCCTGCACCCCGGCCCTCCCCTCCCCGTGCCCCGCACCCTGGCCCTCCCAGGGCCCATAGAATCCCAAGAGCCACCTTCGGGTCTCCCTACTAGGCCTGCCGAACGTAGCGAGTTAAGCAGAGCCAGCCGTTAAAGCTGAGTGCCAGATGAGCAGTCGGAAACTTTTTTAACGGGAAGTGTCCCCTGCAGCATTGGGATGCACCCGTCGCACAGTTGTTTCTCGTTCATCTAAAACCTGAGTTTAACCGGATGCCCTGCCTTCCTGCCAGCTTCGCTCCCGCGCCCTCGCCCCGCCAGGGACCGCCAGCCCTCCCTCATTCCAGGGAGCCTCACCCGCTCTCCCTTTGCCAGGGACGTGGCTCGGGGCTACGAGAACGTGCCCATTCCCTGCGTCAACGGCGTGGACGGGGAGCCGTGCCCCGAGGACTACAAGTACATCTCGGAGAACTGCGAGACGTCCACCATGAACATTGACCGCAACATCACCCACCTGCAGGTGAGCCGGGAGCGGCCCCCGGACGTGCTCTCCAGGGTCGCCCGGCCTCGGGCTCAGGGCGGCCGGCACAGACCTCCACTGCGTCTTGTCCTCAGACGTGAGCCTGGAGATGGGGCAGCGTGGGCGGGCGCCGGGGGCTGGGCAGGCTGGTTCCGGCGGGCTCACCCTGCCTCCCCGCAGCACTGCACCTGCATGGACGACTGCTCCAGCTCCAACTGCCTGTGCGGCCAGCTCAGCATCCGCTGCTGGTACGACAAGGTACGCCCCACCCGCCTCCCAGCCTGGGCGGCTCCCCCTCTCTCCTCCCCCCCGGCCTGGGCGGCTCCCCCCTCCCGCCCGGGCGCTGGAGAGGGGCAGACTGGGACACATGCGGATCGAGGGACGGGGCTTGGGGTCCAGTTCTCTGACCTCAGGGCACGTGTGGGTCCCCCAGTCTGGCTCCCTGTCTACCGACTGGGCGGAGGCCAGGGGAGGGTTTTTCTGTGAGGCTCAGGGGACCTGGGCAGCTGAGGTGGGACCACACGGAAACCACCGCCCTCTCGCCCTCCCCAGGACGGGCGGCTGCTCCAGGAATTCAACAAGATCGAGCCCCCGCTCATCTTCGAGTGCAACCAGGCCTGCTCCTGCTGGAGGAACTGCAAGAACCGGGTGGTGCAGAGCGGCATCAAGTGAGCCCTGGCCCTGCACACACACACGCACGCGCACACGCACGCGCACACACCGTCTCCCATGCACCCAGCATCTCTCTCCCCCACCCCCAGGGTTCGGCTGCAGCTCTACCGAACGGCCAAGATGGGCTGGGGAGTCCGCGCCCTGCACACCATCCCCCAAGGAACCTTCATCTGCGAGTGAGTGGCCGGGGCGCGGGGCGGGCCCAGGCGCTGCTGCCTCTGCCCTCTGCCTCCTCCCTGACTGGTCCCCTCTCCTGGCCATCCCCTTTGCAGCCCGCTGCTCTGCTCCCATCCGCACGGCCAGGCCCCTCTGCCCCGACCACAGGCTGCCCGTCACCACTGCCCACATCCCGCCCAGCCTCACAGCCCCTCTCCCTGCCTTCCGTTTGTGTGGTCGTGCTTGTTCATCCGAAGTTAGTTTTCCATTGGTTTCTAGAATGGGGGAGGGACACTGGTATGAGAGACACATTGATTGGTTGCCTCCTCATGCGTCCTGACCAGGGCCCACGACCTTTTTCTGTCATGTCTTCTCTCATCTCCTCAAGCAAGCAGCCGTTCTTCCTGCGCCTCAGTTTCCCACCATCGCTCATGGCTTGTCCTGTCCGCACCTGCCTTTGCCCTCACCCCTCTGCCCCGCCCTGCTCCGTGCCTCGGCCTCGGCCCCCTGCAGATCCTCCCAGCGCCGCCCTCCTCCCCCACCCTCCTGGCTTCACCCGTTCCTGCAGCCCTGACACCCTGCCCTCGGCCACGCCCACAAGCCTCTCAGTGTCCGAGCCGGAAGTGTCCCACCCAAGCCAGCTGCCGAGGCTCATCCCCAAACCCAGAGCCCTGGCTCCATCCCTTCACCTCCACCCGCCACCAAACTTGACTCTTGCAACTCTCCAGTGGGGACCTCACAGGCGGGCTCACCCTGCCTCCCCGCAGCACTGCACCTGCGTGTCCCCATGTGCGTCCTCCTGATCCTGCCCGAGGGGCCGCCGCCTCCCCCGGAGGAAGGCCCGCCTCCGGCCCACCGGCCTCGGGTCCGCGGCCCCGGCATAGGGCAGCGGAACGGACACTGACCGGGCGTCTGACAGTGAAGGGGGGCCCTGGGGCTGTGGGGAGATGCGGTTGGGCTGGCTCCGCCCGCCCACCTTCAGAGCCCCGCCCCACCCCCAGGTATGTCGGGGAGCTGATCTCAGACGCCGAGGCTGACGTGAGAGAGGATGATTCTTACCTCTTCGACTTAGACAACAAGGTGGGCAGGAAGTCCCGCTCCCCCACTCCCAGTTCGACGTGGACACCTGGGCAGGGGGCTGGGGCATTGGGGGGCCATGTCTGGCGCTGAGGAGTGCCGCCCTCCCCTCAGGATGGAGAGGTGTACTGCATCGATGCCCGTTACTACGGCAACATCAGCCGGTTCATCAACCACCTGTGTGACCCCAACATCATCCCCGTCCGGGTCTTCATGCTGCACCAGGACCTGCGGTTTCCACGCATTGCCTTCTTCAGTTCCCGGGACATCCGCACCGGCGAGGAGCTGGGGTGAGGCTGGCGGGGCGGCCCGGCTCGGGGCGCTGAGCGCTCCCGGGGCCTCCGGAGGGAGCTCAGCGGGACCGTGGTGCCCCTGGAGGGCGAGCTAAGAGGCCTGAGCTCACAGACTCGGCTTTGCTGTGTGGGGGCCCAGCGCCCGCGACAGACAGTTCCGGGCAGGCTGGTGCAGGTCCGTCGCACACGGAGGCCAGCCTGTCAGGAGCGGGGTCCGTGGAGGCTCTGGCGTGGCCTGGGCAGTCAGCTCCGGGTCCCACGAGCCTCCTGTGCTCCTGACAGGTTTGACTATGGCGACCGCTTCTGGGACATCAAAAGCAAGTACTTCACCTGCCAGTGTGGCTCGGAGAAGTGCAAGCACTCGGCCGAGGCCATTGCCCTGGAGCAGAGCCGCCTGGCCCGCCTGGACCCCCACCCCGAGCTGCTGCCTGAGCTGGGCTCCCTGCCCCCTGCCAACCCCTGAGAGCGGACCATCCCCCGCCCCGCCCCAGTGCCACCAGCTCCGCAGCTGCCTCACGTGCTGCTCACATCCCCACGCTGGGGGCACTGCTGTCTCCCACGAGCCCTTCACACATTCCGGCCAGAGACCCAGCCAGGCCCTGGCGGTCTGACAGCCCCTTGCCCAGGGCTGGATCCTCCCTGGGGTGACTTCAGGGCTGGCCGCCCCGTCCCCTCCTCAGCTGATGTCTGATGAACTGAAATGGCCTCGGTGCCGGCTGTGTCTTGGTTCTCAATAAACGTTGAGTTTGGTAACAACGTGTGGGGTTTGTTTTTTTTTGTGGGGGGGGTTGCTGCGGGAGGAAGCACAGCGCACACAGGGAATGTAGGTCCAAGGGCAGAGCCGGATGGTGTGCACCGCTGCCCCGGGGAGGGGAGGGAGGACCCTGAGGGCAGGGCCTAGTCAGGCCTAAAAGGCAAATGACCAGCTTGGCTGCAGGGCGTGCCCGGGCGTGGGGTGGTTGGCAGGGCTACGAGGGATCTAGGAGCTCGCCAGGCACTTCAGGTCAGTCCTGGCCGGGCCTCTCCTCGCCCTCCCTTTGCACTCTGAGGAGGAACTAGCACGGGGACCACGGGCGGAGGTGGGGCCGTGACGCGGAGGGCGGGGCCTCGGCAGGTGAGTTGCCAGGTCTCCCGACTCCCAATCACTCCACTCCTCCCATCACCCGGAGACACTGCACCATGGGGGGGAAGCCGGCCGGGGAGGAGGCCTACGGTGAGGCTAGGGGCGGGCGGCCAGGGCAGGGAGGGAGGGAGGCCGGCTGGGCCCCTCGGGCTGTCTGGGGAGGCGCTGGGGAGCTCGTGGAGGAAGGCAGGGCCAGGGTCCTGGGAGGAGGATGGGGTCAGGGGCTCCGGCTGTTGCTAAGGAAACGGGAGTGAAGCTGGGGTTGGGCTTTATTTAGCCCCTGGGACCAGGGCTTCAGGCCCAGACGCTGGCACCTGAGCACAAGCCCTGGGAAGGCAGGAGCCTGAAGGGAGGGAGGCAGGGTGTGGTCCTGAGCAGGTCCGGGGCGGGCTGTGGAGCTGCAACTGCCCATGAGGCCGCCAGCAGGAAGCTGGGCCCCTGGAGGGCCAGCCGGGACCCTGGGCTGGGGGAGGGTGTGGGGTCTCCCCACGGGTCGGTGAGCATGGGCAGGGCAGTGGGTTGTGCTGGCCCCGGTGAGGACGGGCTCAGGGTCTATGGGGGCTGGTAGTACTTCGGAGAATAGAGGCGGGGCCTCCTGGGGGTGCCGTGAAGGGTGAAGCGTAAGGCCTGAGGGGGACGGTGTCTGTCCAGAACCTGGGAGCCGCCCAGCACCTGAGGGTTAGGGATGGAGGTGTGAGGGAGGGGGGCCGGGCCAGTTTCGGGGATCCCGGTGAGCAGTGGGGCTGGGGCCTGTCGGAGCCCCTGTTCTGGAGGGCAGGGGACTCTCAGAGGGCAGGCCGGGTTTCAGGGGTGCCGGGAAGGAGAGCAGGACTTCCTGGGAGACTCCCTGGAGAAGTTTTGGGTCAATCATTGATCGCATGTCCAAGAGCCGAGCAGGGACAGAGTCCAGGTGTGGCAGAGCATGGACCCCACCTCTTCCCACACTGCCCAGCCCTCCGCCCCCTCCGCGGCGCCACAGGGACCCTGGTGCCGGCCCCACAGGCCCGCTGTGTGTACTCAGGGAGGACCAGGAACAGGACACAGCCACAATCTCAACCGCCGAGCTCAGGTGTCACCTGCCTGGATTGCTTGCCCGGCAACTGGCTGTGGCGGAGAGACAGCCCTTCGGAGGGGGTGTGCAGGGAGCTGCTCCCCGCCCAGGCCCTGCGGGAGTTGAGGCCTGTGGCTCTGGCTTCTCCCCCCGCGGCCTGGGGCAGAGGGGAGAGGGGCTGTGGCCTCCCTGTGGCCCCATCTGCCTGCTGGGAGAGGAGGGGGATGGGATGGCAGCTTGAGGGCCACTGGGAGTGGTGACACAGAGTCCGCCTCAGCAGGTCGGGGGGACGAAGGAGAGGGGGGCCAGGGTGGAGGCAGAAGGGGAAGTCACTGTCCTGGGAACGGCCCCTCCCCCTCCTGGGGGATCCTCGTGAGCAGCAGACCTGCTGGCGGCCTTGATCCTACCTTTCCACCCCCATTGCCCTCCTGCCAGCCTGCCCCGTCCGTTTCCCTTGGCGGGACAGGAAATGGGGAGTCCCCTGAGTGCCTCGCTCTCCACCCTGCTCCCCACTGTCCGCAGGGCAGCCCCTCAAACATGACCCTTCCTTCCGAGGCCCCATCAAGAGCAGGTGAGCTCGGACGGCGCTGGGGGTCGGGGGGGCTGGCCTGGGCATGCCCTTGCTGAAAACGGGTAAGAAGCTGGTGCCAGGAGAGCCGTGGCGGAGGGGCCACGGCTCGGGTGTGCCCTTGGGAACCAGCTGTGCTTCCTGGTGGCTGGGAGGCGGCTCGCCCTCCGGAGGCCGCCAGCGCTCAGCAGGCCCTCCCGCAGGGGCTGCACCGATGTCATCTGCTGCATCCTCTTCCTCCTCTTCCTCCTGGGCTACGCGGCCCTGGGCGTCGTGGGTGAGTTCCGGCGGGGCGGGCGGCGGCGGCGGGGCGGGCGGCGGCCAGGCTGCTCCCCACGACGCCCCTGCCGCCCTCCGGGGATTCTGTGTGTCTGTCCAGCGTGGCTGTACGGAGACCCCCGGCAAGTCCTCTACCCCAGGAACTCCACCGGCGCCTACTGCGGCCTGGGGGCCAACAAGTGAGTGCAGGCGGGGCCAGAGGGCGGGGTGGGGGGGGGAGCCGACGGGACAGGGACCCCTCAGCCATCCAGCAGCCTCCCGCGGGCCGCTGGCGTGTGAGGGCCCCCTGTTGTGAGGAAGGCAGAGCCTGTCAGGTGCACGGGCCTGACTCGGAGATGGCCTTCGGCTCCCCGCCGGGGGTGCTCCGCCTCTCCGAGCTCCGACTTCGCCGTCTGAGACGCAGGGGTGACCTCCACTCCCATGACCTCGTGGGCAGGAAGTGGCCCATCACAGCCAAACCCCCGGCTTTCCCGGCGCTGGCATGGCGGCACTGAGGCTGTGGGCAGCAGAGGGCCTGCTCGAGGGCAGGAAGCTGGGTGGTGACCTCCAGAGTTCATGCTTTTGACCGTCTGCGAGCCGGGTCTGCTCCGCACGGCTGACCCACCTGCGGCGCTGGTGACTGGCACTCTCAGGCTCTCGTACCTCCAGCTGGCCCGCGTCTCCTGCGGCCCCCCTGCCCCTACAGTGGCCAGGCCCTGACACCTGCCGTCCTCCCCCTGCAGAGAGAAGCCCTACCTCCTCTACTTCAACATCTTCAGCTGCATCCTGACCACCAACATCATTGCCGTCGCTGAGCACGGCCTTCGATGCCCCACGCCCCAGGTCAGAGCCCGGCCCGCCTCTGCCCGGTCGCCCCCGGCCGCCCCCGGTCTGGGCAGAGCCCCACGCACGCCCGCCTCTGCCCCAGGTGTGTGTGTCCTCCTGTCCGGCGGCCCTGTGGGCAGTGAGTCAGGGGGACCTGTCGCGGACGGTCGGGGAGGTCTTCTACGCCGCGAACCGGACCGTCTGCCTGCCGGGGGTGCCCTGGGACATGGTGAGCCGCCCAGCGCACCGCTGTCATCAAGGAGGGGCCGCGTGGGGGGGCGGGGGCAGGGGGAGGTGACGGTGGTAGCGTGGGGGGGATCACTCCATCCCGCTGTGACTGGTGTCTGTCCCTCCCCCACCCCAGCCAGTACTCCAAAGCCTGGAACGAGAGCTCTGCCCCGGCTTCCTCCTCCCCTCCGCCCCAGGTGAGCACACCCCCCTCGTCTCAGCCTGTGCTTTATGGCTCCAATGAGGAAGCCAGGACGCGGGGGACAGCCCATTGCCCTGCACTGCGGTGCGGGCATGGCTGGCGCAGGAAGGGCAGCTGCCCTGGAGCTGCGCGCTGGTGGGGAATCGGGCTCAGAGAGGCTGTGCGTGGCAAACACCCCCACGCACGTTTAGGTGTGTGCATAGAAGACAGACAGAGTTCACCCAATGTGCAGATGGGTATGGCTGGCGGAGGGGCGGCAGTTGACTAACTTTAATTCTGTATGCACTTCTTTCCAATAGTAAATTTTTCTTTAAACAACCAAATTATTTTTATGATTTTTAAATTGACTTAGAGAGAGAGGAAGGGGAGGGAGAAAGAGAAACATTAATGTGAGAGACATCCATCATCCCCCTCCTGCATGACCCCTACTTGGGATCGAGCCCAAAACCCGTGTGTGTTCCTAGCTGGCTTGGCTCAGTGGATAGAGCACCAGCCTGTGGACTGAAGGGTCCCAGGTTCGATTCCGGCAAAGAGCATATGCCTGGGTTTTGAGTTCAATCCCCAGCAGGTGGTGTGCAGAAGGAAGCCGATCAATGATTCTCTCTCATCATTGACTAGAGGCCCAGTGCACAAAATTAGGCCTGGTAGGATCAGGCCTAAAGGAGCAGTCGGACACCTCTCTCACAATCCAGGATTGCTGGCTCCCAACTGCTCGCCTGCCTGCCTTCCTGATTGCCCCTAACCACTCCCCTGCCAGCCTGATGGATGACTAACTCCTCCCTTGCCAGCCTGTTTCCCCCTAACTGCCCTCTCCTGCAGGTCTGGGTTCCCTGTAACTGCCCTTCCCTACAGGCCCAGTCGCCCCCAACTTCTCTCCTCTGCTGGCCTGGTCACCCCTAACTGCCTTCCCCTGCAGGCTTGATCACCCCCAACTGCCCTCCCTTGCAGGCCTAGTCCCTCCCAATTGCCCTCCCCTGCTGGCCATTTTGTGATGGCCATCTTGTGTCCACATGGGGGCAGCCATCTTGTTTGTTGGATTGATGGTCAACTTGCATTTTACTCTTTTATTTGATAGGATAGAGGCCTGGTGCAAGGGTGGGGGCCAGCTGGTTTGCCCTGAAAGGTGTCCCAGATCAGGATGAGGGTTTCCTTGGGGCATGGGGTGGCCTGGGTGAGGGGCCTTGTGGTGGTTTGCACGCCGGCCATGACCCCCAGTGACCCAAGCAGAGGCCCTGGTATCTGGGATTTATTTATCTTCTATAATTGAAACTTTGTAGCCTTGAGCAGAGGCTAGAGCAGGCCCTGGTGGGCGGAAAGCTTGGCTTCCTCTATCACTAGAGGAAACCCAAGCCTCTGCTCAGTGGCTGCAGCATCTTGGTTGGGTTAATTTGCATACTTGCTCCAATTAGCTGATAAGCATGGCTTTTGGGTGTAGTGGAGGTACAGCCAATTTGCATGTTACTCTTTTATTAGATAGACTGTTTCTCTCTTTCCTTCTCTCTTCCTCTCCGAAATCAATAAATATATATTTTTTAAAAATAAAATAAAAAGCCCTGACTGGATAGAACATCAGCCTGCAGACTCAAAGGTCCTGGGTTCAATTCCAAGCAAGGGCATGTACCTTGGTTGTGGGCACATCCCCAAAAGGGAATGTGCTGCTGGTTGATGTTTCTGTCTCATCGATGTTTTTCTCTCTCTCCCTCTCCCTTCCTTCCTATAAAAAAAATCAATAAAATATATTATTTTTTTTAAAAACACCCAGGTATGTGCGCTGACCAGGAATCGAACAGTAACCTTTCAGTATACTACACCAGCAGCGGCAGTCAATGTTATTTTTTTTAAAGAAAAAATATTTAAATTATACATGAGAAAAGATACCCAATTTTCACCATAAATGTAATAGGAAGTTACTCAAATGAATGCTCCAAAGTCAGATCTGGACTTAAGTTCCAACACTTTCTAGCTGTGTGGCCTTGGGCTAACTGCTCAACCTCTCTGAGCAGTATTTTCTCTTGAGAATGTCAATGCCAAGTTTACCTGGCAACATTGTAAGGGTGACGACCAATGCTGTGGGCATGTAACCGCCTCCTGCAGGAGGTGGCAGGAGGCGAGGCGAGGCGAGGCGAGGTGAGGCGAGGGTGGGGTGCAGGAGAAGCCCGGCTCTGAGGTGAGCAGGGGCAGGGCCCGGCCTCGGAGGAGCCTGAGCGGCAGAGTGGCTCAGCCTGGGGTGACGAGGCCCACGCGGTGCATGGCTCCCTGGCCCCCAGGCAGAGGAGGGCTGATGGACCAGGGAGGGAGGGAGGTTTCCTAGGAGCCAGCCCCGGGCAAAGGAGGTGTGAGGTGGCGGGCCCGGGCGGGAGGATGGGGAGTAGAGCGAAGGCAGCGTGGCTGGGCTCCCTGGCAGAGTTCCCTTTTGCTGTGGAATCAAGAACAGCTCTCAGAGGGGAGCAGGCCACCTCCTGCCCACTGAGGGCTGCGGCTGAGGGCGGCCAGACTTTCCAGGCAAAGCTCTGTGCCTGCCCCAAGAGCTGTTCTCTCCCTGCAGCTCTGGGGCGCTGTTTTCCAAGCCCCAATAGTTCGCAGTTCGAGTTCCCAGGGATCTCCGGCAACAACTCCATCGACCAGGGGATCAGGTGGGTACCGCTGCCTCCACAGCCCTGCCCTGCCCTTCCAACCACAGCCCTGCCCGACTCTGCCTCTCCCTAGTGGTCTCCTGGACAGCCTCAATGCCCGTGACATCAGCGTGAAGATCTTTGAAGATTTAGCCCAATCCTGGTACTGGATTCTTGTGTGAGTCACCAGATTGCCCGCTCTCTCCTTCCTTTCTCCCTCCCTGATCCGCATGCTCCATCCCAGTGTCTGAAGCTGAGTCTGTAGACAGGGAGGAGGAGCCAGAGCTCAGAGTGGACCCAAACCCAACAGGATTTACAATAGAAAGGAGGTCTAATCTGAAGACTGGAGAGGTGGGAGGAAAGGCGTTTGGGGGCCGGGATGACCTCACCTACCTCCTCCTGCTAGTGCCCTCGGCGTGGCTCTGGTCCTGAGCCTGCTGTTCCTCCTGCTTCTTCGCCTGGTGGCGGGGCCCCTCGTGCTGGTCCTGATTCTGGGGCTGCTGGCAGTGCTGGCCTATGGCATCTACCACTGCTGGAAGGAGTACCAGGTGCTGCGGGACAAGGGTGCCTCCATCACCCAGCTGGGCTTCACCACCAACCTCAGCGCCTACCGCAGTGTTCAGGAGACCTGGCTGGTGGCCCGTGAGTACCCGCCCTCCCAATGCCAGCTGCCAAAGGGCCGCCCCGGCCTGACCCCCGCCTGCCCCCGCAGTGATCGTGCTGGCCGTGCTGGAAGGCCTCCTGCTGCTCATGCTCATCTTCCTGCGCCAGCGGATCCGCATCGCCATTGCCCTCCTGAAGGAGGCCAGCAGGTCCGAGCCCACCTAGAGGGGCGGAGGGCAGGGGTAGCGGTGGGCGGGTGCGGGGCCCTGCAGAAGGCAGAACAGTGCAGTGTTAATCCTGCTGTGACAGCCTTTCTGAGCCTCCGTTTACCATCTGGGGGGGGAGGGTGCCTACTGGTAGGGTGCCCTGAGGATGAAGTGAGTATCTCATCGAGGCCTCACGCATGAAGCAGGCCCTCCAGAGGGCAGTGCTGGCAGTCACTGTTGCCATGGTGATGGTGGGTGGGACGGTGGGAACCTGGGCTGGGTGGGGAAGACCCCCACCTGCAGGTTGGTCAACACACCACTCAGGACTCCCTTACCTCGCTTCCCTGGAGCTGCCCGGGGCTTCTCTGAGACTCACTTCCTCTCAGGGCCCTGAGCCTCGTCCATTGAATTCCGTTCACGGGAGCTCCTGGGCAGCCCAGCCCCGGGAGGAGCAGGCCCGGGGGCAGAGGTGGGGCCGGGCGGGCCTGGGTGGACAGAGCTCACTTCCCTGCAGGGCTGTGGGACAGATGATGTCCACTGTGTTCTACCCGCTGGTCACCTTTGTCCTCCTGCTCGTCTGCATCGCCTACTGGGCCATGACTGCTCTGTATCCTTTGCCCTCCTGGCGTACGTGGGGGCGGAGGGCAGAGAGGGCAGGACTTGCCCACTCGGTGCCTTAGTGCTGAGAAGGCGCAGCGCGGCCCGGGGACAGAGTGGAAGGACGAGCCCAGGCAGAGGTCCGGCCTCGCCGGGAGCATGGGCACCAGCCCTGGGGGGCACTGGGGGGCTCTGCAGAGACCGGTGTGGCCATGCTTTCCTTGACGTCCCCCTGGGTGCCTGGCCACCTCGGGACAGCCTCAGTACGTCTTCTGGGCGCCCAACGCCAGCCTCCCCGGCTGTGAGGCAGCGCCACTGAACGCATCGTGCGACCCCACGGTGAGGGCCGGGGTGAGCGTGGCGGGCACCGATAGGGCTGCGGGCAGCTTAGGGGACAAATGCCTCTGAGTGCAGTGGCCACTCAAGGTCACACAACAGGCCCCGGCAGAGCCTGAAAGGGAGCCAGTCTGCAGACTCCAGATCCAGTCCTGCCCGAGCAGGGAGGGCCACGGAGGCCCAGAGCGCTGTGCCTGCGGCAGCGAGGCCTCAGAAGCTGGGTGCCAGGGCCCTGCCCTCCCTGGGACACTCCTCTGCCCACCACGAACCCAGCCGGTCCCCTCTGTAGAGTGGAGCTACTCAGACCCCATAACACCGGCCCACAGGGCGAGCCACACCAGCTGTGACTCCGGCACATGGAGTGCTTAGCACAAGCCCAGCACCGACTGCTGATAGCTCTGGGCTTTGTTTAGTTCTGTTATCTTCCTCCTGGGAACACACTGCCCGAGGGCCCAGGCACGGGCAGGTGAGCTGCCCTGCCGCCCTGCGGGGTCTGGGAGAGAAGCGCCAGGCTCCCCGGAGGTGCCAGGGGGTGGCCTGGACCTCTGGGGATTGACTGTCCTCAACGCTTCCCTGTGGCCACTGGCCTGAGCGGGCCCGGGCTCTGCCCAGGCATTGGCCCCGCTCCTAAGGAGGGGGAGGCCGGCTTCTGTTGGCGAAGGACCTGGGTGCCAAGCACCGAGTGTGCAGAGCCCAGGCGCGGAGGCTGACAGCAGGCACACACGGGTGGAAAGTGCGTTTTCTTATAAAATGCCAAACGTGCACCCAGGCTGTCACGTGGCTGGGAAGGTTGTTTTTATTTCTATGCTTTTCACTTGTTTTGATGGAAATTTTCACATACACCCTGAGGAGAGACTTCCCATACCAGATTCCACGCCTTTGACTTTGTCGTTTCATGCATCTCACCCCACCCCTAGGAGCAAATTTTTTTTCTAGAGTTTAAGAGAAATTTTGGACATCATACCATTTCACTGGTAAACATATCAGGATGGATCTCAACAGATAAGGACTTTTTAAAAATATTTTTTTATTGATTTCAGGGAGGAAGGGACGAGTGGGGGGTGGGGGGAGGAAACATCAGTGATGATGAGAATCATTGATCGGCTGCCTCCTGCACACCCCCTACTGGGGATGGACCTGGGCATGTGCCCTGACTGGGAATCGAACCTGGGACCCTTAAGTCTGAGGGCTGATGCTTTATCCATTGAGCTAAACCAGCTAGGGCAACAGATAAGACTAAAAAAGCATAGCCACTATAACCATTATCAAACCCAAGAAAATTAACAGGAACTCCTTAATGTCATCAGACATTCAGACATCCAGTCTCCTCAATTTTGCTGGAAAGTATTTTGGTTGGCGAGACCAGCCCGTTGGAACCTGGCAGACGGAGCCCGGGGGGGGGCTTTGTTTCTTTCACTCTGGGGGCGGCGGCGCTGGCTGGGAACGGCCCTGTCTGTGCTCCCCAGGCTCCGCCCGCCAACGCCTCGTGCCCAGGGCTGGTGTGCGCCTTCCAGGGCTACGTGTCCACAGGCCCGGTGCAGCGTTCGCTCTTCAACCTGCAAGTCTACGGGGTCCTAGGGCTATTCTGGACCCTCAACTGGGTCCTGGCTCTGGGCCAGTGTGTCCTGGCCGGGGCCTTTGCCTCCTTCTACTGGGCCTTCCACAAGCCCCGGGATATCCCCACCTTCCCCCTGAGCGCCGCCTTCCTCCGCACGCTGCGGTAAGCCTGGGAGGGCAGGGGAGGGGCTGGGAGCCCGGGGGTCTGGGGCGCCTCTGACGCCCAATCCCTGGGCAGTTACCACACCGGGTCGCTGGCCTTCGGGGCCCTCATCCTGACCCTCGTGCAGATGGTGCGGGTCATCCTGGAGTACATCGACCACAAGCTGAGAGGTGAGCTGAGGTCGGGCTGGGGGTGGCCAGCTGAGCAGCTGAGTCCTTAGGGAGAGGCTCCGGGCCTGTGTCCCGGGTTCTGAAACCCAAGTCCCTGACCCCAGTCGCCCAGAACCCGGTGGCCCGCTGCATCATGTGCTGCTTCAAGTGCTGCCTCTGGTGTCTGGAAAAGTTTATCAAGTTCCTGAACCGCAACGCATACATCATGGTGAGCCCATTGCAGGCGCAGCCGGTGCTCCAAGGCCAGCCCCCCGCCAGGTGAGCGCTCACCGGTGACCCTGACCTTCCCCTCTCCCCCAGATCGCCATCTACGGGAAGAACTTCTGTGTCTCAGCCAGAGACGCCTTCATGCTGCTCATGCGGAACATTGTCAGGTCAGGCTGCCCCACCGTGGCTCCCGCCACCTGCGGCCTGCGGGGGGCGCTGTACTCAGAGGGCCTCCACCCTGGATGGGAACCGAGTCCTTTTGCCTCTGTCACGGCAAGTGGTGGAGGCAGCTGCGTCCAGCCCGGGCCTCTCCCCGTGCAGGGTGGTGGTCCTGGACAAGGTCACGGACCTGCTGCTGCTCTTCGGGAAGCTGCTGGTGGTGGGAGGTGTCGGTAAGGACCAGGCCGGGCTGCCGGATCGGGCAGGGGTGCGGGCAAGCGGAGAGCTGGCTCCCAGGGTGACGGTGACGCGGACCTCCCGCAGGGGTCCTGTCCTTCTTTTTCTTCACGCGTCGCCTCGTGGGGCTGGGCAAGGACTTTGAGAGCGCCCCCCTCAACTATTACTGGCTGCCCATCCTGGTGAGTGACCCCCTCTCCGCCGCGCCCCTCGCTCCCAAACAGACCCTAACGGCTGTGTCCTGCAGATCTCCGTCGTGGGGGCCTACGTCATCGCCAGCGGCTTCTTCAGCGTCTTCGGCATGTGCGTGGACACGCTCTTCCTCTGCTTCCGTGAGTGGCGCCCTCCCTGCCCCCCTCCGGGTGCAGCTGGGGAGAAGGGCAGTGAGCGCCCAGCTGGGGCCACTCCCCGGAGCTCCCCGGGGGATAGGCCCCGGGAAACCCCGGGGAAGTGCGGGCCTCGCGGGGCTGTGGGAGCGGGACCCCCTCCGGCTGTGGGCACCTCTCAGGCTCTGGCGCGCGGCTCCGCGCCGCGCAGGGGGCGTGCGGTCCGCGAACCGGACCGCGGGTGGGACGTGCTTCACGGTCCTTCTTGACACATGAGGCGACGGAGCAGCCGCGCGGAGGGCAGCCGGAGCCGCCCGCGCTGACGCCCGCTTGCGCGCAGTGGAAGACCTGGAGCGGAACGACGGCTCGGCGGCCCGGCCCTACTTCATGTCCAAGGCGCTCCTGCGGATTCTCGGCAAGAAGAACGACGCGCCCCCGGGGGCCAAGAGGAAGAAGCCCTGAGCCGGCGCCGCCCCGCGCGCAGCCGCCCCCTCCCCTCCGCTCGGGTCTTGGTTTTGTAAAAAGACGCCATTAAAGGTTGATACATATTTTGTTTTCGCAAAAAGCCCGGCACTACTCTTCCTCCGTCCTTGACAAGGAGACCCTTTCTCCCCGCCCGCACTTTAAAGCCGGCCCCGCCCCCAGCTGCTGCAACCAATCAGAGGCTCTGAGGAGTCATCCCGGCTCTTCCTCATTCCGCCGGGTCACGAGCTGCGGCGCCTCAAAGGGGGCCAATAGGAGGGCCAGATCTAAGGCGCTGAGGGGTCACGTGAAGAGTCCGAGCGTTTGGGGCCAATGAGAGTCGCAGAAGCGGCGAGCGAGGGGCGGGGCGGGAGGTGACACCTGATGCTTAAAGGGCCGGTCAGCTGACTGACTCCAGCCCGCGTTTAGTCCTGGGGCCAGGCGCGCGCTCGCCGCGGGGAGAAATGACAGCCGAGCGGCCCGGCTCGGTGCTCCGGGGTGGCCCCGAGAGGCCGTGGAGGCCGGGGCTCTGGGGAGTCTGTGGGGTTCAGGTATTGGCCGCGATCTTCCCGCTGCTGTTGTCCGCGGCAGTGGCCGCGGCGTGGGACGAGAACGACTTCAGGCTGGTGAGCAGCCCTCGCCCACCCACCCCGACCCGACCCCGCAAGCGGCCCGCGCCCGGCGGCGCCCGCGCGGGCTGCTGAGCCCCTGTCCGCGGGACGCCCCCCCCGCCCTCCATCCGCTCACAGCCCCTCCGCCTCCAGGCCCGGCCTCCGCATTCGCGCTCCTTCCGCTTTTGAGGCCCCTCTTCTCCGGGGGGCCCCTCCCCGCTCCGACCCCGTTGCCCTGGAGCCTCTCCCGCGGTTCCCCGTCCTTGTTCTGGGTCCGCGCCCACAAAACCCCACACCTGCCTCTCCCAGGGGAGCCGACTCTAGCCACCCCGTCCGTCCCAACCCCGTCACGTGTGTCCGCGTGGGCTCCTCCCTCGGCAGGTGCAGCCGCTGGTGACCATGGAGCAGCTGCTGTGGGTGAGCGGGCGGCGGATGGCGGCTGTGGACACCTTCCGCATCCCGCTCATCGCGGCCACCCCGCGGGGCACGCTCCTCGCCTTTGCCGAGGCCAGGAAGATGTCCACGTCGGACGAGGGGGCCAAGTTCATCGCTCTGCGGAGGTCCACAGACCAGGGTAAGCCTCCTCCCGGGTCAGAGCCTTCGGGTGGGGGCGGGAGGGGGGCGGTCCTGTCCGTCCTGCCCGGGGCCCTGGGGGCCGGGAGCTTGGAGGCCCCGGGGAGAGGGCACTGCGGAGAGAAGGTGCTCGGGACGCTGATCTGGAAATTGGATCGCCACGGAGGTGAGCATTCCTCCAAACATTTCCCAGCGCTGACTGTGCACGTGGTGGGGTCTGTGTATACAGCTATGAACAAACCAGCAAAGCCAGCCTGGCAGGCTTATATTCTCCTGGGCAGACAGGAGCAGGCTAAAGGCAGTGGCCAGACAGACCGGAGCAATGCGGAGGTGAGCCGGAGGAAGGCTGAGGTGGAGTGTCTGAGGGCAGGGAGGGCTGTGGCTGCATGGAGTGAGCCAGCGAGAGCACTCAGGTCCAAGAGGTCAGCAAGCGCGGGTCTGTGGGCCCGGCCCTTTGAGGCCTGGGGTCAGGTGGGTAGCAGGAGCGGCCGGTTACAGGGCCTGGTGGGAAGGTCTGGGGGGGGGAGGGTGCTCCCTGGGTTTCAGCTTGTTTTATTTTCTTAATGGTTAAATATGTATTGTCGAGGGGATTACAGGTGTCCCCTGCTTCCCCCCATTGCCCCTCTCCACCTAGCTCCCACCCTCCCAGGTCTTCACCACACTATTGTCTATCCATGGATTTTGCATTCAGACATATAAGTTCTTTCATTATTCTCTGCCCGCACCCCCACTCCGCCCTTCTGAGATCCATCCCTCTGTTCCAAGTTTCCGTCCCTCTGAGCCCATTTTGTTCATCAGTTTATTTTGTTACGTAGATTCCACACATGAGTGAGGTCATGTGATACTGGTCTTTCTCTGAGTGACTTCTTTCACTCAGCATGATACTCTCCTGTCTCACAGGGTAAGAGATCCTTCTTTTTCACTGCAGCATAGTATTCCATGGTGTAAATGCACCACAGCTGTTTTATACACTCATCTGCTGATGCCCACTTGGGCTGTTCCCAGATCTTAGCTATTGTGAATTGTGCTATGAATACAGGGGGGCATACATTCTTTCTGAGTGGTGTTTTGGGTTTCTTAGGATATATTCCTAGAAGTGGGGTCATTGGGTGAAATGGCAGTTCCATATTTAATTTTTTAGGAAACTCCATACTGTTCTCCACAGTGGCTGCACCAGTCTGCATTCCCACCAGCAGTGCATGGGGGTTCCTTTTTCTCCAAATCCTCCCCAGGACTTGTCGCTTGTTGATTTGTTGACGGTAGCCATTCTGACAGGTGTGAGGTGTACCGCATTGTCGTTTTTTTTTTTTGTTTTTTTTTTAAAAAAACATGTTTATTGATTTTTTACAGAGAGGAAAGGAGAGGGACAGAGAGCCAGAAACATCGATGAGAGAGAATCATCGATCAGCTGCCTCCTGCACACCCCGCACTAGGGATGTGCCCGCAACCCAGGTACATGCCCTTGACCGGAATCGAACCCGCGACCTTCAGTCCGCAGGCCGATGCTCTATCCACCGAGCCAAACCGGTCCCGGCCGCATTGTCGTTTTGATTGACGTCTCTCCGATGGTCAGTGACTGTGAGCACTGGTTATAGGTCTCATTGTGGAAACCAGCCCTTACCCGCTGTCTCGTCGGGGAATATGTCCTCCGCACAGTGCATCTTGAGAACGGTTTCTTTTGCTGCGCAGAAGCTTTTCAGTTCCGTTGCTAGGGCCAGCCTGACAGGTGAACCGGACTGAGGTAGGGAGGTGGGAATTGAGAAAAAAAGGAAGACAGGAAAGCGGGATCGGGAGAACTGCAAGCCATCGACCGACTGCAGCAGCTTTATTAACTGCGTAATCCTTTTACACACAAACACGACTGGGAGGTCTGTCAAGAGGAATGGACTCTCCGTTCCTCCCAATCTTGGAGATGAAGCGCCATCAAAACAAGTCCGGGGACCCTGTGTGGGCAGGAGGCTGAATCTTATCCGTCCCTTCGGGTACAAGCTCTCTGTCGGCTTCCACCCGGTCTCCAGCATCCCGTGTGGTCATCTGTTTCTTTCTCCTTCAGGCAGCACGTGGTCTCCTACAGCGTTCATCGTGGACGATGGGGAGACCCCTGACGGGCTGAACCTGGGGGCCGTGGTGAGCGACGTGGAGACGGGAGTGGTGTTCCTTTTCTACTCCCTCTGCGCTCACAAGGCCGGCTGCCAGGTGGCCTCCACCATGTTGGTGTGGAGCAAGGACGACGGGGTCTCCTGGAGCCCGCCCCGGAACCTCTCCCTGGACATCGGCACCGAGATGTTTGCCCCCGGGCCGGGCTCCGGCATTCAGGTCTCTGTCCGGGCGGGTAGAGGGGTGCCTGGTGGACAGTCTGGGAGGTGCCCCAGCTGGCCTCCTTCCCAGGAGGCGTTCCTGTGAAGTCGGTTTCTGTCTTGGGTGGGGCCCCTTGGAAGAAAGGGGCATCCTGGGCGGAGCGGGGAGATGGAACTTCCACCGTGGCCGTCACCAGGCTGCATTAGACAGCCGGGCCCAGCTGTGACACGCACGGGAAGAGCAGCCACACCCCCCAGTGCCTGCCCTGGCCCTGAGGTTCCAAAGGAGCTTATTCTGCAAAAGAGCATGATTCAGCGGTGGCTGCTTGAGATCCGTCGGGGGACCCCCAGCGAGCAAGGACAGAACTGCAGGGGACACGTGACCCCACACTTAGGACCGGGTGGTGCCGCCTCTGAGCCCCTCGGCCTCCCCCTTCCCCACAGAAGCAGCGAGAGCCACGGAAGGGTCGGCTCATCGTGTGTGGCCACGGGACGCTGGAGCGGGACGGGGTCTTCTGCCTCCTCAGCGACGACCACGGCGCCTCCTGGCGCTACGGCGGCGGGGTCAGCGGCATCCCCTACGGCCAGCCCAAGCGGGAAAATGACTTCAGCCCCGATGAGTGCCAGGTCAGGAGCCCCGGCTCCGCCCCGCCCAGGGCAGCGGGCGCAGGGCCCCGCAGCCGCCCTGGCCTTCCTGAGCCTGTCCTCTCTCCTCAGCCCTACGAGCTCCTGGACGGCTCCGTGGTCATCAACGCCCGGAACCAGAACAACTACCACTGCCGCTGCCGAATCATCCTCCGCAGCTACGACGCCTGTGACACTCTGAGGCCCCGCGACGTGACCTTCGACCCCGAGCTGGTGGACCCCGTGGTTGCCGCAGGAGCTGTAGCCACCAGCTCGGGCATTGTCTTCTTCTCCAACCCGGCCCACCCGGAGTTCCGTGAGTGCCCGCGGCGGGCGGGGCGTTGTCTGGAGGAGGCGGGCGGAGGCCGCTCCCTGACTCTCCGCCCTCCCCAGGCGTGAACCTGACCCTGCGCTGGAGCTTCAGCAACGGCAGCTCCTGGAGGAAAGAGACGGTGCAGCTCTGGCCGGGGCCCAGCGGCTACTCATCGCTGGCCACGCTGGAGGGCGGCATGGGCGGGCCGGGCCAGGCCCCCCAGCTCTTCGTCCTGTACGAGAAAGGCCGCAGCTCCTGCACAGAGAGCATCTCCCTGGCCAAGGTCAGCGTGTACGGGACGCTCTGAGCCAGCGCCCGGCGAGAAGGCGCGGCCTCGGCGGCCTGGGACCGTGGCCTGCAGAGGGTCGCCGGGCGCCCAAAACACAGTCCCACCTTCCTTAGAATAGCCTTTTGCAAAATCAAGTTTTCTTTGGCAGGGAATCCTCCGATAGGCCTCTCGCACAGGAAGTGCTGCCCCACCTGGAGTGCTTCCTCTCCACGGCGCCGGGCTGGCCTGCCTTCCGGCCCGGGGTCCTGGCTCCCGCCGTGGGCCTGTGGGCTGAATAAACGTGAACTCAGGGACTTGAGGAAGGCTGCGCTTCCTCTGGGACCGCGCTGAAGCGCCTGGCCGAAGGATGCTTGCTTTCAGGGGAGGGACGAGACGCAGCACCGACCTGACTACTTGTGCCTCACAGTGTTTGGTGCGCTGTCTGAGCGAAGGAGAACGGATGTGTGAGTCTGATGGCCATGCCCTCTGCATGTCTGTCCCTCGTGGACACCGTGGCTGGGATGGGCTCTGCAGGGCGCTGGGTGCTACCTGAGAACTTGGGACTTGGGCAAATCCACTCTCCTTTACCTTGCTCGTCCTCTCACCCAAGAGCACATCCACCTCCCGGGGCAACGCGCAGTCGGAGGGCCCCGTGAGCCCCTCGAACCTGCTGAGTTTGGTGTTTTTACAGTGAGTGGGCCCGGCCCTCCGGGAGCGGGGAGCGGGCCCCGTGCGGAGGGCAGGCCTGCCGGGCCAGCCGGACAGAACAAACGGACATGGCAGAAACGGCATCTTCCCTCCCCGGGTGGCTGCAGGTGGTGGGAAGCCATGCTTTCCCCCGATGGAAAGAAAGGACACTCCTGGACACGTGGAAGGAACGTCTCACGCTCCCTGGCCGGTGTGGCTCGGTCGGTTGGCCCAGACACCGAAGGGTGGTGGTGGGTTTGATTCCTGGTCAGGCCACATACCCAGGTTGAGGGTTCAATTCCCGGTCCAGGTGCATGCAGGAGGCAACTATCCATGTTTGTCTCATATCTATGTTTCTCTCTCCTTTCCTCTCAAATTAATTTTTAAAAAAAGAATGTCTCACATAAAGGGATGAGGGCCACATTCACCTGCAGTTAAAAGTGTTTTCCCGACCAGTGTGGCTACAGCCACACTGACCTATGAACCAGGAGGTCACAGTTCGATTCCCAGTCAGGACACATGGTGGGGTTGCAGGCTCGACCTCCAGTGAGGGGAGTGCAGGAGGCAGCTGATCAATGATTCTCATCATTGATGTTTCTACCACTCTCGCTTTCTGAAATCAATAAAAATATATTTTAAAAATAAAGTTTGTTTCAAGTGCTTCACTAGCAAATGTCAGGGAAATTTATCCTACCTTACAGAAGAGGTGGGATAATAGCACTGTGTGAAGACATATAATTTTGTTATATTTTATCCAGAATTTGTGATCAATAATGTAATACTTCATTTTTTTATTAGAACACATTTTCAAAAACTCAAAAGTAAATAGCTTGTTTAAACCGGTTTGGCTCAGTGGATAGAGCATCGGCCTGAGGACAAGGGTTCTGAGCTTGGTTCCAGACAAGGGCACATGCCCATGTTCAGGCTCATGCAGGAGTTAACCAATCTGTGTTTCTCTCACATTGATGTTTCTGTCTTTCCCTCTCTCTTCCACTCTCTCTAAAATCAATGGAAAATATCCTCAGGCAAGGATTTTTAAAAAAAATGTATAGCTTAACCCCATGTACCAAACATATCATTTCAATAGTTACCAGGGTATTGCCACATTGCTGCTTCTGATCCCTTTCTGTTCCTTTCCTTTGCTAAGTATCTTAAAGCAAATGCCAGACTTCATGACACTCACCCCTTCATTCTTAGGTATGCATTGCATTATATATATATATATATATATATATATATATATATATATATATATATAATTTATTTTTTTAATATATTTTTATTGTTCTTTTACAGAGGAAGAGAGAGGGATAGTTAGAAACATCAATGAGAGAGAATCATTGATCAGCTGCCTCTTGCACACTCCCTACTGGGGATGTGGCCGCAACCAAGGTACATGCCCTTGACAGGAATTGAACCTGGGACCTTTCAGGCCGCAGGCAGATGCTCTATCCACTGAGCCAAACTGGTTTCAGCTATATTTATTAATTTCAGAGAGAAAGGGAGAGGAATAGAGAGATGGAAACATCAATAATTAGAGAGAATCATTAATCAGTTGCCCTCTGCATGCCCCACCTGGGGATCGAACCCACAACCTGGGCATGTATGTGCCCCTGGCCGGAATCGAACCTGGGACCCTTCAGTCTGCAAGCTAACACTTTATCCACTGAGCAAAGCCAGCTAGAGTCATTGCATTCTTTATTTAAAAAAAAAAAAAACATTTTGGGAAGAAACCAAGATGGCAGCATAGGTAAATATCTAAACCGCTGCCTCGCACAATTTCAAAATTATAACTAAAAGACAAAATGTCTGTCTCCCAGAACCATGGGGAAGCTGGCTGAGTGGAAGTTCTACAACTAGAAGGAAAGAGGAAAAAGCATTGAGATGTGCACAAGCGCTGAAAAGCTGAGGTATGGAGGCGAGCAAATTGAGCTGGCGACAGATGTATGGGTGCGCTGCTTCTTTCAACCCGAAGGGAGACAAGCTCCCAATTACTCTGAACTCCAGTTTCTGGGGAGATGTTGGGGACCCAAACTCCCACAGAGAGAAGCTGGACTGTCTGCCATTGGGTCAGAAAGTGAGGGCGGCTTTCTTGCAGAGGTGCGCCCAGCAATCATTGTTTACCATGCTGGGGTGCGTGATGTGGGGACTTGGAAACACAGAGATGCAGAGATGGCTGACTGGCCTCCATCACTGTTTGCCACGCCCTAGACTAGTGATGCCTTGAGACCCCGCCCCACACAATCTACAAACCCACCCAAGCTTTGAGCAACAGCTTTTGCATATAAATGGCCTGCCCTATAGCAGCTTAACCTAACAACTGCAGCCCTGGTCAGACAGCTCCAAAACCTCCAAACCCCAAGCAAAAAGAAGAAAACTGTAGTTCTCCCTGTAGCTCCTGCTGGGTGGCCTCAGACAGTAGCTAACCTGCACCCCATTGAAGATCCAGAAGCCAGTGTATCTAGTGGTCAGTGTGAGACAACACCAGATTTCAATTCCTCACATCCATAAGTGATACATTCAAGAGGCAGACTCAGCACCAAAGCCCCAATGAAGCAAGTCCTGCCCCATAAGTGTGTCTCTAGCACAGCAGTTCTTTCATTATAGACACAGTGGGTCCTCACAGCCAATTGACCTAGCGGTCAATTCCTCCCAGGAATAACAATCAAGACTTAACTTCAACAAGGTTATTCACTCAGTCCACAAAGGGGCACACCAAGAGTGTCCACCTCAGGTAACTAGGGAGGCTGACCCACCAGCCCATGTAGGACACCTAGCACACAAAACCACCCTTCCAACTCAGGGAAGCAGTGAAAATGCAGAGACAAAGAAATAAATCACAAATGAGAGAAATGGAAGAAAACAAATAACTGGATATAGAGTTCAAAACCACAGTTATAAGGTTTTTCAAGAATTTCCTAGAAAAGGCTGATAAATTCAACAAGACCCTCAAGGGTATGAAAAAGGACCAACTAGAAATTAAGCATACACTGACTGAAATAAAAAATATTATACAGAGACCTAACAGCAGACTAGAGGAACACAAGAATCAAGTCAAAGATTTGAAATACAAAGAAGCAAAAAACCCTCAACCAGGAAAGCAAAAAGAAAAAATAATCCAAAAATTTGAAGATAGTGCGGCTGCCAGGCTGGGAGCGGCCAGGCCCAGAGCAGCCGGGTCGGGTGCGGCCAGGCCCAGAGCAGCGGCTGCCAGGCTGGGAGCAGCCAGGCCCGGAGCAGCCGGGTCGGGTGCGGCCAGGCCCGGAACAGCGGCTGCCAGGCTGGGAGCGGCCAGGCCCCAAGCAGCCGGGTCTGGTGCAGCCAGGCCCAGAGCAGCAGCTGCCAGGCTGGGAGAGGCCAGGCCCAGAGTGGCTGGTCCCGGAGCAGCCGGGCCCAGAGCAGCCGGGTCAAGTGCGGCCAGGCCCAGAGCAGCAGCAGCCAAGTCCAGAGCAACTAGGTCGGGAGCGGCAGTGGCCAGACCCGGAGCAGCTGGTTGTGGTACGAACGAGAGCAACAGAGGCCAGGCCAGTGCAGCCAGGCCCGAAACAGCTCGCTCCTCGCCTGCCCCCGCCCCAAGGCTGCCTCTCAGACATGGCTGGAAACTTTTGCGGGAACTTGAGGGTCTGCTGAATCAAGTGATGAAGGCTTAGATCTGGATGTGTTGAGTTAGTATAGCACTGGGGTGTTGATCTGTAAGCGCCTTGGGTGGGGCCTGGTTGAGGTTGGTTGACCTATTCGGAAATGTCTTTTGTCTGAAGTGTATCATTGGGCATGTGGAGGTATTATTGATATGAGAAAATGCTAAGTAACTGATTTACTATCTGAAAAGGGATTTACTATCGAGGAAAGGGAGGGAGGAAGAGACTGAACATAAACTGTGCACCTATGGATGAGGACAATGGGGGATGGGGAGGGGGTGGAGGGTAGGGTGGGAACCTGGTGGAGGGGGGAAGAAATGAGGAACCTTTGTAATAATATGAACAATAAAGATTGATTAAAAAAAAAATTTGAAGATAGTGTAAGAAGACTCTGGGACAACTTCAAGCGTACCAACATCAGAATTATGGGGTGCCAGAAGAAGAGAGAGAGCAAGATACCAAAAACCCATTTGAAGAAATAATGTCAGAAAACTTATCCCACCTGGTAAAAGAAATAGACTTACAAGTCCAGGAAGTGCACAGAATCCCAAACAAAAGGAATCAAAAAAAGGACCACACCAAGACACATCATAATTAAAATGCCAGGAGCAGCCGAATCCGGTTTAGCTCAGCGGTAGAGTATCGTTCTGTCGACTGAAAGGTCCCAGGTTCGATTCCGGTCAAGGGCATGTACATTGGTTGCAGGCACATCCCCGGTGGGGAGTGTGCAAGAGGCAGCTGGTTGATGTTTCTCACTCATCGACGTTTCTAGCTCTCTATCTCTCTCCCTTCCTCTCTGTAAAAAATTCAATAAAATATATTTAAAAATAGTAAAATAATAAAATGCCAGGAGCAGCTGAAACCAGTGTGGCTCAGTGGATAGAGTGTCGGCCTGCGGACTGAAGGGTCCCGGCCGGGTTCAATTCCGGTCAAGGGCATGTGTCTTGGTTTCGGGCACATCAATAAAATATATTAAAAAAATAAGTAATAAAATAAAATAAAATGTCAGGAGCAAAAGACAAAGAGAATATTAAAAGCAGCAAGAGAAGAACAGTTAATTACCTACAAGGGAGCACCCATATGATTGTCAGCTGAATTCTTAACAGAAACTATGCAGGCCAGACAGGAGTGGCAAGAAATATTCAAAGTGATGAATAGCAAGAACCTACAACCAAGATTACTCTACCCAGCAAAGCTATCACTCAGAATTGAAGGTCAGATAAAGAGCTTCACAGATAAGAAAAATCAAAAGGAGTTCATCATCACCAAACCATTATTATATGAAATGCTGAAAGGTATTTTTTCTTCTTCTTTTTTTAAAAAAATATATTTTTTTGATTTTCCACAGAGAGGAAGGGAGAGGGACAGAGAGCTAGAAACATTGATGAGAAAGATACATTGACCATCTGCCTCCTGCACACCCCGCACTGGGGATGTGCCTGCAACCAATGTACATGCCCTTGACCGGAATCAAACCTGGGACCTTTCAGTCAGCAGACCTATCTATCTACTGAGCCAAACCAGTTTCAGCTAAAAGATATTCTTTTTTTTAAATATATTTTATTGATTTTGTACAGAGAGGAAGGGAGAGAGATAGAGAGTTAGAAACATCGATGAGAGAGAGTCATCGATCAGCTGCCTCTTGCACACCCCCTACTGGGGATGTGCCCGCAACCAAGGTACATGCCCTTGACAGGAATCAAACCGGGGACCCTTCAGTCCCCAAGCCGACGCTCTATCCATTGAGCCAAACCGGTTTCGGCTAAAAGATATTCTTGAAGAAGAGGAAGAAGAAAAAAGTAAAGATAAAAAGTATGAACAACAAATACATATCTATCAACAAGTGAATCTAAAAATCATTTGAATTAAAAATCTGAGGAACAGAATAAACTGGTGGATATAATGGAATCAGAGGCATAGAATGGGAAGGGATTGATAATTTTCAGGGGGGAAGGGTGTGGGGAGTACAGGAAGAGACTGAACAAAAATCGTACACCTATGGATGAGGACTGGTGGGGAGGTAAGGGCAGAGGGTGGGGTGGGAACTGGGTGGAGGGGAGCAATGGGAGGTGGGGAGGAGAATTGTAATGATCTGAACAATAAAGATTTATTAAATTTTAAAAAATAAAAACATTTTTATTTCAGAGAGGAAGGGAGAGGGAGCTAGAAACATCAATGATGAGAATCATTGATGCACTCCCCAACTGGAGATTGAGCCTGCAGCCTGGGCAAGTGCCTCACCAGGAATCCTGGCTCATAGGCTGATGTTCAATCACTGAGCTACATCGGCCAGGCTGCATCCCTTTTATTTATATATAAAATTCAGAGAGGGAGTGGGAGATAGTAACATCAATGATGAGAATAATTGATCTGCTGCCTCCTACATGCAACCCGGGCATGTGCCCTGACTAGGCATCAAACTGTGACCTCCTGGTTCCTGCTTCGATGCTCAACCCCTGCGCACACCGGCCGGGCTGCATCCGATTCTTTAAACAGAGCAGTTGGGGTAGAACCAGAAAGCCCTCGCACACCCATCATGGGAACTGCACTGTGGTGTCTAATAACCAGGCAGGTTCAAGTCTCATCATGTCTCAAAAATGTCTTATTTGTCATTAATTTGTTCAAATCAGGATCCAAAGAAAATCTATACATTGCATTTTTTTCATTATTTAAAATTGATTTCAGAGAGGGAGAAGGCGAGAGAGAGAGAACCGTCAGTGACGAGAGAAAATCATTGATTGGTTGCCTCCTGCACCGGGATCGAGCCCGCAGCCCAGGCATGTGCCCTGACCGGGAACCTTGGTTCATAGGTCTGCACTCAACCGTTGAGCCAAGCCGGCTGGTACACATTGCATGTTGAGTCGCCTGCGTATAAGGGACAGCAGCCTCTTCCTCTTTGTTTATTACTGTCTAACCCACATGGAGGCGTTCTCCGTGGGCCTATTCACTCTGCATTGTCAGTTACCTCTCAGAGTTCCACTAGCTTCCTCTCGCCCTTGTATTTCCACTTTGCACCTGAAGTTTTGAATGGTTCGGATCCCGCTTGTGGGATAAATTCCTTGGCGGGGGGCTGTGGCCTCCGGGTGCCCCCTGAGGAGACAGGTGCTGCCCCTCGGTGAGCAGAGCGGAGAGGGCGCAGGCTGGGCCCCGGCCACGGCCCCCGCCTTGTGCGGATCCTCCCTCCCCCTCCAGCTGACAATCTCATCCACAGTTTTGCCTGAACCAGTTCTTTCATGAAGGGCTGTGAGTGTTGATTTCCCAGATGGACAGCGGGGAGGAGGCGAGTATTTTAACAGCTGGTTTGCCGAGAAGTCCCTCAGGGGAAGCTCCGGGCCCAGCACCCCTTGAGCGCTGCCAGCAGAGCGGTCAGAAAGTGGTAAAGGAGGAGATCCCGCAGAAGCATGAGTTCCTGGGCTACGGCAGAGACAAACCTGAAAGCTCTTGACCTTGAGAGTCACCTTGAGAATAGACTCCTCAGGAAACTTGAGCCCTCTGGGTTTTGTTGGTTAAGGCTGTGAAGATAGCCACCAATTTAATGAGGACTTATTTTCCTCCTATATGTTTTCCTCTCACTTTGAGCCATCACTGTTGACTTTGGGATGATGTCTCACTTGCTCTGACATCTTGCAGGAACTCACTGTGCTAAAACGGAATGATTTCTTGGGATTATGGCTGCAATACTTCATCTGGGACCAGCTTTATGTATCCTGTATCCAAAGCTGATAAACTTGTCAGGATTATCATGTTGCCTGAGCCCTTGAGTCATGCCTCCGAGGACATTGGAGGCGCTGTTCGGCCGTCCTTGTTCCAGGAAGCAGCTGGTGGGGCCTCTCTCTTATGGGGAGCCAGAGCTCTGAAAAGGGACCCCAGCAGGACCGTTAAGTCAGTGCTTGGGGCAGTTTTATTTTTTTATAGTAACTTAACTGTTAAGCTTGCTCAATGGTGGACTAGGTTAGCCTAGAGGAAGCTTTTAACAGTTCCCGGCCTTATCAAGGTGTCAGATCTCAGAGTAAGATGTGAAAGCTTCAAGAATGCTAGAGCGAATAGAATCTAGAACCCAGATATCAACCCAAATGCTCAATTAATATTTGAGAAAGGAGGCACGAATATACAATGGAGTCAAGACAGTCTCTTCAATAAATGGTGTTGGGAAAATTGGACAGATATATGCAAAAGAATGAAACTAGATCACCAACTTACACCATACACAAAAATAAACTCAAAATGGCTACAGGATTTAAACATAAGACGGGAAACCATAAAAATACTAGAGTAATCCACAGGCAGCAAAATCTCAGACATATGCCAAAAGAACTTCTTCAATGATACTGCCCCTAGGGCAATGGAAGCTAAAGAAAAAATAAACAAATGGGACTACATCAAAATAAAAAGCTTTTTTACAGCAAAAGAAACCATCACCAAAACAACAAGAAAGCTCACTGTATGGGAGAATATTTGTAAATGTTATCACTGATAAAGGTTTAATCTCCAACATCTACAGACAGCTTATACAACTAAATAAAAGGAAGATGAATGATCCAATTAAAAAATGGGCAATGGACCTAAATAGAATATTTTCAAAAGACGACAGAAGGAAAGACAAGAGTCACATGAAAACATGCTCAAAGTCATTAATTATCCAACTGATGCAAATCAAAACAACAATGCAGTACCATCTCACACCTGTCAGAATGGCCAACATCAACAAATCAACAAACGACAAGTATTAGCGTGGTCGTGGAGAAAAAGGAACCCTCGTGCACTGCTGGTGGGAATGCAGACTGGTGCAACCACTTGGAGAACAGTGTGGAGTTTCCTCAAAAAACTGAAAATGGAACTCCCATCTGACCCAGTAATCCCACTCCTAGGATTATATCCCAAGAAAACAGAAACACCAATCAGAAAGGATATATGCACCACTATGTTCATAGCAGCACAATCTACAATATCTAGAATTTGGAAACAGCCTAGGTGCCTGTCAGGAGATGATTGGATCCAAAAACTATGGTACATCTACACAATGGAATACTATGTTGCCATAAAAAAGAAGGAATTCTCATCATTTGCAACAACCTGGATGGAATTGGAGAGCATCATGCTGAGTGAAATAAGCCAGTCAATGAAAGAGAAACGCCACATGACCTCACTCATTTATGGATATTAAAGAACATTATAAACTGATGAACCAAAAGATAGATATAGAGACAGTAAAGCAACAAGCAGACTGTCAAATTACAGCAAGGAGTGGGAGGGAGATCTGGGGGAGATAATAGATCAACCGAAGGACTTGTATACATGCATATAAGTACAACCAATGGACACAAAATTTTGGGGAGGGTGGGTATGTATGGGGGGGGGGCAATGGTAAAATATGTACACAGATAATAATTTAATAAAAAAATAAAATTTTAAAAAAAGGCCGCTTTGAAAGCTGGTGCAGAAGAGGATTGGGGTGCTGGACAGGTAGGTTAGTTGGTTAGAGCATTGTCCTGATAAACGTAAGTTGCAGGTTTAATCTCTGGTCAAGGCACATATAAGGATCAACAATGAATACATAAATAAGTGAAGAAAAAACTCAATTTTTCTCTGTGTGTGTGTCTCTCTCAAATTTTTTTAAATCCTAAAAGAAAGAAAAAATGCTAGTGCGAACACCGTTTCAGTTCACTGTGTGGTTCAGGCATCAGGATCCTTGGGGTATGCTGTGGAGGAAGACCCTAGATTGCAGAGGTTTGCTGCTGTGGCCAGCTTTCAAGCTAAGTCAATGAATTAAGTCAGCCTGTCTATCATGAAAATGCCAAAATACTGTATCTGGTTGGGGGAAAGGAATTTGCTTTATTTGCGTTTTTACCCACCCTGCCCTGTAATATCTGTAACCAGGAAGATGGAATAAATTGCAACACTTAGCTGCTAAAATATATATATATTGATTTCCAAATTCTCTGATTTGGTCCTCGTTTGTTCGCTGGAGTTCTCAGTAAGAGGCAGCTTCCCTTCCCCAGGCTGGGGTTACCCTGAGCAGGGTCTGTACCCGAGAGGCATACAAACGCTCATGTCCCCTTTATTTGTATTTTATTGATTTCAGAGAGGAAGGGGGAGAGGGAAACATCAGCGATGAGGATCATTCACCGGCTGCCTCCTGCACACCCCCTGCCGACCGAGCGCAAAGCCCAGCCTGTGCCTGAGGGGGAATCCCCCAGGACCTCCTGGTTCATAGGTCGATGCTCAACCTCTGAGCGGCCAGGCGGGGCCGAACGTCCCTTTACTTGCCCGCTCTGAGTGGGCCTGTCCTGCCTGCCCTGGCAGTGAGCCATTACCATGCCAGGGACACCGGGGCCGCGGGCCTGCAGGGGGGCGGGCGCAGGAGGGAAGGACAGCGGGAGCCGTTCTCTTAGACAGCCAGCCTCGATTCAGGAAGAAGAGATTTCAAAATTCGAAGAAAAGACCTCAGAAGAGAAACAGGGTGTGTGTGTGTGTGTGTGTGTGTGTGTGTGTGTGTGTGTGTCTAAACAACCCAGGGAGAAACACCGATCAGCTGCCTCCTGCACCTCCCCTCCTGGGGATGTGCCCGCAACCAAGGTACATGCCCTTGACCGGAATCGAACCTGGGACCCTTCAATCCGCAGGCTGACGTTCTATCCACTGAGCCAAACTGGTTTTGGCAAGTACTTTCTTTTTGACAACTCAATCTCCATTTGATATTTTATTTCTATAACTCATTTGAAGTCGGAAATTTTTTTTATGCCAGTCCCTGACATAGCACGAAAAGTTAATTTTCTTTGTATTTAAAAATATCTGGACCATGAAGAAAACATGATGAAAATAAATTTTAAACAGAATAAAAATTTTAAAAACTTTCACCCTAATCGGTTTGGCTCAGTGGATAGAGCGTCAGCCTGTGGACTGAAGGGTCCCAGGTTCAATTCTGATCAAGGGCATGTAACTCAGTTGCAGGCACATCCCCAGTGCGGGGTGTGCAGGAGGCAGCTGATCTATGTTTCTCTCTCATCAATATTCCTAGCTCTCTATCCCTGTCCCTTCCTCTCTGTAAAAAATCAATTTTATATATATTTTTTTTAATTTTTTTTTTTAACTTTCAGCTGGCTGACATGGCTCAGTGGTTCTATGAACCAGGAGGTCGTGGTTCGATTCCCAGTCAGGACACATGCACAGGTTGCAGGCTTGATCCCTAGTGTGGGGTGTGCAGAAGGCAGCTGATCAATGATTCTCTCTCATCAATGATGTTTCTATCTCTCTTTCCCTCTCCCTTCCTCTTTGAAATCAATAAAAACATTTAAAAACAAACAAAAAAACACTTTTGCCCGAGCTGGTTTGGATCAGTGGGTCCCAGGCATGCAGAAGGCAAACATTTGATGTATCTCTCTCTGTCTCTCCTCCTTCCTTCCACTTTCTCTAAAAATCAACGGGAAAACATCCTCAGGTGGGTATTAACAAAAAATAAATTAATTTTTAAAAACTAAAAAGAACTTTTTATAGAAGAAATCTGTCGTTCCAATAACTATCGACCCAATAAATTCGATTAAAAAACAAACGAACAGTAGCTGCCTAGCCAGTTTTGCTCAGTGGATGGAACGTCAGCCTGAGGACCAAAAAGGGCTCAGTTCCAGGTTAGGGCATGTGCCTCGGTCGCAGGCTCTTCCCTGACCTGAGCCCTGGTTGGGGCAGGGGCTCATGCAGGAGGCAACCAATGGATGTTTCTCTCACATCGATGTTTCTCTCTGTCTTTCCCTCTCTCTTCCACTCTTTTTTTTTTTTTTTAAATATATTTTATTAGAGAGAGGGATAGAGAGAAACATCGGTGAGAGAGAATCATCTATCAGCTGCCTCTTGCACACCCCCTACTGGGGATGTGCCCACAACCAAGGTACGTGCCCTTGACTGGAATCGAACCTGGGACCTTTTAGTCCGCAGGCCGACGCTCTATCCACTAAGCCAAACCGGTCCTGGCTCTCTTCCACTCTTTTTAAAAATCCATGGGAGCCGAAACTGGTTTGGCTCAATGGATAGAGCATCGGCTTGGGGACTGAAAGGTTCCGGGTTCGATTCCGGTCAAGGGCATGTACCTTGGTTGCGGGCATATCCCCAGTGGGGGGTGTGCAAGAGGCGGCTGATCAATGACTCTCTCTCTCATCGATGTTTCTAACTATCTCTCTCCCTTCCTCTCTGTACAAAATCAATAAAATATATTTAAAAAAAAAAAATAAATAAATAAATAAAATAAAAATCCATGGGAAAATATATCCATGTGAGGATTAACAAAAAATAATTACATATATATATATATATATATATATACACACACTAATATGCAAATAGACTGAACAGTGGAACAACCGAACAACTCATCACAGCACGCACGGAACTTGGCGGGCATCGGCCGCGCAGGATGGTGAGCGGGGCACCAGGCCAGGCGGGGTGCCAGCGCTGTCGTGGGGAGGAGCCTCTGGTGGTCACTGAAAATTCTTTGCTCCCACGTGCCCTGGTCCTGCTGCTCACACCCACTGTCATCTCCACCCCAGTCGCTCCCGGCCACAGCAGGTGAGGCGAGGCTGATGCCATGAGCGTGTGGGGGCAGGGGCAGGACCGGGGCTGCCAGCAGAGAGGGCACCTGGGGCCGTGGTGGGAGGGGCCGGGCGGGGGCATGGAGGATGGGCTGAGACTCGGGGCCCACAGTCCCGTCAAGGTGCACAAATTCGTGCACCAGGCCCCTAGTATAAAATCAAACAATAGCTGTAATGGCTGGCAGGGACCAAACCCACCTATTACCCAGGCATCTTTTTTTTAATGTTTTTATTGATTTGAGATAGAAACGTCAGTGATGAGAATCATTGATCAGCTGTCTCCTGCATGCTCTCTAGGAGGGATCGAGCCTGCATCCCGGGCATGTGCTCTGACTGGAATTGAATCATGACCTCCTGTTTACAGGTAACGCTGGCCAAGCCAAGCCCCTTGGGCATCTTGAATGTCTCCACCACACCTGGCACATGGTAGGTGCTTAGTACAGAAGGAAAGGCAAGTCCAGTGGGTAATGTCAATGTGAGAATGTCCAAACCTACAGTGAGTTCTCTTTAATTGACCTGAGAGAGAGAGAGAGAGAGAGAGAGAGAGAGAAACATCAATGGTGAGAGAGACCCATTGATCGGCTGCCTCCTGCATGTCCCACACTGGGTATCCAGCCTGCAACCCTGGCATGTGCCATAACTGGGAATTGAACCATGACCTCCTGGTTCATAGGTTGACTCTCAACCACTGAGCCACCCTGGCCAGGCTTAGAAGAATTTATTTGAGCCAAACTGATGGCATTGCCAGGAAGCAAGAGCCAAATGCTCCCCTTTGCAGGTTTTTTTTTTTTTTTAATATATTTTTATTGATTTCAGAAGGAAGGGAGAGGGAGAGAGAGAGAAACATTAATTATGTGAGAGAGTCATTGATCGGCTGCCTCCTGCATGCCCCACACTGGGATGGAGCCTGCAACCCAGGCACATGCCCTAGACTGGAATCAAACCTGGACCCTTCATTCCGCAGACTGATTCTCTATCCACTGAGCAAACTGGCTAGGGCTGCAGTTTTTCTTATGCATTTGAAATCAAAAAGTAAACATCAGGAAGATTACCTGAAGGTGGGATAAAGGCAGGATGGGGATTGGATTACAGAATAGTTAACAGAATTTTGTGCTCTTTTGAAGGGTCTGAAAAGATGCATTTCCACAGTGTGTTAAGCTAGATGCACAGAAACAATGGGCAGGCTTGCCTTTTACTAAAGAAGCTCCTTTTACTAAAGAAGCTCCAGGCTGGTGCGCCGCCCACCAGGATCTGCTCAGTTAGGAATTCCTGAGGGCATCGCCTGAGAGGTCACTTTGGTGAGGTTTGTTCCCGCGCCCTCGCTGTCCACAGCACACTGCAGCCGCAGTGTCCCCCTCTCTCGGAAAATGAAACGGCAAAAGGTCACCCCCTCGGGCTGGGATGGCCTCCGTCTGCTCTGGAGGGAGGAAAAGGAAGAAAAGTGTCTGAACAAAGTTCACACTCCTGCGGGCCGGGGCCGGGGCCACATTTCCTGAGGCCTCCGACCTGCGGGCCCTGCGTTTGGTGGCACCAGTCTTGCTCAGTGGTGAGTGCATTAGTTTACTCCTCACATCCACGCAGTGTTACACACGCCTCTGTAGCCACTGCACACTGCGCAGCGCGTAACGGGAGGAAAAGACAGACGAGAGCGCTAACTGGGCAAACAGAGCCACAGAGATGGCGGTGTCAAGAGAAGGTGTGGCTCAGCTGGTTGGAGTGCCGTCCCAGACACCGAAAGGTCATGGGTTTGATTCCTGGTCAGGGCACATGCCCAGGTTGCAGGTTCAATCCCCAGTGGGGTGAATACACAAGGCAATCGACAACGCTTCTTTCACATCCCCACTCCTCTCCCGCTCCCTTCCTCTCTCTAAAACAAAACTCCTAAATGCTACTTTCTCGCTTAAAAAGAGAGAGAGGCCGAAACCGGTTTGGCTCAATGGATAGAGCGTCAGCTTGGGGACTGAAAGGTCCCAGGTTCGATTCTGATCAAGGGCATGTACCTTGGTTGCGGGCATATCCCCAGTAGGGGGTGTGCAAGAGGCAGCTGATCGATGACTCTCTCTCATTGATGTTTCTAACTCTCTATCTCTCCCCCTTCATCTCTGTACAAAATCAATAATATATATATATATATATATATATATATATATATATATATAAAAGAGAGAGAGAGAGAGAGATGCCCTAGTTGGTTTGGCTCAGTGGACACTCAACCACCGAGCCATGCCAGCTGGTCGATTTTTATTTTTGTAACTAAAGCTTTATTGTTGAAAGTATTGCATGTGCCCCTTTACCCCCCATTGACCACCTCTAGCCCACCCCATCCCCCATCCCAGACCCTCACCACCCTATTGTCTGTGCCAATGGATTATATGTATACATGCACACAAGTTCTTTGGTTGATCTTTTCCCACCACCTCACCTTCCTTCAGATTCCACAGTCTGTTCCATGCTTCTATATCTCTGGATCCAGTGACTTTTAGAGACAGTGGAAGGGAGGAGGCAGAGAGAGAAAGAGAGGGAGTGAGCCAGAGAGAGACAGAGAGACAAAGAGATGTGAGAGAGACACATCGATTGGTTGCCTCTGGCAGGCACCCCGACTGGAGCTGGGGATGGAAGCTGCAACACAGGTAACACAGGTATGTGCCTTTGAGCAGGCACAGAACCTGAGACCCTTCAGTGCGAGGTCAACGCTGTAACCACTGAGCCAAGGCTGCCATATTTTCAAAGATGGAAATATTTGGCAATTGTTGGATTTAGGTGGTGGGTAATATGGGTGTTCTTTATACTCTTCTCCCCTTTTTCCCCCAAATAAATATAAACAATGTAATTTCCCTGAGAAAACATGACTGAATTCATACACACATGATAATTGTGACTCAGATTGTATGATTAAGTGGAAAAGATTACATGTTGATCTGAAAATACATAATTACAATGGGATATTTCAATATATCCTTAGGAAACAATAAAATGCAAAAGCTATTGGCATAAAAGTGTTTGGCAAACAGTTAATATTTCTTTAAAAAGTACAGAAGCATTGACGAGAGAGAAAGGGGCACATAATTAACCACATACAACCAGAGGCGACCGAAAACACTGGGCGGCCAGGCAGAGCGGAGTGACCGGACACCAGTCTGCCTGGAATGAGGAAGGCGCCCTTCCCACAGGAGGGCCTGGCTCGGAGCCCGCCCGCAGGGGGGCACACACAGACTGAGTCACAGTCAGCGGTACCGATAGGACAGGTGACTCCTAGTCAAATTAGACTTCAGGAAACACACCCTGGAGACAGGGCAGACCCTGCGGAAAATGCCCAGCCATGACAGGCACGTTTGTTGGCTGGTGGTCACCGCGGGCATCAGGAAAAGCCGGCCTCGCTGGGCCTTCAGTGTTGAGGCCCAAACAGCTGTGAAGGCCCCTCCCCTCCCCCCCACATGGAGGAGGGAGGGTGGTGGCCGGTGCTTTGAGGATGTTCGTAGCTGGCAGGACAAAGCCTGAGAAACACAAACTAAAATACTCTCCTCTCAATGTAAACCGCATAGCACAGTTCCCAGCAAAAGCAACACAAGAACCAACATGAAAATAATTCATGGGAATCTACAGTGAACTGTGTGTAAGTACAAATATATGGACAATACTTAATTAAAATAATAGTGGATTTGCCGAAACCGGTTTGGCTCAGTGGATAGAGCATCGGCCTGTGGACTGAAAGGTCCCAGGTTCAGTTCTGGTCAAGGGCATGTACTTTGGTTGCGGGCACATCCCCAGTAGGGGTGTGCAAGAGGCAACTGATTGATGTTACTCTCTCATGGATGTTTCTAACTCTCTATCCCTCTCCCTTCCTCTCTGTAAAAAAATCAATAAAATATATATTTTAAAAATAAATAAATAAATAAATAAATAAAATAATAGTGAATTCCAAGTGCAATTGTGTTGGGAGCCGAAAAAGAGTTAGTGACTACTTACCAGAACTCCTGTGACAAGCTGAGGTTTGGCAGTTAACTAGAAACAATCTAGCAGCATATCTGGCCATTGATCAAGGCACACCTGTTGTGATAACTCCACCCGGAGTGTCTGCTGTATCCTCCCCTGCAGGCACATTCTGCTGATAAGCAACCCTCCCCGCCCTGGAATGTCTCCCCAATGTCTCCCCAGCAACTTCCCCCTACTGCCTGTGTATATATATTGTGACTGCAACAAATAAAATCGGGGGCTTGATCAGAACTTTGTCTTGCCCCCGTTCTTCGAGTTCCTTGTTTGTCTCATTCTCTTAGGTGGTTCCGGCGTGCCCCCGTTGATGCCCCGCGGGTCGGGACATAATTGGCGCCCAGCGTGAGGCTCCTGGGGACCCCCGACGAGAACATCTACCGGAGAAGCCCTGGCCAGGCACCCCTAGAGTCGCCGTGAGGACCCGCGGACAGACTCGGCATTTAGATCGCCACGGTCCCACCCGCCGTGAGACAGATCGGAGTGAGGTAGGTAAACGATTTTACAAACAAGATTTCAGATCATTTCACCCCTTTTTGCTCGATTGCTTTATTGGCTCTCTCGGTCGGTTCCTTCCTGCCCACTAAAAAGCACTCACTTACCGGTTAGGGAAGAACAAGAGGTACCCAAATCCAGCTGTAAGAACTCCGAATCACTTGAACTAGTACCGTGACCTGGTCTTTCTGGCGAAATTTCTCTCCAATTAGATCTACTCTTAAAACCTTGGGCTTGCTTTGAACTAAAGGTCGTTCACCTCACAGACTCAACCAAAGGAATTCCTACTCCCAAGGGCCACGCCTGAGGGCAAAAGGGGTCTTCCTGTCTGTGAGGGTCCGTGTAGGTGGCTTATACCTACCGACTGTTTCACGCAAGCAAGGGAGTAAGGAGTAGAGTCGAAAGGAGAGTACTTCCGCCTAAATTCCTGGTCTGACGGAAAACTCAAGCTGACCTGGCACGGGGTTTATACGTCCCGGAGGCTTACGTGGGGAAGGAATTACTTGGAGAGCCATCCAGTCGACCAATAATGGGGAATTCTTTAAGTTGTCATGAAATGTTCCTTGATTGTTTCAAGATATTCCTCAGGACGCGAGGAATAAGGGTTAAGAAAAAAAAGAATCTTAGAAAAAGGGCTCAGGGAGTCCCTTCAGGCACAAGGAATTAAGGCTAGAAAAAAAAAGGATCTTAGAAATGAAAATGCTCTTTAGAGTGAATGTTGAAGTCTATGTAATCACAAAATAATGTTGTTTTTTTTGTTGTTGTTGTTGAAATTAGAATCTTAGTATATGTCTTTAGAGTGAATGTTGAAGTCTATGTAATCACAAAATAATGTTGTTTTTTTTGTTGTTGTTGTTGAAATTAGAATCTTAGTATATGAATGGAATTTAAAATCTGTAATAAGTGGAACTCCACTGCTGAAACTACCTCTGATGTGGATAAATTCAAAGGCAGCTGGACAGGCAGGGCTATCTGCTCTCCCACATTAAGATTACTTGCAATAAGACTACTTAATGCCTTGTTTAAAAATTATAAGAGAATTTGCAAGGAAATGCAAATCTTGGCCAAATTGGGTATTAGTTATTATTTCAGAAAGCCAAAAAGGAAGAAAAAAATTGAGATCTGTCTATCCTTTAAGCATGAAAAGAAATTCAGCCAGATCTGTTGCTGATGCTTCCCCTGAAGTAAGCAGAATGTGGGGAAGGGAGAGACAAGAGGCGATCTGATAAAGATCTAAGTAGTCCAGATAACTGGCTACATCCTTTGTTGAGGGAGGAAAGGGTAAAGGCCCTTCCCCCAGCAGACAGTTAATGTAGTGTCCTGCCACTAGCCATCTTAAAGAATGTGATAATTTACAGTCCAATAAACAAAACCTAGTTTCCCAGAACCACTAGCAAATAAAAATTAAAGTTCAAATTTGCCTCATAAAAAACCTAGAGGACAGAATTGAATCTATTAATTGATTATGTTTTGTATTTTTCTTAAAAATATAAAGTATTATTAATCTAAGAATTACTAAATATATTTGACTTGCCAGCTTTAAAAATTCAAAGTACAAATTAAATTAGAAGAAATTATAGAGTTATAGTGATTAGCCGAAGCCGGTTTGGCTCAATGGATAGAGTTATAGTGATTAAATATTTAAAGCATAAAAACTTATTTTTAAGAAAATAAAATATTATATTTTCTCTAATAATTAGGAATTCAAAATAAGTTGCTTATTATTGATCTAATTAAAAAGAGGATTAATTCTGTGATCTCAGCCAAAAATTTTCTATACAAAAACTAGTCTAAATCTAATTGATATCTTAAATATTATAAAAGTTTTCGCCTATAAGAAAGGCAAAAACAATATATTTCTTAAATATAGCCAAATTTTTCAACAGCAATAAAATTTCAAGAAAGACAAAAAGCCATGTTTTTGGATCAAACCAATCAATGTCATATAAATTAAGTTCATGAGAAGTCAATGTTTTATAAATAATTGAATCCTAACTATATATGGCCGTCTACATTTTAATTAAGCTAAAAGCAAGGCAACATTTGTGGCTTATGAATTCAAAAGTAAATTTGCTTTATTTTAAAAGTAAAGATACCTTGCCATGATAGCAATTCCAAGGGCAAGGAAGGTCGGTGTACACACCCTTCTACATAGAAGTCAAAATACTTAATATTCTATATTCTACTGGGAACCCTAGCTTAGGGGCTTGATTTATATCTAACACAAAGAATAGTATTAACAACCACATTAAAAGAAATTTTTTATCTCAGATATTAACCATTTTTACAGATAGATCCAGTTCTAGAAAGGCTAGATATACTACAGTAGAGGAACAAAGGTCCTTCAAACCTCTTATATTTCAATAGAAATACAAGCTCTTATTTATACCTTAACAGATTTTACTACAAAGCCCATCAATCTATAGTAATAGTACTTATGTGGTAAATATAGCAAAAATTATTAAAACAGCTATTATAAGGCACATTAATTCAGAAGAACTTTTCATTTAATTTTTAGTCTATAAAATGTTATTTAAGAATGGCAATTTCCATATTTTATTAGAAACAATGTCCTCAGTATATTATCCAACTTCCTATACCAACCTTAGGAATAAATCCCCGAGGACTTAAACCTAATCAAATCTGGTAAAATAAATGTCACTCAGTGGTGCAAAGACCCATTCATACACTTAAGATCATTTTAAAAACAAAAAAAGAGGAGACAGATATTATGTGTCACCTCAAGAGAAGCTCAGTCATACTTTTAATAATTTAAAATTTTTTAAAATTGTGATGCAGATCGTAAAGCAGGCGAAAGGCATCAGGCCTCCTGTACAATAGCCTCCACCGAGTCAGCTAGGTGGAAGGAAGCATAAACCAGAAAAGAGTTTTATCAGATTCAGTAATAATGCAAGGCTAGGAGTGGCTGTACATTCTTATACTGAGTTATCTAATCAATTCATCAATGATGTCCAAACCCTCTCTAGTACCATTAATGATCTCCAAGACCAAATTGACTCCTTAGCTGAAGTTGTTCTACAAAATAAGAGAAGGTTAGATTTACTCACAGCAGAGCAGGGTGGGATATGCTTAGCCCTACAGGAATGTTGCTGCTTCTACGCCAACAAATTCGGGATCGTGCGAGACAAAATCAAGAAACTACAGGAAGACCTGATAAAGAGGCGGAAAGAACTGTTCGAGAACCCCCTTTGGAGTGGATTAAACGGACTTCTCCCCTACCTTCTCCCCATCCTGGGCCCCCTCATAGGCTTCTTATTAGTCCTATCCTTTGGCCCCTGGGCTTTTCGGAGGTTAACAGATTTTGTAAAACAACAGGTTGACAGCATCCTAGCCAAGCCCATTCAGGTACACTATCATCGCTTAGATATGATTGACCGTGAACAGGACTATGGCATCCTGCAGAGCTCCCTCCCTATGGGGACAGCATGATGACCAGAGGAATGCTTACCTATTCCTCACAGGGAGAAAGGTATGGGTACCAATATGGGTGCAGGGCAAAGCATTGCAAGGGAAGGTCATGGGAAAATTTTGACCCCCTCTGGATTTCCCTGAGAGTAAACCTGGTTTGCATAGCAGTTGGAACTTGCTCAGACGCTGTCTGAAGGCTAAGTTTCTCTCTGGCCAAGTTCTCCTCGTCCTGTATCCTTGGCTTAAACCCTTGGTGAGCGGACTGGTAGTCAAAGACGGGCATACGGGAGTATACCTGAAAAATATACAGGACGGTCCCAAGACCTCCGCATAAGTCAGAAATATTAGGCCGATCCGATACCGGATCGAACTCTTAAAAGATATTGGACCGATCTGGTACCGGGGCAAGCACCTAATAGACTAGGCCGACCCAATGATTGGGGCAAGCTCCTAGTTGAGACACCATCATGCGTAGAGGCCAGGTATAAGTATCCCGAAGACCCAACAGGCACAGTCCCTTCAAGGAGCAAACCAGGTCAATACTCCCTCAGATGGTTAAGGCCTGCCCTTTAAAAAACATAAAGGGAGGAAATGTCGGGAGCCGAAAAAGAGTTAGTGAATACTTACCAGAACTTCTGTGACAAGCTGAGGTTTGGCAGTTAACTAGAAACAATCTAGCAGCATATCTGGTCATTGATCAAGGCACACCTGTTGTGATAACTCCGCCCCAGAGGGTCTGCTGTATCCTCCCCTGCAGGCACATCCTGCTGATAAGATTCCCTCCCTGCCCTGGAATATCTCCCCTGCAACTTCCCCCTACTACCTGTGTGTGTGTATATATATTGTGACTGCAACAAATAAAAATGGGGGCTTGATCAGAACTTTGTCTTGCCCCCGTTCTTCGCATTCCTTGTTTGTCTCATTCTCTTAGGTGGTTCCGGCGTGCCCCGCAGGTCGGGACACAATTGAAAAATTAAAAAAGAATACATATGTGTGCAGGACCTATTCAGGGCACATTCCTGGGCAGCAGGCTCCATCCCTGCTCAGGCACATGGGAAGACAACCCCTCAGGGGATGTCTGCCTGCATCTTAGGCCTGTTCCCCAGGGGAAGGGACCTAAGCCGACAGTTGGAAATCCCTCTCACTGTCCGGGACCCCTCGTTCCTTACCGCCTGCCTGCTCTCCGCTCCTTACCTCTCCGCTCGCCGCTCCTTAGCGCTGCCTCGGAGGAGGAGAGGCTCCCGCCACCACTGCGCTCAGCACCGTGTAGTTGTCCGTGGGCCACTGCTGTCCCTTCTCACTGCGGGCGGCGGCGTGTGAGGGCAGAGCGGGCGGTTAGGGAATCAGAGGGCCCGGCCCAGGGGAGAGCAGACACAGAGGACACCGCCATCTCACCCGCCTGACCCCACCCAGGGAGGGACCGAGCAGGGTGTCCGCCTCTCCATCCTCCATCCTCCCATCTGTCACACCTGCCTCCTAGCCAGGCCTCCCCCACGGCGAGCTCAGCTCAACCCCTGAATGTAAAAGTTTTCACCCAGCACCCCCGACTCCCGGCAACAGGGCCTGGTCCCGGACGGCGGCCACACTGCAGAGCACAGGCGTTTCAGAAAAAGCTGGAGTGCAGACCTCCGTAGGAGCCCGTTCCAGAGGCGCAGTTTATCCACACTGTGGCCGAGACGCCTCAGGAGTAACGAACGTGGGTGAAGTCTGCCAAGCCGGCCATTTCCTCGTCCAACCTCTCTGCGGGCGGGCAGAGCCCAGACCCAGCTCTAAGCAGGACACTTCGAGGGGTTTTAAGCCCAAAGGACAGTAGTCTGTCTCCACTCCTGTTCTTTGAGATTTTCTCATGGTCGGATAAAAGGACACATACGCTGGGGCAATCCTCTCCAGATACAATATTCCAGTTGTACCCAATGTGAGGATGACAGCGCCCCCCCGAGGGAAGGAGCCCACAGAGGGGGAGCAGGGAATTCTGAAAACCAGAGCAAAGGCTCAGGGATCAGAGCAGGGAGGAGTCCTTGCGTTCTGCTGAGACCTTGGACTCCCGCTGCGGCCACACACCTGTCACACCGGCCGCCCTCAGAAACACCTGGCACCGGCCAGCTTCCAGAATTCTCCCTCTCCGTCTCTGGAGCCAGGCTCCGGACGTTGACTGTGGCATGCTCTCGGTCATCGTCCCCCCGCCCCCCAAACATTACGAAGTTTATATGAACATAGCACACACAGATGGCCTCCTCTGTGGGAACAGGAAGGAAGGGTGGCTCAGTAAGGCACAGAGCTGCCCAGGGGGAGAGGAGGCTGGCACTGGGGCCAAGGCCCTGGGGAAGTAGGGATCCCCTCTGAGTGCCACGTTCTGAGGCTGAGCTGATTGGTCAGGCTGAGGCAGAGGTGGGTGGCCATATCAGCCATCTTTGGTGCTGTCTACCCTTCCCCACCCAGCTCTGCTGTAAAACCCCAGAGCCCTGGGTTCCAAAGGCGCCACCCAGAGCCGAGGCCTGGAAGGGGTGAGAAGAAGGGAGCAGGGCACGTGCGAAAGCCGACATGCCGGAGTGCTGAGGGATGGCGGAGACAGGGTGAGAGGTAGCAGGGAAGGGCTCTCAGACACACCCTCCTGTGGAAGCCCAGGGAAGGAGGCCAGGGAGCAGGGTAGGGACGGGGCACCATGGCCACAGCCTCTTAGGCATCCCTGTCTGTCCACTGCAGTGTGCGTGGAGGAAAGGGCTGCCTCCCAGGAGGGGCGCGGCCAGGCCAGGTGACCATCGTGAGTTCTGGCTGAGGTGATGGTCCTCACCCTGAGAGCCGTCTAACTGGTGATGGACCCAGGCCTGACTCCTCCGCCACCACCAGGACCCAGGCGTTCAGTCGTCCATCCACTGGTGAGGGCCCCGGGCTGTCATTAGTGCAGATGGATTCTCTCCACTAAGTGTTTTCTGAACTGGGAAGAATAAAGGCTTTCCCACATGGCTTCCATTCATGGGGTTCCTTCCCCATATGCATTTCAAGATATCTAGGAGAAAAGGGAGAAAAGGCTTACCTCACTCCTTTTCCATGAGGCCTCTTTCCACCTGAGCTCTTTTATGTCTTTGAAGATGTGAGCCGACTGAAGGTTTTCCCACACTGCTTACATTCTCCCCAGTGTGCACTCTTCCGTGAATTCTAGGGAAAGAGGGATAAAGTTTCACCACATTCCTTACTCACGAGGCCTCTTTCCACCATGACTTCTCTTATGTGTTCCCGGAGGGCTGAGAGAACGGAAGGCTTTCCCACATTGCTCACATTCGTAGGATTTCTCCCCAGTGTGCGATCTTCCATGATTTCTAAAAGCAGTGGAGCTGAAAGTTTGCCAGATTCCCTACCTGATGGGGCTTTTCTCCAGTGTGTCCTTTCATTCTCTCGAGAGCAGTTGGGAAAACTGAAGTGCTGCCAGGTGCTGACTCTGATGTGGCTTCTTTCCGCCAGGAGTGCACTGTGAAGTTCAAAGCAAACTGAAGCCTTTCCCACGCTGCTCACGCCAAGACCGTTTCCCACCAAACGCGCTTTTTCGTGATTTCTGGGGGAGCTAAGGAGTGGAAAGCTTTCCCACGCGGGCTGCCTTCATGTCTTCAAATGTGCTGGTGCGGCTTGAAAGCTTTCTCAGGTTCCGCACATTTATAAGGTTCTTCATCTTCCTGACACAGGTACAGTATGAGTCCGATGTGAGAGCCCAGGAGGTTATTAAAGGATAAATAATGCATCCAGATTTGCCTACACAACCTGGATTTAGATTGTTTTATTTCAGTAGGAGTTTCTTTTTTAAAAATAAAGAGTTAGAAACATTGATGAGAGAGAAACATCAATCAGCTGCCTCCTGCACACCTCCTACTGGGGATGTGCTGGCAACCAAGGTACATGCCCTTGACCGGAATTGAACCTTGGACCCTTCAGTCCCCAGGCTGACGCTCTGTCCACTGAGCCAAACCAGTTAGGGCGGAGTTTCCTTCTTTTCATTATGATTTGGAATCCGGTGAAGTTTTCTCTGCATTGACTACCACGCTTCCTTGTACAGTATCTCTGCCTCACGGCTGCCAAGATTCCCCCCAGGATGGTCATACTGGTCCTCACTGTCGTGGTCTTCACATTTTCCCTCTAAAATACATGCTAGAAAATCGTCATAACTACTGAGGCCAAGTTCCAGGTTTCCAGCATTGCATCTGTGCAGTGTCTTCTGGGTCGGGTCCAGGAAAGCCCACTCCTCCTTGGTGAGCTCCTCTGAGTCCGTCTCTAGGTCTCCTGGGTCTCCCTGAGTCCCGTCCCGCCTGCAACTCCCACCACCGGAGGGAGCCACAGAAGAGGAAAGAACCTCTTCTCCCGTTGTAAGGTTTCACAGTAAAATTACTAAGGATGATTGTTTGTGGTATTTGCTCAGTCTCCTTTATGAGACATCAGCCCGGGGAGCAGCCGTTTCCTGCTGGAGAGGCTCCCGGTCCAGGGCAGCCCCACCCCGCTGCCTTTAGAGACAGCTCCCAGTTTATTGCCTGACATCAGGTCACACTGGGGACAGCTGGCTGACATTTCTCTCTGCACCACATTCTTTAGAATGTAATGATTTAATGGCAGGCAATAACCAGCCAAGAATGTGGCCCTCTTCCGCCTGAGGCTCACCTGACTGGGGGCAATAGAGTCAGCAGAGCCCAGACGATGTGGCTCAGTGATTGAGCATCGAACTATGAATCAGGAGGTCACAGTTCAATTCCTAGTCGGGGCTCAGGCCTAGGTTGTGGGCTTCATCCCCAGTGGAGGGGGTGCAGGAGGAAGCCAATCAATGATTCTCTCTCATCATTGATGTTTCTCTCTCTCCCTCTCCGTGCCTCCCTCTGAAATTAATAAAAAAAACTTTTTTTTTTAAAGTCAGCAGATACTTAGAATAATGTTTCCTTGTTCTTTGGGAAATAACACAATTAAACACAACCATGAAATAGGATGTTGATGGACGAAGAAGTTCTACAATAAATAAACTAACAGCCCTAGCTGGTTTGGCTCAGTGGATAGAGGATCAGCCTACAGACTGAAGGGTTACAGGTTCAATTCCAGTCAAAGGCACATGCCTGGGTTGCGGCTGGTTCCCCAGTACGGGGCGTGCAGGAGGCAGCCAATCAATGATTCTTTCTCATCATCGATGTTTATATCTCTCTCCCTATCCCTTCCTCTCTGAAATCAATATATATATATATTTAAAAGTAGACTAATAGATAGCCCTGAGCTGCACAATGCCAGATGCCCACGTATGCCACTGGGCAGAGCTAATGGTGCCATTGTACCAAAGCAAGTGAGGGCAGCTCTACACAAAATGATGAAGGCCAGAGCATCCCATCCCACCCCTCGTTAACTCTCTTTCCATATTACTCATGTTTTCTCTACTCCACATAATGGATGATGTTTTCTAATGTACTACCCCTGCTATTTAACACCAGAGGCCCGGTGCACAAAATTCCTGCACAGTGGGGGGTGTCCCTCAGCCCAGCCTGCACCCTCACCAATCTGGGACCCCTCCAGGAATGTTCAACTGGATCGGGCCTAAATGGGCAGTCAGATAAACAATCCAGGACTGCTGTCTCCAAATTGCTCACCTGCCTGCCAGCTTGATCATCCCCTAACTACTCCCCTGCCAGCCTGATTGATGCCTAACTGCCCTCCCCTGCAGGCCTGGTCCCCCTCAACTGCTCTCCCCTGCAGGCCTGGATTCCCCCCGCCCCCAACACCCCTTCCCTGCAGGCCCAGTCACTTCCAATTTCCCTCCTCTGCTGGCCTGGTCATCCCTAACTGCCCTCCCCTGCAGACCTGGTCATCCCCATCTGCCCTCCCCTGCTGGCCATCTTGTGTCCACATGAGGGCAGCCATCTTTGGCCACATAGGGGCAGCTATCTTGTGTGTTGGAGTGATGGTCAATTTTCTTTTTCTTTTTTTAATAAATTTTTATTGTTCATATTATTACAAATGTTCCTTCCCCCCGCCCATTGCACTCCTCCACCAGGTTCCCACCCCACCCTCTGCCCTTTCCCCACCCCACATTGTCCTCATCCATAGGTGCACAGTTTATGTTCAGTCTCTTCCCACATCCCCCTCCCCTTTTCCCCAAGAATCGTCAGTTCACTCCCCTTCCATATCTCTGATTCTATTATATTCACCAGTTAATATTGTTCATCAGATTTGTTTTTAATTTCCTTGGTTTTTAGATTCACTTGTTAATAGGTACGTATTTGTTGTCCATAATTTTTATCTTTATTTACTTTCTCTTCCAAAAGAACCCCCTTCAGCAATTCATATAATTCTGGTTTGGTGGTGATGAACTCCTTTAGCTTTTTTTTATTAGTGAAGCTCTTTATCTGGCCTTCAATTCTGAGTGATAGCTTTGCTGGGTAGAGTATTTTTGGCTGTAGGTTCTTACTATTCGTCACCTTGAATATTTCTTGCCATTCCCGTTTGGCCTACATGGTTTCTGTTGAGAAATCAGCTGATAGGTGCTGCTTTATACTACCTGCTTTGCTCTCGCTGCTTTTAATATTCTCTCTTTGTCTTTTGCTCTTGGAATTTTAATTATGATGTGTCTTGGTGTGGTCCTCTTTGGATTCCTTTTGTTTGGGGTTCTGTGCGCTTCCTGGACTTGTAGGTCTAATTCTTTCACCAGGTGGGGGAAGTTTTCTGTCACTATTTCTTTCAGTATGTTTTCGGTATCTTGCTCTCTTTCTTCTTCTGGGACCCCCATAATTCTGATGTTGGTTCGCTTGAAATTGTCCCAGAGGTTTCTTACATTATCTTCAATTTTCTGTATTCTCTTGCCTTCTTGCTTCAGCAGAGGAGTCTTTGACTTGATTCTTGTGATCGTCCATTCTGTTTTTAGGACTCTGTATAATATTTTTTATTTCAGACAATGTATTCTTTATTTCTTGTTGATCCCTTATTAATTCTAGTTGATCTCTTTTCATATCCTCATAGGTCTTATCGATCTTTTCTAGGAAATTCTTGAAAAACCTTATAAGCGTAGATTTGAACTCTATATCCAGTCCCTTTTTGTCCTCCATTTCTTTCGTTTGTGATCTATTTTCTTGTGTCGGCATTTTCGCAGCTTCCCTGAGTTGGTAGCCTTAAAAGCCTCTGAGTTCTGCGTGGATGGGGTGGGGTTTCAGGGTAGAACCTACAGCCTTGGCTTCCGTCAGCCCCGCCCTATGTGGCTCCTGAGTCTCAGTAATCCCCAGGGTCCTTCAGTACTCGCTGCAAGCACTTCTGAGAGAAAGGTGCTCTCTATTTTCACCTGGAGAGACTAGACACAGTCTAGTCTCTCCCCCACTGAGCTAGGAACTGGGGTTCAGTTCAGTTGGAAGTGGAGTTGGAGGTGGCGTTCAGAGCAGTCTGGAGCTTTTGTCTCCTTCCCGCCAGGGCAATCCCGCGGCACAGCCAATCGTGCACGCCTCTGGGACCTCCTTTCACCACTCCCCCAGGGTTTCGCCTTACAGCCCAGATTCCTCTCTATGAGCCTGGGTCCCCGGGGTCTGGCCTAGAACTGTGGTTCAGAGCAGTCGGAACTGGGGCCCAGCACAGTCCAGAGCCTTTGTCTCCTTCCCACTAGGGCAATCTAGCAGCAAAGTCAAAAGTCCGTCCTCTGCGCACAATGTGCACACTTCCGGGGGCTCTGCCTTTCGCCACTCCCCCGGGATTCCGCCTCACAGCCCCGGCTCCCTCTGTTTGAGCCTTGGTCCCCAGGGTCTGGCCTAGAACTAGGGTTCAGTGCTGTCGGGTCTGGGGCCCAGCACAGTCGAAGCTTTTATCTCCTTCCCACTAGGGAACGCCAGCCAGGCACTCAGCCTCCCTCCTCTCCGGCTCCATCCTCTCCACGCGCCTTGTGTCTCCATACCTTAGGCTTTTACAGCTCCTCCGCTCTTCCTTCTGGTTTTCTCCTTGCTTCTCATTGTAGAATTTCCAGTCAGTCGACTTTTCTGTAGTTCTGGGTAATGTCCATTTTATATTTTAGTTGTATTTTATTGAAATTGTTGTGTGCGGCTGCGGCTAGGTGTTTACCTGTGCAGCCATCTTGGATTCTTCCCCAAAGATTACCTTTTTCATGATGTTCAATTTTCATATTACTCTTTTATTAGGTAGAATAGAGGCCTGGTGCTTGGGTGGGGGCCAGCTGGTTTGCTCTAAAGGGTGTCCTGAATCAGGGTGGGGGTTCCCTTGGGGCATGGGGTGGCCTGGGCGAGGGGCCTGTGGTGGGTTGTGGGTCAGCCACACCCCCCAGTGACTCAAGTGTTGGCACTGGTATCTGGGATTTATTTATGTTCTATAATTGAAACTTTGTAGCCTTAAGTGGAGGCCTGCGGTGGCCAGGGTGTGTGGAAAGCTTGGCTTCCTCCATTGTTGGGGAAACCCAAGCCTCCTGCTCATTCCATGAAGGCAGCCATCTTTGTTTGGTCAATTTGTATACCCACTCCTGATTGGCTAGTGGTGTGGCTTATAGGTGTAGCAGATTGTTAATTTGCATATTGCTTTTTTTTTTTTTTAGATTAGAGGCACAATAACACTTATTGTGTTATGTATTTATTTCAATTCTACAATTTCTATTTGCTTCACTTGCTTCTTTTTCAAATCTGTCTTTTTTTATAATGCTCTGTTCCTGCATCATGGATTAAATTCTTCCCTTTATATCAGACTATCTTCAGCCTGTAAGAGTTCTGTTCTCTTAGGTTTTTTATCACCTGTTACTGCGCCTGCTGACTTGTCACTGTGGGCCTGAATTCTGGCTCACCTTGGAAACAGCTGTCTTCCAGGGGAGCTCCAGCTCTGGCGCTGGGCAGTGTCCCTGTGGGGTGGCTTAGCTTTGGGCTTTGTTCAGCCCTTTCAGATTCACAGGTTCCCAACCATGTTTTTAAGTTATTAAGAAATAGCTCAGCCGAAACCGGTTTGGCTCAGTGGATAGAGCGTCAGTCTGCAGACTGAAAGGTCCCAGGTTCGATTCCGGTCAAGGGCATGTACCTTGGTTGCGGGCACATCCCCAGTAGGGGGTGTGCAAGAGGCAGCTGGTCGATGTTACTCTCTCATCGACGTTTCTAGCTCTCTATCTCTCTCCCTTCCTCTCTGTAAAAAATCAATAAAATATATTTTTTTAAAAAAAGAAAGAAAGAAAAGAAATAGTTCAGCCCGGCTGATGTGGCTCAAGCTATGAACCAAGAGGGAACGGTTTGATTCCAAGCCAGGGCACATGTCCAGGTTGCAGGCTCAATTCCCAATAGGGGATGTGCAAGAGGCAGCCAATCAGTTATTCTCTCTCATCACTGATTTTCTTTCTCTCTAAATTAATATATATATATATATATATATATATATATATATATATATTTTTTTTTTTTAATATGGCTGGGTACTTCAGTTGGTTAGAGAATTGATTGTCCCAATATGCTAAGGTTGTAGGTTCGATCCCTCATCAGGGCACATACAAGAATCAACCAATGGCCTGACTGGCATGGCTCAGAGGTTGAGTGTGGACCTATGAACCAGGACATCATGGTTAGATTCCCCGCACTTGACTGGGTTTGAAGCTTGATCCCTAGTTGGGAGGGGTTGGGGTGCAAGCCAGTCAATGATTCTCTCTCATCACTTACATTTCTATCTCTCTCCCACTCCCGCTCTGAAATATTCTAGTATATATAACTGGCCAGGCAATAGTCAGCCAAAATGGCTCAGTTAGTTGGGCATCCCTCTGAGCACTAAAAGGTTGCTGGTTTGATTCCCTAGCTGCTAGCAGGGCAGCACTTGCCAGAGTTGTGGCTGGATCCCTGGCAGGGGGTGGGCAGGAGGCAGCCTGTCAATGTTTCACTGTCACATTAATGTTTCTCTCTCCCTTAAAATCAATAAAAATATATATTTAAAAAATCAATCTATGAATGCATAAATAAGTAGAATAACAAATCAATGTCTCGCTCTAAAATAAAAAGATTGAATAGTTCAGACACCAAAACATGAACAATATCATCATGAGCTCCCATGGAGTTCCAAGTGCAACTCCGTGTCTGCCTGGATCTCCTTGCTACCCCTCCTGTGTCACCCGGGGACCACTACACGTGTTCCTGCCTTTACTGTACTTCTCTAACATACTACTCCACTGTAAATGTTTTTAAGCATCACATACTCATCATCCTTCTGTGGGCTGCCCTTCTCTCCCGTTGGGACTAACCCATGCTGGTGTCAGTCACACTCTGCCACAGAGCACCTCATTGCGTATGGTGAACATGCTCCCTCTCAAGATACTTGTGAACGCTGGCTTAAACTCTTTAAAAGTGATGATTTTGATTTGAAAGACAAAGAACGTCTTGAAAAAATTTGAAAAACAACAGTTACAAGCATTATTGGATGAAGATGGGTGTCAAACTCAAAAACAACTTGCAGAAAGAATCAACGTTGCTCAGCAAACAATTTCCGATCCTTTAAAGCAACGGGAAAGATTTTAAAGGAAGGAAAGTGGGTGCCACATCAACTGGAGGAAAGACAAATGGAAAACTGAAAAGTCATCAGTAAAATGTTGCTTCAATGGCATGAAAGCAAGTCTTTTTGCATAGAGTTGTGACTGGCAATAAAAAGTGGATTTATTTTGAGAATCCCAAATGCACAAAATCATGGGTTGATCCAAGTCAATCCGGGCAAGGCCAAATTGCTTCAGAAAGAAGACAGTGCTCTGCGTTTGGTGGGATCAGGAAGGTGTGGTGTATTATGAACTTCTAAAACCAGGTGAAATTGTTAATACTGATCGCTACCGACAAAGAATAATCAACTTGAAGCATGCTTTCATCGTGAAATGACCAGAATGTGCCAGAAGACACGGCAAAGTAATTTTGCTTCATGATGATGCTCCATCACACACTTCAAAACCAGTTAAAGACACATTAAGCCAAAACCAGTTTGGCTCAGTGGATGGAGCGTCGGCCTGCAGACTCAAGGGTCCCAGGTTTGATTCTGGTCAAGGGCATGTACCTTGGTTGAGGGCACATCCCCAGTAGGGGGTGTACAGGAGGCAGCTAATTGATGTTTCTTTCTCATTAATGTTTCTAACTATCCCTCTCCCTTCCTCTCTGTAAAAATTTAATAAAAAATATTTTTAAAAAAACAGACACGTGTAAAGATCTTGCCTGGAAGTATTAACCCACCCGCTGTATTCACCAGACCTTGTTCCTTCAGATGACCACTTGTTCCGATCGATGGCACACGCACTTTCTGAGCAGCACTTCAAAACGTACAAAGTGGAAAATTGGGTCTCTGAATGGAAAAACAAGGAAAGTTCTGCCGTAACCGGTTTGGCTCAATAGATAGAGCGTCGGCCTGCAGACTGAAGAGTCCCGGGTTTGATTCTGATCAAGGTCATGTACCTTGTTTGTGAGCACATCCCCAGTAGGGGTGTGCAGGAGGTAGCTGATCGATGTATCTAACTTTCTATTCCTCTCTCTTCCTCTCTCTCTCTCTTAAAATAAATAAATAAATTAATTAATTAATTAATTTAATTAAATTAAATATATATTTTTTAAAAAGTAAATTTCTATTGGGATGGTACCCATAAATTACCTGAAAAATATGGGAGCAATGGACGTTATTTGAATAAAGCACTTTTGATGTTTCTCTTGGAATTGTTTTCTTTGATTACAAAATCCGCATCGACCGAAACACCTAGTAAATGACATTCACAAACTTCCTTGGCGCAAGTTTGGATCTGCCCACAGACCAAGGCTGACCCTAGCTGAGCAAGACCACTCCCTGGACCCAGACAGGAGCAGCTGCCAGCTCCTTGCTCTGTGCTCAGTGGAGGGTGAAGTCAGAGGTCACAGAGTAGACCAGGAGGCTTGGTAGATGGTCCCTGTGAAGAGTGGCTCTCACTAGGATTCTTGGCACAAGACCCGTCATGATTTGGAAGAACCCCTCGGGCTGTTGTGTAGATGGACGGCCAGGGGTCCCGGGTGGCAGCCAGCCCCATAGGAGCTGTTGGGGTCATGTGGGCCACCTAGGTGAGTCCATGGTGGCTCCAGCAGAGTGGAGTAGCAGGAGGTCTGAGAAGTGGTCTAACCTGGGTGTTTTCAAAGCAGTGCCAGCATGACTTGCAAATAAATTGGATCCAGTGTGCAAGGAGCCCAGCAGGCTCCCAGGGTCCTAGCGGGAGCAAACTGCAGGGTGGAGGGTTGGGCACTGGTGAGTATTCCTGGGATGAGAGGTGGCCAGGCACAGGTTTGCTGTCTGGGTGGCTGAGCTAGGCCAGTCTCTGCTCAGAGTAACTGTGCCAGGAGAGCTAGGGGAGACTCCCAGAACCTGGTGGGATGAGAAAGAGGGTCTTGGGGTGGAGGTCTTTACAAATCAACTCAGAAATCAGGGCAACAGAACCAACAGCCTGGGGACAGGAAGTTGGCATCAGAGATGGCAGCCAGGGGCTACTGAAGGCCAAGATGCCAACTAGGTTGCAGCTCATAACCTAACAGGGTTTGCTGTGTGCCAGGCACTGTTTTAAGTGCATTTATTTACATACTTTTAACCACTCTGTAAGGGTAAGTACTGTTTTATCCCCTTTTTTTTATTATTATACTTTTGATTTTTCTTACAGAGAAGAAGGGAGAGCGAGCTAGAAACGTCAATGAGAAACATCGACCAGCTGCCTCTTACACACCCCCTACCGGGGATGTGCCCGCAACCAATGTACATGCCCTTGACTGGAATCGAACCTGGGTCCTTTCAGTCCACATACCGACGCTCTACCGCTGAGCCAAACCAGTTTCGGCTGTTTTATCCCTTTACAAATGGGAAATTGTGAGCAGCTAAGTAAATTTAGCCAAAATTACAGTCAAGTGTTTAGTCTGATACCAGAATCTTAGCTAAACTTCCTATGTGATGGTCACTCCGAAAGTGCTTATGAGCCCGAGCTGGTTTGGCAATCATTGGCCTATGGACTGAGGGTCCCGGGTTAGAGTTTGAACAAGGCAACCTTGGTTGCAGTTCCCCAGCCCTGGTCGGGTGCATGCAGGAGGTAACCGATCCGTGTCTCTCTCTCTCTCCCTACCACTCTTTAAAACGCAACGGAAAATTATCAGGTGAGGATTAACCAACAAAATGAAAAAGAAAAATGGACTTAAGAAAAACAGCTGCAACAGAACTAGAATTAACCCATAATTCAAGACATAAACCTAAATATTGTATCAAGGATATAGAATAAAAGCATTAAGAACAGCCAGGGGCCATGGCCAGTGTGGCTCACTTGGTTGGCCATCCTCCCATGAACCAAAGAATTGCCAGTCTGGTCAGGCACAAGCCTGGATTGCAAGCTCCACCTTTAGTAGGGGCATGCAGGAGGTAACCGATCCAATGTTTCACTCATATGGTAGATGTTTCTTTCTCCCTTCCTCTAAAAAGTCAATACAAAATCTTTTCAAGTCAGGTAAGAAATGATAAAGCCCCAATTCAGCTGGTTTCCTCTGGTTGGAAAAAGCAGCTGGGTGATGGTCGGGGACAGCGGGGACAATGGAATTTGAATCCTGGTATTTCCAATCTCTGGGCTTAAATTATTTAACATCAGGGAGCCTTCCTTTTCTTGGCTGTAAAATGGACAAAGCTCATTTTTAGGGATTCAAATGAAATGAAGCATGCCAAGTATAGACCTCTGTACCAATTCCATGGTGGCTAAGATATACACAATGAGGCCTGAGACCCAAATAGAATAGCTTGGGACCTTCTATCATTAAGTGATATTTAATGGTCATGACTCAAAAATCCATGGAGGGAAAATCCAATTCTTTTACCCCACCACCACCCCAGTTCTAATCCCCTCTGTAAAAGTAACCTTACTGGCAGATTAGTTCGGTTCTTGCCCCAAAGACAATAGGGAGCCAAGTGAAGGATTTTAATTACATACACATACTTTAATCCACCTTCCAGAAAACAAGTTCTTTCTAAACAGGGATAATATGAAATTTGGGGCCTAAGGCTGAAGGCACAGGAAAAGCCTTAATCAGGAATAGCAAATGGGAGCTGGTGACCTTGCCCTCTAGGAGTGAAAGGATAATTTCAAGAAAAACTAGCAAAAGTGATAAGAAAAATAAAGTATGGAAAAGATCTTTGATCAGTTTGTGTGTGGGGACCAATCTAGAAATGTTTGGATAAGATTTGTTAAAACAGGAGCCAAGCCCAGCCCCCGGGGCTCAGTGGTCAGGCACATGCCCAGGCTGTGGGCTAGACCCCTAGCAGGGGGCATGGAGGCAGCCAATCAATGAGATCATTGATGAGTCTCTCCCTTCTCTGAAATATATTTTTAAATTACCATCTGGAGTCCTGACCTGTGCTACAGTGGTTAAAACAGCCTGCACACCAAGGGGTCCAGATCAAGGGCAATTACCCAGATTGCAGGATCCCCACCCAGGTTGCCTGAGGAAGGCACAAATAGATGTTTCTTCTCTCCGCACTCCTTTGTCTCCTCTAAAAATCATGGAAAGATATCAACTCCTCTGAGTTAAAAAACATTACCACCTAGAGTAATGACCACCATCATTACCAACCCTATCCATTTTATTAATCCTGTAAAACTACAACTTATTAAACTTGCCATGCCCTGCAACCATCAGTATATTCTTTTAATTTTTATTTCAGAAAGGGAGAATTAATGATGCAAATCATTGATCAGCTGCCTCCTGCACACCCCCTACTGGGGATCAAAAGCCCACAACCAGGACATGTACCCTTAGCCAGAACAGAACACGGAACCCTTCAGTCCCCAGGCTGAGCCTCTATCCACTGAGCCAAATATTCTTTTAAAATACATCTAGACAACCTGTTAGGCACCTGTCAGTATTATCACAAAAACCCCAAGTTCATTAATAGCATCTAGTACATTAGAATTCGATGGTGGCCAATCTAGAAATCCTTAACATCAATTTTAATGTATGGCACAATCTGATTTTAGTCTTTGTACATACATAACCTATAAAAAGGTAGAGCTAGATGTGAACGGTGGTACTGCCTCACTGGTTACAGCTTTCACATCCCGAAGTCTTTTTGGAACCATCACTGAGACCAAAGAATCCACTTCATTTGCTTTAATATGTTTTATTGGAATTGTTTTGAAAAAGCCATATACCTATTTAAACAAGGGAAAGCTACCGATATTTGTTCCCAAATTTCTAGGCAGTTATTTTCCTCCGGCAAGTTGACAGCTGCTCACACTGGCTAACGCAGGAGAGATGGGAGTTCCTGGGATCTGCCCAACGCCAGATAGCATCCTTTGAGTGAGCAAAACCCTGAAATGTCATAAAAAGAGCATGTATTAGAACCATACAGGCAACTACCATCAAAAACATCTAGCAGCTGGGCAGGCAGGGAAGCTGCCACAGGGTGGAAAAGGGAGATGGTATGAGTGGATCAGATAGTTTCAAAGATCCTCAGAGAAATGCTCAGAGACTCTAGTCCAACCAGGTCATCACCACCACTCTGGGGTTTCAAGAAAAACCAGCAGACTCACCGTAGTAGCCAGAGAGAAGGCCTCTGGCTCTTGTCATAGCCTGAAGTGGCAGGAACCACCCATCACCTAGGCATCCCAGCCCTCCAGCAGGCTCAGTCCACCAGGTCAGCAGTGATCTCTGAGAGGGCGCGCTGGGCTGGGCTTCCAGAACACATGCTAGAAAGATGGAAATGGGGCCGCCATGAGGACAGAGGTAGGACCCACCCAGGCGCTCTTCTCAGAGACCCAAATATCCAGAGTTCCCCAAACGAGTCAGAACTTAATTTTTCACTTCAGAACCAGCGTCAGAGACTCTAGTCTGAGAAATCATCATTCCCAATTCAGGGAGATCTGGATCAGGGAAAGCCACTCTGGGAAGGGATCTAGTACATTCAAAGACACAGGGATGGCAAAGGAAAGAAGCGGGAAATAACATTACAACTGCACAGAATGTAGGGGACTTGGGAGTAGGAAAAGAAATAAAATATAAAGCCGAGACCAGTTTGGCTCAATGGATAGAGCGTCGGCTTGGGGACTGAAGGGTCCCGGGTTCGATTCCGGTCAAGGGCATGTACTGTGGTTGCGGGCATATCCCCAGTAGGGGATGTGCAAGAGGCAGCTGATCGATGATTCTCTCTCATTGATGTTTCTAACTCTCTATCTCCCTTCCTCTCTGTACAAAATCAATAAAAATATATTTTTTTAAAAAAGAAAAAGAAATAAAATATAGGGAGTTACAGATTTCTCAAAAGCAATTATCACAAAAGAAATGTAAGCCAAAAAGTGTCCCGTGGAAAATTGCCAAATGAAATGAAGTGGATACACTGCTGATTTGTTCACTAGATGGCAGCAGGCTCCGTAGAGCTCCATGCGAAGGTCGGAGCGGAAGATAGGGCGCTCTTACACCTACCACTCACCGTTCCTTAAGGATGACACCGGTGGACATCTTAAGCCCCTGATGGAGAAATGAAACACAGGAATGAGTGGTGAATAAGGGCTGCTAGCCACCAACTTCTTCCCAGGCAGCCCCGGGGGGAGGAGGTCAGCGCGCTGCGGTGATGGCGTCAGAGAGACACTCAGAGTCACCTGGAGTCATCATCCCCGTCCTAACCCGGGCGACCGCAGCCATCCCGTCTCGCACACCCACTTACCCTCAAGGCGCGGTGGGCCCGCCTGCGGGAATCTGCGGCCTATAGGGAAACCAAGCACGCGGCGAAAGCCGGACGACTCTGGCCGAGTCCCCCAAGCCCGGATTGGGTCCGTTCCCAGCAGTGGGTCACGCAAACATCAGAAGCTCTAGTCCGTGACGGCGATTCATCCTGCTTAGCCCGAGACTGCGGACCCTTCCCAGCACGGCCCCGTAGTATCTGCCGGGGAGCCCTGCACAGATGGGGGCGCCGCACCGCCACCACCCCCTCCTCTGGGGGCAGGTCGGCACGGAATCTCGCGCACACGGGCCATGGACCGGTTCCCCGGACAAAGAGACCGGCGGCGCCGGGGCCCGGCTATTTATAGCGGCGTGAGGCAGGGGCCTGGCGGCCGTAGCTGTCCTCTTAGATGCCTGCTTGCACCGGTGACACCTCCCCATTATTCATCCAAACAAAAATAAAATAAAGTGAGAGAGGCCATCAGTGAATGTTTCACCCTCTCCCGGGCAAATATTCAGAGATATTTTGTGAATTTTGAGAAACAAAAAACAGGTGCCCTGACTGGCCAGGTGGGAGGCAGCCCACGCCGCCGCGTGCGCGCGCAGCGAGCGCTCAGGGGGGACCTGGGCCGCGGGGGCCGCCGGGAGGGCCGCGGACTCCCGCCTCCTGCTCCCCACCAGGCCCGGTTTGGGGCCCCCGCCCTCTCAGGGACTGTGACCCCGGTACGAGCTGCCAACTCTGAATGAGCAGCCCCACTGGAGCCCACAGACCTGTCAGGCACACTCCTGTCATGTCTTTTTCTTCTTTAAACCTTCCTGGCACAATTGGCTGTAACAGACTGCACATGTTTAAAACACGTAATTCGAGCCCTGGCCGGTCTGCAGGTGTCAGCCTGCGCTCGGAAGGTCCGGGTTGGACTCGGGCCTAGGGCGGCGCAGGCTCCGACCTGGTCCCCGCTCGCGGGGGAGCGATGTGATGTTTCTCTGAATGCCTCTGGCCCCTGGCCTCTCCTGCTTGGACGTGTTTCCTGAAATCTATAGTTTTAAGTTTTTTCCCATAGCTTGGAGCAAACGGCCTGCCCCTGCAGATCAGATGCACCCCCCAGCCGCCTGGGGCGCCCCCTCTGCCTGAGCTGTGCACCCCCCAGACATCCCGTTCTCTTCCGAGGTTCAGGCAGCTCCCCACTGCTGGGCAGCCCTGACCCAGCCCTGTATCAGAGAACCCAGCCCCCTCGGGCTGACCACCACGGCTCCGCGGCGGGGAGGGAGGCGATGCCAGCTCTTAAACTCACGTCTCTTGGCGTGGGCCTAACGCCTCTCCCTTCCACTCTCTCAAAATCAATGGGAAAGTATCCTCGAGTGAGGATTAGCAAAAAATAAAACACAAAATTCGATCTTTTTTAAAACCATTCTAACTTTGCCGAAACCGGTTTGGCTCAGCGGTAGAGCGTCGGTTTGCCGACTGAAAGGTCCCAGGTTCGATTCCGGTCAAGGGCATGTACGTTGATTGCAGGCACATCCCCAGTAGGGGGTGTGCAAGAGGCAGCTGGTCGATGTTTCTCATCTAACATCGACATTTGTAACTCTCTATCTCTCTTCCTTCCTCTCTGTAAAAAATCAATAAAATATATATTTTTAAAAAAACACCATTCTAACTTTTTTAAGTGTCCACTTCAGCAGTGTTAAGTATATTCACATTGTGGTGTAACCGACCTCCAGAACTTCCAGGAAGCAACTCGGCCCCAATTCCTTTTGCCTGTCCCACTCTGAGTTGACCCAAAGCAGTGGAGGTGTTCAGAGGCTATGACAGCACTGTGTGGAAGGTATCGTGGGAAGCAAACCAGTTGGGGTGGGTGGCAATAGCCAGGCACTATTTTCCCACCAATTTTAAAAAATATATCTTTAGCCGGGACCAGTTTGGCTCAGTGGATAGAGCGTCGGCCTGCAGACTGAAGGGTCCCGGGTTCGATTCCGGGCAAGGGCATGTACCTTGGTTGCGGGCACATCCCCAGTAGGGGGTGTACAAGAGGCAGCTGATCGATGATTCTCTCTCATCGATGTTTCTAACTCTCTATCTCTCTCTTCCTCTCTGTGAAAAATCAATAAAATATATATTAAAAAAAAATATATATATATATATATATCTTTATTGCCCTAGCAGGTTGGGCTCAGTTGATAGAGTGTCAGCCTGCAAACTGAAGAGTCCCGGCTTTGATTCTGGTCAAGGGCACATACCCATGTTTCAGGCTTGATCCCCAGTATGGAGTGGGCAGGAGGCAGCTGTTCAACGATTCTCTCTTATCATTAATATTACTAGTCTCTCTCCCTCTCCCTTCCTCTCTGAAATCAATAAAAATATATTTTTTTAAAAGATACGTTTTTATTGACTTCGAAGAGAGGAAGGGAGCAGGAGTGAGATAGAAACATCAATGATGAGAGAATCATTAATCAGCCGCCTCCTGCACGCACCCTACTGAGGATCAAGCCCGAAACCCAGGCTTGTGCCCTGACCAGGAATCAAACTATGGCCTCCTGCTTCCAGAGTAGAAGTTCAACCACTGAGCCACACCAGCAGGGCAAACATAAGGTTTTATCTTCCCTAACCAAGAACACAGGAGCGAATGGTTTACACATTCCAGACTGTCCAGGACAGACCAGCGTTGGTTCCATCCCTCTTCAATAATGTTCTTTAAAAATAAAACTAATCATGCCCTACCCAGTTTGGCTCAATGGATAGAGCATCAGCCTGAAGACTGAAGGATCCTAGGTTTGATTCTGATCAAGGACACAAGCCTGAGTTGCAAGCTTGATCCCTAGTGTGGGGCATGCAGGAGGCAGCTGATCTATGATTCTCTTTCATCATTGATGTTTCCATCTTTTCCTCTCCCTCTCTGAAATCAATAAAAAAAACAACCCTAAATAATTATTTTAAAAATAATTATATACACATATATATAAATGCCTAAGCAACTGTTCGACTGGTCACTACGATGCACACTGACCACCAGGGGGCAGATGCTCAACGGAGGAGCTGCCCCTGGGCGTCAGTGTACTTCCACAGCAGGACCACTGCTCAGTTGACTGACAGACACCAGACACAGGGCTCACAGCTGGCCACTGCAATCCAGAGACCCAGCTTGCGGCTGGCCACTGCATCCTGGCCAGCACACCCCGGAGACTGCAGCAGAGCAGCAGGGAGCCTACCGAGCAGCAGCAGTGGCAGGTGCAGCGGGGCCAGGATGAGCAGGAGTGGCAAGCAGAAGCATCAGGCAGCGTTGAACTGTTGGACTGCCAGTTTTGGCCCAATCCCCGCAGGCCACGCTGAGGGACCCCACTGGTGCACAAATTCGTGCACTGGGCCTCTAGTAAAAGATAAAACTAATCAGAAAGGCCGAAACCGGTTTGGCTCAGTGGTAGAGGACGGTCTGCGGACTGAAAGGTCCCAGGTTCAATTCCGGTCAAGGGCATGTACATTGGTTGTGGGCACATCCCTGGTAGGGGGTGTGCAAGAGGCAGTTGGTCGATATTTCTCTCTCATTGATGTTTTTAGCTCTCTAGCTCTCTCTCCCTTCCTCTCTGCAAAATATCAATAAAATATATATTTAAAAAAAAAAAACTAATCAGAAAGGAACCCTGGCCCCTCTCTACACACATTTTGACAATCAACATATTTAGGACATACCTGAAAGGCTAATGAATATTCTGTTGAGACCCTCGCCTGAGATCTCCCCTAGAATTCCTGTCACCCAAAGATAAAAGCCTCAAGACAAAGGAGCCACTATGCTCTCACTAGAGCATGCCATGACTTGTATCTTTGCTGTTTTTCTCCTAAACTCTAAAGAAAACCACAAGACTGTCCACCAGCGGAGCAATAGGCAGTGGCAGCTCGTCCCAGGCTAACCTCCTGAACCCGTCTTTAAAGCCCACTTTTCTCTGACTTTCTCACTCCTATTGCTCTTCGAAAGGCCTTTCTTTGTTCCAGAGGCCTGGCTGGACGCATGTGAAAATTTTCCTACAGGAAATCAAGACTCCACACACTACCAGTGGGCCCAGGCAGAACCACTCTGGGCCCAGGTCCCTTCTGGTAACTTTTTTTTTTTTTAATTGATTTGAGAGAGAGGGAAACATTGACTGTTGTTCCACCTAGTTATACATTCATTGGTTGATTCTTGCATGTGTCCTGACTGGGCATCAAACCTGAAACTGGCTCACCAGGATGATGCTCTAACCAACTGAGCCACCTTGCCAGGGCCTGTCCGCTAACATTTTGAGCAAAAGCCACATATAACAAGGTGACTTGAACTTCTGAAGTATACAAAATCAGTCTCCTTTTGGAGTCACATGATTCAGACACAGTGAGCATACAGTAAAGCTTGGAAGAATGCAATTGTGGATGCAGAAAATACCCTTCACTTTCTTCTGCTATTATCTGCCCTACCTTCTCCCAAGATTCCAGGCTTCCATCAAAAAATCTCTCCCAGCAGGCCAGTGCGACTCAGTGGTTGGCTCTATCCCCAGAGGGGATGTGCAGGAGGCTGCCAATCAATGATTTCTCTCATCTATGTTTTTATCTCTCTGTTCCTCTTCCTTCCTCCCTCTAAAAATAAAAATAGAAATAAATTTTTTTAAAAAAATCTCTTCCAAGAATCCTGTGGTATTCAATACATTTCCACCTGTGGCTGATGTTCCAAAGTGATTTTGCTTGAAATTTCAAGATGTGTCATGTGCACAAGTAGACAACGGCTTACATTCACTTCCCTAATGAGTTGATTGAACTTAATTGGTCTAGCCTCAGGAATTCTCTTTTCTGCTCTATCACACTGTTACTAGAGATTTCCTAACCTCACTGCCTTTCCGGCCTTCAGGCTCACTGACAGCAATGAGCCTGCCACCACTGGGGCTCCTGGCAGCACAGACGCTTCCTGCTCCCCACCTCCCGGAAAACACCCTCCGGGGTAGCCTCTGGTGCAAGGTTTTCTTAACTTCGGTTGCACGTTAGAAACATCTCAGCAACTTGAACTCTGTACAATGCCTTACTTCGCCCACTCCGAGATTCAGAATCGACTTGGGAGAAGGCCTGGCATGTGTGTGTGTGTGTGTATTTTTTTTAAATATATATTTTATTTTTTTACAGAGAGAAAGGGAGAGGGAGAGTTAGAAACATTGATGAGTGAAACACCAATCAGCTGCCTCCTGCACGCCCCCCATTGGGTATGTACCACAACCAAGGTACATGCCCTTGACCAGAATCGAACCTGGGACCCTTAAGTCCGCAGGGAGATGCCCTATCCACTGAGCCAAACTCGTTAGAGCTATATATTTTTTGTTTTGTTTTGTCAATCCTCATCCGAGGTTATTTTTTCCAATACTTTTTAGAGAGAGTGGAAGGGACAGAGAGAGAAACATTGATGTGAGAGAAACATCAGAAACATCTGACTTGTTGCCTCCTGAACACACTCTGATAGGGCTGGGCATCGAACCTGCAGCCCAGGTACTTCCCCTTGACTAGGAATTGAACCCAAGACCCTTTGGTGTGCAGGCTGTCATTCTATCCAGCAACACCAGCCAGGGGCATAAGTTTTTTTTCTAGCCTTCCCAAATACACACACACACACACACACACACACACACAATTTTTGGGGGGGTATAGCAAAAGGTGAAAATTTATTGAGAAACAAGCACAGACTCTCATGTGGAAAGGGGAAGAGTCCCATTGATCCCTTTTCTCTATGGTTAATAAAGGCTGCAGATCTTTGTGCCTTGATATCCCCTCTAATTGTTCACTATCTCCCTAGATTGGTTACTATACCAACTTGAGAGCTCAAACCTCACATAAAGTACGTGAGGTTCCCTCTTTTTCTCCCTCATTGTTTCCCTATACCCTCTAAAAATATATTTTTATTGATTTCAGAGAGGAAGGGAGAAGAGACACAGAAACATCTATGATAAGAATCAACTGACTGCCTCCTACCTGCCCCACACTGGGGATCTAGCCTGCAACACAGCATGTGCCCTTGACCGGAATGGAACTGTGACTTCCTGGTTCATAGGTCAATGCTCAACCACTGGTCCATACTGGCCTGGCCCGAATGATTTTAATACCACTAGGTTAAAGAACCAGAACTTGAATGGCTTGAAGCTAAGAGATTTATCCCCTATATTGTACTTTGTATATTCTATTATCATAGGTTATATTATACTTTACCTATCTGTGACTAAAACAGGCCTTTGAGAATTGGCTGTTACCAAAAGAACTGACTCCTTTCCTCTACAAGCTTTGCGAAGGGCTTCCTGAACGTTGTCATTTCTAAGATGTTTGGTTTCCCCAGAGGGTAATTTATTGAATGTGGAGTTTTAATTTTGACTTCAGAGCAGGTATTCCGGGCTGTTTCTGGCAGGAAGCAGGCTGGGACTCAGGGAGAGGCGGTGTTCAGGACTAACTCTGCCAGGCAGGGAGGACCCCCCCCCCTCCCGGAGAGGGGGAGGGGGGGACTTGGTGGGAGGAAAGCCCATTTTCCGTCTCCCCAGCTCTAACAGCTTTTCTCTCCCCTTTGGGCATTAAACTTGCTATTACTTTAAATTGCTATTCCTTTGAGATTGTCCATAAGAAGGACAAAGGGGAACCGATGGTTAAAACAGGGACAAAAACACTGCTCAGAACCAGACTCGAACAGCCCAATGCCAAGTGTCCGGGCTGTTTGAAAGTAGCCCGGCACCCAAACATCACTTGCGCGCATTTTGTCCTGGATGTGATTGCAGCGACACCCTCACATGCTCACCTACAAAAGAGCTTTAGGATGCCTGACCTGTAGAGGGTGGTGGGGCAGGGTTACTGGGGAGACAAAGAACCTGGGATAGTACCTACCCCATCCTCTGTGGCCACACCCTCAAACTCTTCAGCACATTTCTGCTCAGAATGCCCTTAGAACTGCGGAGTGAGGCCACTGGACAAGACAAAAGGAGGCAGCCGGAACTGAGAGGATAAATAATTGCATATGATCTCCAGCTGGGTTTACAGAACCAGAGTGTAAACCTGCACCTCATTTTTGCTGGTTTGCCCTCCCTCAAATGTAAATGTATTTACTGTGTAACAGAAAGAAAGATTGGAAGACTCACAGGTTAGAAGTGGGCACTGAAAAGCTCTGCCCACATGAGTGCAAGTGAGGACCCATAACCCCCTGCTCTCGGCCTTTAACCCGCACCAGCCTCTCTACCCAAACCCCTTTGGCTGCTCCAGCCCCTACTTTCCCTATAACAAGTCCCACCCCAATCAAATGGCCACCTAAGATTGGTTTTCTGATACCGATGTCATTTACCAACTAGAATTAAGTCCCCACCAAATAGCCAGAGCCATGGCTTTTAACGTGTGCACCTTTCTTCAGAAGCTCTCCCTCTGACCGGCTATGGAATGCAGGTATTTCAGAAGAGTCCATTAACTTGCCAAATAAAACCAGGCACAATTACTAACATTTTATTTTTCATCCTTAACTTACAAATTATAAAAAAGAAAAAAATGACTTTTAATCTGTTTACAAAGTCTCCACTTCCAAAAAAAAAAAAAAATACGACAGAGGGTGGCAGTGTTGATGCATTTAAGAAAGAAAAAGACACCCTAGAGAACCCAATCACATTACATGCCAAGAATTCTAGAGGACACATTAGTTATATCAAGAACAAACAAGCAAGTTAAACATGTTCACCTGACTTTAGATTGAACTAAAAGTTAACAAAAATATACACATAGGGCAACAGCAAGGTCCTTAGATCCCCTTAGAGAAAAATATGAAAAAAATAAGGTAGGGCCCCTTAATCCACCTCCTCAATGGTGGGGCCAGAGCCAGAAGCCCCTTTGGGGGCCTGAGCCCCAAAGCCAGCAGCGGGGCCCCCCGCGCCCTGGTACAGTCCGCTGATGATGGGGTTACACACCTGCTCCAGCTCCTTCCTCTTGTGCTCGAACTCCTCCTTCTCGGCCAGCGTGTTGGCGTCCAGCCAGGAGATGACCTCCTGGCACTTGTCCAGCACCTTCTTCTTGTCCGCCTCGCTGATCTTGCCCTTGAGGCCCTCGTCCTCCACGGCGCTCTTCATGTTGAAGGCGTAGGACTCCAGGGCGTTCTTGGCGGCCACCCTCTCGCGCTGCACCTCGTCCTCGGCCTTGTACCTCTCGGCCTCCTGCACCATGCGCTCGATGTCCTCCTTGCTCAGGCGGCCCTTGTCGTTGGTGATGGTGATCTTGTTGGCCTTGCCGGTGCTCTTGTCCATGGCCGTGACGTTCAGGATGCCATTGGCGTCGATGTCAAAGGTCACCTCGATCTGGGGCACGCCCCTGGGGGCCGGTGGGATGCCGCTGAGCTCGAAGCGCCCCAGCAGGTTGTTGTCCCTGGTCATGGCCCTCTCGCCCTCGAACACCTGGATCAGCACGCCCGGCTGGTTGTCCGAGTAGGTGGTGAAGATCTGCGTCTGCTTGGTGGGGATGGTGGAGTTGCGCTTGATGAGGGCGGTCATCACGCCCCCGGCCGTCTCCAGCCCCAGCGACAGGGGCGCCACGTCCAGCAGCAGCAGGTCCTGCACGTTCTCGGACTTGTCCCCCATCAGGATGGCCGCCTGCACCGCTGCCCCGTAGGCCACCGCCTCGTCGGGGTTGATGCTCTTGTTGAGGTCGCGGCCGTTGAAGAAGTCCTGCAGCAGCTTCTGCACCTTGGGGATGCGGGTGGAGCCCCCCACCAGGACCAGGTCGTGGATCTGGGCCTTGTCCAGCTTGGCGTCGCGCAGCGCCTTCTCCACGGGCTCCAGCGTGCCCCGGAACAGGTCCGAGCACAGCTCTTCAAAGCGGGCCCTGGTGATGGACGTGTAGAAGTCGATGCCCTCGAACAGCGAGTCGATCTCCAGGCTGGCCTGCGTGCTGGACGACAGAGTCCTCTTGGCCCGCTCGCAGGCGGTGCGCAGCCGCCGCACGGCCCGCTTGTTCTGGCTGATGTCCTTCTTGTGCTTCCGCTTGAACTCCTCCACGAAGTGGTTCACCAGCCTGTTGTCAAAGTCCTCGCCGCCCAGGTGGGTGTCGCCGGCCGTGGCCTTCACCTCGAAGATGCCGTCGTCGATCGTCAGGATGGACACGTCGAACGTGCCCCCGCCCAGGTCGAAGATGAGCACGTTGCGCTCCCCCTTGCCCGTGCGGTCCAGGCCGTAGGCGATGGCGGCCGCCGTGGGCTCGTTGATGATCCGCAGCACGTTCAGCCCCGCGATCACCCCCGCGTCCTTGGTGGCCTGGCGCTGCGAGTCGTTGAAGTAGGCCGGCACGGTGATCACCGCGTTGGTCACCGCGTAGCCCAGGTACGCCTCGGCGATCTCCTTCATCTTGGTCAGCACCATGGACGAGATCTCCTCGGGGAAGAAGGCCTTGGTCTCCCCCTTGTAGCTCACCTGCACCTTGGGCTTGTCGCCGTCGCTGATCACCTGGAACGGCCAGTGCTTCATGTCCGACTGCACCACCGCGTCGCCGAACTTGCGGCCGATCAGCCGCTTGGCGTCGAACACCGTGTTCTGCGGGTTCAGCGCCACCTGGTTCTTGGCCGCGTCCCCGATGAGCCGCTCGGTGTCGGTGAAGGCCACGTAGCTGGGCGTGGTGCGGTTGCCCTGGTCGTTGGCGATGATCTCCACCTTGCCGTGCTGGAACACCCCCACGCACGAGTACGTGGTGCCCAGGTCGATGCCGATGGCCGTGGTTTTAGCCATGTCTGCGCCCTGCTCTCTCGCCGCGCTGGGCTCGGCCTTTCCTGGAAGCGGCGGTTCCGGCCGGGAACGGGAACGGGAACGGGAAGCGCGGTCTCTTCCGAAGCGGGAGGCTGCCGCGGGCTGCGGAGGCCGGTCCTCGGAGCTGCGGGTCTGCGGAGGGCGGGTGGCGACCACCGGCGGGAAGAGCGCGGGGCGGACAGGTCGTAGCGGGCTCGCTGCTCCGCGGGGCGGGCGCTGCGCTTATAATCCCCATCGAGCCCCGCCCCCCGCCCGCGCTCGCCCAATCCCCGGGCTCGGCGGGGCGGCGGGTCGGGAACGTTCCAGGGGCTTCCCGGCGCGCCCGGCCCCCAGGCTCCCTCTGGCCAATCAGCGCCCTGGGCGCCGCCCTCCCAGAACTCTCCAGACGCTTCTGGGCCCGAGGGGCGGGGCGCGTCCGCAGGGGAGGCAGCGGCCTCGGAAGTGGGGGTGCTGGCACCGCCCTCTCTGTGGGGTCCCGCCCCCGCCCCCCGCCGCTCGGCTGAATCGGCCACGGAGGGGGTGTAGGGTGGTGGCGCTCTAGCTGGTTGGTTTCCGAGCGGAAACTTCCGTGGTTTCTTAGGAGGGTGGGTACGTGCGGGCCAAGGCGACTCTGATTGGCCCTTGGCGCTGACGGACGCGGCGCTGGGGCCGCTCGCGGGGTTCCCGCCGCCCGCCGCGGCTGCGGAGGACGGCCCCGGCCCTCGCGGCGTTTCCCTGCTCATTTGTAAAACGGGAAGCAGAAAAGAGGTCACGCGATATCGTTTTGACATCAAGTTTACTCTACACGGAATATCTGGGGGTGGGGACATCTAAATTTCCAAAAGAAAAGCAATCAGGTAAATAGGCAGCTCTTCCCCCCATATTTTATTATTTTAAATACATTTTTTATTGTCGGGAGTATTACAGATTATCCTGTTTTTCTCCCCTTACCCGCTCCTCCCAGCCCCTCACACCTTCCGGAACTGGATGTTCTTAAACTGGAAGAGGGAACGTGCTGGATGGGGGAGGGAAGGAGCCGGGCGTGGTGAGGTGGGGGCAGGGAGTGGGGAGCGAAAGGGTGGGGGAGAAAGGCCTGGCGGGTCCTCTGCATCCCTGTTCTCCCCCAGTCTCTCCCTCCCCTTTGCCTGGGGCCAGCCTCCCGCCAGAGAAAGGAACAAATGTTTTGCTATAGAATTTGTCTTGAAGGCCTTTCGGGCTTCCCTCTCACTCATCCTTCGGGGCCTGGTCCCAGCCTCTCCCTCCCTCCTCTCTGCCTTCTCCTTTCTGGCTTCAGCTGCCTGTGGCCTAGGCCCAGGGTTAGCCTCAGTCCCTGCAGCCGCAGGCCCTCCCAGGATTTTAAAATAAATGCAATGGTGAGTCTGCCAGGGAGGAGTCTGCGGGATGTTCAGTTCTCTTTAACACCGTGGCCAGGTGGCTGTGGACCCAGGAACCAGGAGGTCAAGGTTCAATTCCCAGCCAGGGCACATGCCCTGATTCCACTGGATCCCCAGGGGGTGGGGGGGATAGCTGACCAATGATTCTCTCTCATCATTGATCTCCCTCCCTCCCCATCCTCTCTGAAAACAATAAAATATACGTGTATATTGAACAGCATCATGGCGCAGCTGGTCGGCAGGGGGCCAGTCTTAAGCTAACAGGCGGGAATCACCCAGTGAGGTGGGAGGGTTGGGGGGATCCTGGCTCCAGTTCCAGCTCCTCTAAACTTCAGGTTATTTGCGGTGCACATAATTCACCCACTTGCTTATCTTGTCCCCCATTCCAACTCAACTGCGCATTCCCCTCCCTTCTGTTTGAAAGATGGTCACTGGTCATTTATTTTGGCTTTTTTCCTTCTTCATCCTTTTGGGCATCAGGACCCCCTGTTAGGTGCCTGAAATGAAAATGTGAGGGACATTAAAGCAAATGTAAGGCCCTAGCTAATTTGGCTCAGTGGATAGAGTGTGGGCTTATGGACTGAAGGGTCCCGGGTTCGATTCCAGTCAAGGGCACATGCCTGGGTTACAGGTTTGGTCCCCATTTGGGAGGCATGCAGGAGGCGGCCGGTCAATGATTGTCTCTCATCATTGATGTTTCTATCTCTCCCTTCCTCTCTGAAACGAATAAAATATGTTTTAAAAAGTAAAGCAAAAGTAAGGGGCTCACAACCCACTGAAAGGACTTGTTGCTACAGCCTCGTGTCTTTTTTTGGCTAAATCCTTATCCGAGCATGTGTTTTTATTGATTTTTAGAGAGAGGAAGGGAAAGAGAGAAACATCAGTGGATTGCCTCCTGGCGCCTGGGGATCAAACCTGAAACCCACTTATGTGTCCGGATCAGCAGTACAGGAGGATGCTCCACCAGCAGAGCCGCCGGACAGGCCCACCCACGTGTATTTTTAAAATTGAATTTGTGTGGGGGATATTGGTTAATACCAATAAGTAGTTTCAAGAGTGTAATCTATAATAAGTCACTTGTGTATTGTGTGCTCACCCAAAGTCAAGTCTCCTCCTGCCACCATTCATTCCCACGGACCCTCTTCTGCCTGCCCACCCTGTATCCACAGCACAGAAAACCAGCATGCAAGCGGGAGGGGCCTTTTACCGAAGGGAAAGAGTCTTGCTTTTGAACATCTTGTTCAATTGGCATTACACTCACACACACACACACCATCAAAACACCAAGCCAAGGACATCCAGCTGGTTTATTCTCTTTTAATTTGTCTTTATTGTTGAAAGTATTATGAATACCCCCCTTCTCCCCACATTGACTTCCTCAAGCGTCACCCCCGTCTGCTCCCCCGCAAGCCTACTGCACTATTTTTGTTGTTGTTAATCCTCACCAGAGGAGTTTTTTCCTTGCTTTTCAGCGATTAGAGGGGGTCAGGGGGAAAGAGAGAGAAATGTCAACTGGTTAAATCTGATACGTGCCCTTGGCCAGGAATAAGCCAAAGACCTGTGGGTGCTGGTGCTGGTGCTGGGCCAACACTCTAACCACTGAGTCACACTGGCCAGGCTAGTTATGATTTACTCAAACTGATCTAATGTTGCAAAAGGTTGTTCGAAAGATGCTGTGTGTGTGTGTGTGTGTGTGTGTGGCCCTGGCTGGTGTGGGTTACTGGTTGGAGTGTCAGCACAAAGCACCAAAGGGTCTCAGGTTTGATTCCTGGTCAAGGGCACCTGTCTGGGTTACCAGTGGAGCCCCGTATGCCTGGCTGGTGAGGGCACGTGGGGAGGCAACCAATGGCTGATGTTTCTCCACTCAACACACTCCTTCCTTCCCTTTCACTCTTTGAGGAATAAAAAATAAATAAATAAATAAATGGAAAAAGTATCTTTGGGTGAGGATTATCAACAAAAATAGAAAAGACGCTATGTGTGTTTGTAAGTAGTAACCTTTTTTTTACTCCAGTTGTAGCTCCCTAATGAATTAAATCTAAGAAATTCTCTATTTCTTTATATAATCTGGGAATTCTTCAAACTTCCATCTTTTTTGTTTTATATTTTATTGATTTTTTTTAAATACAGAGGGATAGATAATTAGAAACATCAATGAGAGAGAAACACCCATCAGCTGCCTCCTGCACACTCCCTACTGGGGATGTGCCCGCAACCAAGGTACATGCCCTTGACCGGAATCGAACCTGGGACCTTTAAGTCCGCAGGCCAACATTCTACCCACTGAGCCAAACCGGTTTTGGCCAAACTTCCATCTTAACTGCCCAATGTATGAGCACTTATCCAGGCTCCTTAAGCCACCCCACCCCCTCCGCCCTTTAGCTTCCTCACCATCAGCTGCTACCAGCTGCAGCCTAATTCTCTCCTTCCTCGTCTACAAATCTGCAATTTGGAATACTTTTTTTTTTTTTAAGTTTGTGTTGTTATTAATCCTCACTGGAGGATATTTCCCCATTAACTCCTTTTTTAGAGAGAGTGGAAGGGAGGGGCAGAGACAGAAACATCCATGTGAAAGTGACACATCAATTGGTTGCCTCCCACATGGCGCTGGTTGGGGATTGAGATCCAACTGGAATGGAAGCTAGCGCCCTTCAGCCCAGAGCCAGTCCTACCGCTGAGCCAAGCAGGGGCTGGGCTGCTTCCTTATTGGTTGGAAGCAAAGGGCGGCACTGTCTCTACTGCCTGGCAGGAAAACTTGGTGATGGGGGCTCAACTCGCCTCCTGGCGAATAGCAGGAAAAATCCACTAGAAATGCTGTTTTCCATGAATCACAGTCATCTGCACCATAGCTTAACTACTTTTTGAAAATATCTCTGTGGATTGATATTTGAAAAACCAAAATCAAAACCAGCCACCTGTTTTTCCTCGTTTTGCCTTAACCTGGGTTCTAATAACCCTTAGTCTTAGTTCCACCTATTTGAAAAATATCTCTGTGGATTGATATCTGGAAACCTAAACATCTAGATATGTTTTCTATTTCCTGAGAAGAAAGGAGACTCTTTAATTTTTGTCTTTCAGCCGAGACCGGTTTGGCTCAATGGATAGAGCGTCAGCTTGGGGACTGAAGGGTCCCAGGTTCGATTCCGGTCAAGGGCATGTACCTTGGTTGCAGGCACATCCTCAGTAGGGGGTGTGCAAGAGGCAGCTGGTGGATCTTTCTCTCATCGATATTTCTAACTTTCTATCTCTCTCCCTTCCTCTCTGTACAAAATCAATAAAATATATTTTTTAAAAAATTTTGTCTTTCATATACACTAATGCTTCCCATGGCAAGAACCTCGTCACAGCCCAGCCAGTGTGGCTCAGTGGTTGAACATCAACCTATGAGCCAGGAGGTCACAGTTCCATTCCGTGTTGTGAGCTCAATCCCCAGTCAGGGATGTGGAGGAGACAGCCAACCAGTGATTCTCATCATTGATGTTTTTATCTCTCTACCTCTTTCTCCCTTTCAGAAATCAATAAAAATAAATATATTTTTTAAAAAGAAAATTACTGCCGGGACCGGTTTGGCTCAGTGGATAGAGCGTCGGCCTGCGGACTGAAAGGTCCCGGGTTCGATTCCGGTCAAGGGCATGTACCTTGGTTGCGGGCACATCCCCAGTGAGGGGTGTGCAAGAGGCAGCTGATCGATGATTCTCTCTCATCGATGTTTCTAACTCATTTCAGTGTATAAATATAGAAATGTAACCCGCCATTCTTCAGAGCATTATCTCAATCCATTGAGGTTCTGCTTCCTGGCATATGTTGTCAGTTTGGCTCAAATAAACTCACAAAAATTCTTCACAGGTTTCAATGTTTTTTTCCTGTTAACACTTGGCAATATCAGCAGGATTCCAAAGAAGCTCACGCAGGACCGCCTTGCGGACTGGGCCTCGGTGCTAGGATCCAGCAGGGGCCCATTGAGCCCCGCCGGCTCCCGCCCTATCAGGTGAATTTGGTGAGCTGTCTCTTGGATCCAGGACCTTCCCTTGTTTTGGTAGTGAGTCTCACTTTATTTGAGCTGTGTTTTAAAATCCTGGAGGTGGAACTAAGACTAAGGGTTAATAGAACCCAGGTTAAGGCAAGACTGGAGGAAAAACAGGTGCTGGTTTTGATTTTGGTTTTTCAATTGGAATTGCTTTCTGAGAGTCTGAGCAAAAAACCTCTGCTAAACTCGTTCAGCTCAGAAGATAAAGGGCCACATCCTCCCTCCTGCCCGATTCTCGGGTGTTCTTAGGCGACTAAGCACCTTGTGGAGGTGTCAGAGGTCATCCCTCACACCGTGAAGGAGCCCCATAGGGAAATTCCAACTCAGCTGTAATTAACTGACTGGCTCGTCCGGGGGGAGCGCCCATAAGACCTGGTAAGCCAGTGCCCTGAGCCCTTCTGGCTGTTTTATTTTTATTTATTTATTTTTAATATATTTTATTGATTTTGTACAGAGAGGAAGTGAGAGAGATAGAGAGTTAGAAACATCGATGAGAGAGAGTCATCGATCAGCTGCCTCTTGCACACCCCCAACTGGGGATACGCCCGCAACCAAGGTACATGCCCTTGACCGGAATCGAACCCGGGCCCTTCAGTCCCCAAGCCGACGCTCTATCCACTGAGCCAAACCGGTCTCGGTCCTTCTGGCTGTTTTAGACAGCCAGGAGGGAAACCAAGGCACGTAAGAGGGTTGAATTGCGACATGAGGGGTGACAGCCTCATGGAGCTCATCCCATAAGCAGTACAGTTTGCAACCCACTACATGACACCCCTAGAAAAATTTGCTCAGACTCTGCAGATATTCAATAATAATAAGTTTTAGCTGAAACCAGTTTGGCTCAGTGGTAGAGTGTTGGTCTGTGGACTGAAAGGTCCCAGGTTCGATTCCGGTCTAAGGCCATGTACCTTGATTGCGGGCACATCCCTGTGGGGGGTGTGCAGGAGGCAGCTGGTCGATGTTTCTGTCTCATCGACGTTTCTAGCTCTCTATCTCTCTCCCTTTCTCTCTGTAAAAAATCAATAAAATATATTGGGGGGAAAAAAAGAATTCGATTTAACTGTTAGAACATATGATCCTGGCTATTCTGACCTGTTCCAATTACCGTGTTTCCCCAAAAATAAGACATCCTCAGAAAATAAGACCTACTTACAGGTTTCCTTCTGAGTGAAATATAAGGCATCCCCCCCAAAAAAATAAGCCTCCCCCCAGGCTAAACATGAGAGATTTGGTCCACTGATTCTGAAAGAAATGGAGTCACAAGAAATTCACCAGGAAACTCAGAAATTGGATTGTTTTTTTTTTTTTTTTTTTTTTTTTTTTTTTTTTTTAAATATTTATCTTCTATATTTCTTTTAGAAGATTTGGTCCCTGACAATTTTTTTTTTTTTAACCAATATTTCCTTCTTCTTATCTTTTTTTTTTTTTTTTTTATTTTTTTATAATATTTTATTGATTTTTCACAGGGAGGAAGAGAGAGGGATAGAGAGGTAGAAACATCGATGAGAGAGAATCATCGATCAGCTGCCTCTTGCACACCCCCCACTGGGGATGTGCCCGCAGCCAAGGTACATGCCCTTGCCCGGAATCGAACCCGGGACCTTTCAGTCCGCAGGCCGACGCTCTATCCACTGAGCCAAACCGGTCCCGGCAGAAATTGGATTGTTATGATGATGTTCCAGAAGATGATGACATGATTATTATTGAATAAATGAGTAAATTCTTGATACTGTAGGATTCACAGTTTGTCTGGTTTGTGTTGACAACTACCGTACTACCGTACCGTATGCAGGTAATAAATTTCCTTTATTTTCATTTAATAATAAATGTGTACCGTATTCTTCTTCATGGAAAAATAAGACATCCCCTTATTATAAAATAAGATCTAGCATATCTTTGGGAGCAAAAATTAATATAAGACACTGTCACCGAAGCCGGTTTGGCTCAGTGGTAGAGCGTCGGTCTGCGGGACTGAGGGGTCCCAGGTTCGATTCCGGTCGGGGGCATGTACATTGGTTGCGGGCACATCCCCAGTGGGGGGTGTGCAGGAGGCGGCTGGTCGATGTTTCTCTCTCATCGACGTTTCTAGCTCTCTGTCTCTCCCTTCCTCTCTGTAAAAAATCAATAAAATATATATTTTATATATATATATATATATATATATATATATATATATATATGACACTGTCTTATTTTCGGGGAATTGGGTAATATACCTACTGGTTTTGAGAGCAAGGCAACAGAATGGCTGAATAAGGTTCGCTGGAATACTCCTGTAGATGACTTTTTAAAACAGAAAAAGAGACAGACAGAGAAAAATGCAGGGAATTGGCCCACCGGCTTTATCAAGCCATACCTGAAATTTTTCCTCAGAGAATGGACTGGACCAAGACCCAACAATGTAAAAGAAAGCCTGATGAACCAGTGCTTGATTTCTTTGAACATTTTGAAAAGATTTTCAAATGATATTCAGGTCTATCGCCAGACAGTTTCAAGGATGATCCCTTACTAAATTCGGCATTTTTGGAAGGACTAGATGAAGAACTTATAGCTCTGATCAAACAACATAAATTGAACTGCAGACTACCCATGCTGATGAACTGGCTCTTCTGGCTGATCAGCTATCTAAAACTATCCAAAAGAAAGAAAAAGATAAAGTTACCCAAATTATAAACTTGCAGCTCCAACAATTAAGCAACCAAGCTAGTTCTACTCCAAAATCTCTAAGAAAAGGAGAGAAAGGAGTCTGTTTTTACTGCAAAAAAGCCAGGGCACCATAAGAAAGACTGTAGAAAACTGAAATGGAATTTGAAAAGAGAAAACAGACAGAAGCAAGCATAGGGCTGCTCTGAGGACTATGAGAGGGTACTTCCCCTTCTCCTTACTAATACTTTAGGAGAAATTGAAATTATCATAAAAGGAGAAGTTATTAAAGCTCTTGTGGATACTGGGGCCACTTTATCTGTTCTTAACCCTACCCATCTAAGTTTCCCTCTCCCTCGGAGCAAAGCTGTACAAATGGTAGGGGTGTCTAACCAACCAATGACTGTTTTTAAGTCAGAACCTATCCCCTTTCAACTAAGGATGTTACAGGGCAACATATATTCTTATTGGTCAAATCAGCCCCAATTCACCTGATAGAGAGATTTTCTTGAAACCATGATGCTCATATATCTTTTTCCCAAAAAAGATATATGAAATGTATTTAGAACTAAATGAATCAGATACTGAACCAATTGGGAAAATAATGATTTTAAAGGAACTTTCACCAGAGGAAAATAATCTTGAAACTGAACGTTTGTTGCAAAAAGTTCCAATGCAACTTTGGTCTCTTTCCAGTATAGATATTGGCAAGATTGAGTCAGCCACTCCTATTAAAATAACTATTGATAGTACTTTGCCTTTACCTAATATTTGCCAGTATCCTCTAAGACCTGATGCACTAGCTGGAATTAAGCCCATTATACAATGTTACTTAAAAAGAGGACTTATAATTCCATGTACAAGTCCCTGTAATTCTCCTATCTTTCCAGTAAAGAAACCAAATGGGAAAGGGTGGAGATTTGTGCAGGATCTCAGAGCTATAAATAGGATAGTTATTCCCAGACATCCTGTGGTTCCAAACCCACATACTTTATTATCAACTATTCCTGAGGACTGCCAATATTTTTCAGTAATAGATTTATGTAGTGCTTTTTTCAGCATTCCTGTAGAAAAGGACAGTCAATATCTCTTTGCTTTCACTTGGGAAGATCGACAATTTACTTGGACTGTGATGCCCCAAGGATATACAGAAAGTCCCACCTATTTCTCCCAGATATCAAAAGCTGATCTAAGTGATGTTAAATTTCCTAGAGATTCCACTCTACTTCAGTATGTGGATGATTTACTTGTATGCCCTAGGACATTACTAGACTCTCAAAAGGATATAATTTACTTACTACAACAGCTAGTTGTAAAGGGACATAAGCTTCAATTTTGCTTACTCAAGTAAAATACCTTGCCCACCGAGTATCAAAGCATGGCCTATTGCTTAACCCAGAAAGACTTAGAGGAATCCTATCTTTCCCTCTTCCAAAAATAAAAAAGCAGCTTAGAGGATTCCTGGGCTTGCCCAGATATTGTAGAAATTGGGTTCCAAGCTTTTCATTGGTAGCCCAGCCTCTCTATGCCCTGTTAAAGTCAGATACACCTGATCCAATTCAGTGAAACCCTGAAGGGAAACAAGCTGTCGAGACTCGAAAGGAAGTTCTGTCTAAAGCTCCTGCTCTGGGGCATCCAAACTATAAACTTCCCTTCTTCCTTTTCACACATGAAAGTAAGGGCAATGCTTTAGGAGTTCTAACTCAGAAACACGGAGACCACCATAGACCTATAGGGTATTACAGTCAGCAACTAGACTCAGTGGCAAAAGGGCTCCCTCCTTGCATGAGGGCCATCTCAGCTACAGCCTTGTTATGTAAACAGAAGAGATAGTCCTGGGCTCCCTTTTAACTATATATGTTCCTCATTCTGTTGCTGAACTCTCATCACACTCAACACTTCTCTGTCAGTCGACTGGCTTCTTATGAAGTACTCTTGCTCTCTGCACCTAATATTACTTTAACTAGGTGTAATCGCCTTAACCCTGCCACATTGTTAACCTCTTTATAAGATGGAGACACCCACAATTATGTTTTACTTACTGGCCACCTTCTTACTCCTAGGAATAACTTACAGGAAACTCCTATCGATAATGCTGACTTAATTTGGCTCACAGATGGATCCTATCTAAAAATGAGGGTCTTATTATTCTTATGCATTAAAAATGACCAAGTAGACCCTTTTAATTTATATTTACTACCTTAAGCTTGCAAGGATATAGATTTATGTTGTGGACTGTGGATATATTTACCTCTCTGTTCCCTCAAACATTGGTGTATTTGAAAGAACTTTGGCACTAAAATTCAGAAGAATGAAAAAGGGTGATCCAGCCAAATAAGCAAGTCCTCGTGGTGATGCGGAGGACACTTCATGATCAAAGGATTTCTTTCTTTTTGGAGCTTCCTGTGTTCACGTTGCAGATGCTTCCACAATGTGGCATTTTAAAGACTCACTGCGTTTCTTAGGCCCTCCCCAAAGAAGTGGGGGTAGTAAGCAGAGTATAACTACAGATTGTGAATATATTTATTTTCAAGTTGCATTCTTTGTCTAAGCAATCACATTTCCAGAGAACTCAAGCTTTCGTAGTGGAAATTCCTCCCTAAACTGTCTCAACAGTCTCGTTGCCCTCCATTGAAGCTGTTTGTCTCAAGACGCCTTCCTGTGGGGTTGGATTTTTATCTAACTCTCCTTTTTCTAAGGAACCCTCATGCACTGCTGGTGGGAATGCAGACTGGTGCAACCACTGTGGAGAACAGTGTGGAGTTTCCTCAAAAAACTGAAAATGGAACTCCCATTTTACCCAGCAATCCCACTTCTAGGATTGTATCCCAAGAAACTAGAAACACCAATCAGAAAGGATATATGCACCCCTATATTCATAGCAGCACAATCTACAATAGCCAGAATTTGGAAACAGCCTAGGTGCCCGTCAGCAGATGATTGGATCCAAAAACTATTGTACATCTACACAATGAAATACTATGCTGCCATAAAAAAGAAGGAATTCTCATCATTTGCAGCAACCTGGATGGAATTGGAGAACATCATGCTGAGTGAAATAAGCCAGTCAATGAAAGAGAAACACGACATGACCTCACTCATTTGTGGATGATAAAGAACATTATAAACTGATGAACCAAGAGACAGATATAGAGACAGTAAAGCAACAGGCAGACTGTCAAATTACAGTGGGGAGGGGAGGAAGATCTGGGGGAGATAATAGATCAACCGAAGGACTTGTATACATGCATATAAGTACAACCAATGGACATAAAACTCTGGGGAGGGAGGGTATGTATGGGAGGGAGGGGGCAAAAAAATCAATAAAATATATTTTTAAAAAATAACTCTCCTTTTTCTAATTTTGTTAGATAAATTAGCTCATATGGTTAAAAAAAAAAAAAAAAAAAAAAAAAAAAAGGATGAACAAGGACATTTCCGAGCTGGATATATCATAGCTTCCACTGTGGATATAATTGAAAGTTGTTGTTGTTTTTTTTTAATATATTTTATTGATTTAACACAGAGAGGAATTGAGAGGGACAGAGAGTTAGAAACGTCGATGAGAGAGAAACATCGACCAGCTGCCTCTTGCACACCCCCCACTGGGGATGTGCCCGCAACCAAGGCACATGCCCTTGACCGGAATCGAACCCAGGACCTTTCAGTCCGCAGGCTGACGCTCTATCCACTGAGCCAAACCAGTCCCGGCTATAATTGAAAGTTCTTATCTGCCTGAAATCAGATCTGCCCAGCAAGCTGAACTCATTGCTTTGACTTGGGCTTGTCAGTTGGCCAAAGGTCAGGTAGCCAATCTCTACACTGATAGTCACTATGCATTTGGTGTAGCTCATGACTTTGGAATGTTATGGAAACAGCGAGGCTTCTTAACTTCCTCTGGGCAGCCCATAAAAAATGGAAACCTGGTTGCAGGACAGTTATGATTTTTAAATATATATATTTTATTGATTTTTTTTACAGAGAGGAAGAGAGAGGTACAGAGGGTTAGAAACATCAATGAGAGAGAATCATCAATCAGCTGCCTCTTACCCCCTACTGGGGATGTGCCTGCAACCAAGGTACATGCCCTTCTCCGGAATCGAACACGGGACATTTCGGTCCGCAGGCCGACACTCTATGCACTGAGTCAAACCGGTTTCAGCAAAACTTTTAGATGCCTTACAGCAACCAAAACAATTGGCAATTCTAAAAATCCCAGGACATTTTAAAGCCAGCACCATGGAAGCGAAAGGAAATCATTTTGCTGATGCTGCAGCTAAGCAGGCAGCATTGAACAGTCAGGTTATCCAGACTCGAAAATGTTCTTTACTTCCTATTAAATCAATAAAAGATTATCTTTTACAGTTTCTTTTTTTTTTTTTAATATATTTTATTGATCTTTTTTTTACAGAGAGGAAGGGAGAGAGATAGAGAGCTAGAAACGTCGATGAGAGAGAAACATCGACCAGCTGCCTCTTGCACACCCCCTACCGGGGATGTGCCCGCAACCAACGTACATGCCCCTAACCGGAATCGAACCTGGGACCTTTCAGTCCACAGACCAACGCTCTACCACTGAGCCAAACCGGTTTTGGCATCTTTTACAGTTTCAACACACAGCCACGGAAGACGAAAAGAGAATATGGCAACAAAAAGGGGAAACTAGACAGACAGATATGGTTTGGACCCAATCAGAAACCTATTTTACCTGTAGGGGCCCAACTACATGAGCTGACACATTGGGGTCCTGAAAAGATGATATCATGGAGTAAACAATATTACTGGAAACCTTCTCCTACAGTAGCTCATAAAGTGTACAGCAAATGCTCTATCTGCCCAAAATATAACCCAGGAAAACCACTCCATGGATCCCAAGGACACTTCCTGCTTCCTTTGGGCCCATTTGAGATATGGCAATTGGATTTTATCCAAATGCCATCATTTTAAGGTTACAAATATATATTGGTGATGATTTGTATGTTTTCTCACTGGGTTGAGGCATTCCCTTGCAGGAGAGCAACAGCCTTAACAATTGGTACATTGTTACTAGAAAAAATAATTCCTAATTGGGGAATTCCCTCTTGAGTTGCATAGTGACCGAGGGACTCATTTCACTGGGCAAATAATAAAGTCCATCTGTAATATTTGGCCTATGCTACAGCATTTTCATTGTGCCTAGCAGCCCCAGTCTTCTGGACTGGTGGAACGTACCAACGGTATAATCAAAACTCAACTAGCCAAAATTTCAGAAGCCTTTCATCTCCCCTGGACAAAAGCTCTCCCTATAGTACTCCTCAACCCGAGATCTACTCCTTTTGGTAAACATAAGCTTTCTCCTCATGAAATAGTCACTGGTCGCCCTATGCATCTGGATGAAGGAGCATATGAACCAACTTTACTAAGAGGAGACATTTTACATTATTGTCAAGGGCTTATTAACCAACTTAAAGAAATTGATAAATTGGTAACAGATTCATTTCACAGTGCGCTCCCGGGAGATGAAGATTTCAAAGATCACGGCTTGCAACCAGGAGATTTGGTGTTTTGGAAAAGACATCAAATAAAAGATTCTCTCCAACCTCGTTGGAAGGAACCTTACCAGGTATTACTAACTAACCCATGTGCACCTAAACTTAAAGCAGTTAGCTCATGGATTCACATTTCTCATTTTAAAAGGCACCTGTCTGTGAATGGACGTCTACTCCCATCTCTGACACCATCTCTCTGCAGCAGAGATCAAAGACTTTTTTAAGGACAAGAAACAGCTGAGAACTTTCGAGGACGAGAAGTCGCCGACCACCGAGGCAGACAGCTATCCCAAGACGACGTCAACAAGGCCTGTATGCTCACAAACTGATACTGCTTGAACCTTGTTTTTATATCATCTGATTGTTATTGGTTGAATGTATATAAAATGATTTTCATATTATTATTATTATCCTTATGGTTCCCTAGTGGAAATAATATCTGCCTCCCCAGACCTTCTCCCTTATTAGATACGAAAAATTTAAGTTGGATACCTGCTGATCTTTCCCACCTAGTACACAAGGATGTTCTGGTTATCAGGTATGATAGTGAAGTCAATGCTTTGTTAGTCACACATTGGTCTTCGAATATCAATATAAGCTTTGGTACATTTTTTCTGGCTATATCTACTATAAAGGACCCACCTTAAGCAAATACCTTCAGGAACACCTCCCTGATACTTCCACTGGTAGAATTATATATGGATCGAACCTGAATGGATATTGTATGGCTCTAGAGATGGGTGATGAGCAGCTAAGAAAAACACTTGGATATGATAGCCAAAGGCTTGCAGCAGCCTGTCCTATCTGTCATAGCATATTGTGTCCTCGGACTCACCAGCCATGTTCTTGTGGATGGATGTCTGTGAAGCAAGAAAAAAATCAGTGGCAGTGGATCCCCATTTCAGAAATTATTGGCATTACTTGGTGGGTAGAGATGTCTGTAACCACTCCCCCATTCTTGTGTTCTGGACGCTTGTAGGAAGCCCTAAGGAATAGTCAAACTCTAGCTCATTTGGGGGTCAACTCCACCCATTTAACTATGGCATGGGAAACTCAACATTTTTGGATCCACTCAGTCTACCCTAACTGCTCCCAAGCCATAGCTACTCAATGGCAACAACATTCCTGGTGGATCCAGCAACATTGGCCCCTAAAAGAAGAAAAAGGGGAATACTTGGAGGAGTAGGGCTGGCCTTGGTATTCTGGGACAAGCTGAACTTGCAGCTAATGAAGAATATCATTCATTAGAAAAAGATTCTTTATCTCACATAGGTCATATAGAGGGAATGCTGTTTCAGGAAGAAGGAAAAGGGTGGGAAGCAGCATGGAAAGGCAATAAAGCCTTAGTTTCATGGATAGAACAGACTCGACAGACTATAAAAACTCATGCACAAACCCAACAATGGGAACAGGCCTGTACCCTAATGCAACTGGGTCTATTGTCTATGCTAATGCAAATGGAATCTGAAGTGGCTGTGAAACAACAGCCAACTGTAATGGCTGCAGGAGCCCAGGCCAGACACTTATGGGACTCAAATGGTTCCCCAGGAATTTGGAAAATTTTAAATGAAAAATGTGTTCTAGGCCAAAGCTGGTTTGGCTCAGTGGTAGAGCGTCGGTCTGTGGACTGAAAGGTCCCAGGTTTGATTCCCGGCAAGGTTGCGGGCACATCCCCGGTAGGGGGTGTGCAAGAGGCAGCTGGTTGATGTTTCTCTCTCATCAACGTTTCTAGCTATCTCTCTCCCTTCCTCTCTATAAAAAATCAATAAAATATATATTTTAAAAAAAGAAAAAAAAGAAAAATGTGTTCTACAACGTTGTGTTTTTAAAAGCCCAGGTGCGGGGGATCCAAGATGGCTGCGCCCAGGTAAACACCTAGCCGCAGCCGCACACAACAATTTCAATAAAATACAACTAAAATATAAAATGGGCATTACCCAGAACTACAGGAAAGTCGACTGACTGGAAATTCTACAACAAGAAGCAAGGAGAAAACCAGAAGGAAGCGCGGAGGAGCTGGAAAAGCCTAAGGTACCAAGACACGCGGCCCGCGGAGAGGACGGAGCCGGAGAGGAGGGCGGCTGAGTGCCTGGCTGGCGTTCCCTAGCGGGAAGGAGATAAAACCCCGATAGTGTTGGGCCCCAGTTCTGACTGCTCTGAACCCGTTCTAGGCCAGATCCCGGGGACCCAGGCTCACACAGAGGGAGCTGGGCTGTAAGGCGGAACCCCGGGGGAGCGGCGAAAGGAGGTCCCGGCAGCGCGCACAGTGCGTGCAGAGAAGGGATGGGCGGCTGTGCCGTGGGATTGCACTGGCGGGAAGGAGACAGGGGCTCCAGACTGCTCTGAACGCCACCTCCAACTCCACTTCCAACTGAACTGAACCCCAATACCCGGCTCATTGGGGGAGAGCATAGACTGTTTGGCAGCAGGCGAAAATCGAGGGCACCTTTCTCTCAGAGGTGCTGGCAGCAAGTACTGAAGGACCCACATAGGGCGGGGCTGACGGAAGCCAAGGCTGTAGGCTCCACCCTGAAACCCCGTCCCATCTGTAGCTGCAAAATGCGACAACAAAATAGATCACAAACGAAAGAAATGGAGGAAAAAAAGCGGCTGGATATAGAGTTTAAATCTACACTTATAAGGTTTTTTAAGAATTTCCTAGAAAAGATGGATAAGTCCTATGAGGATATGAAAAGAAATCATCTAGAATTAATAAGGAATCAACAAGAAATGATAAGGAATCAACAAGAAATAAAAAATACATTGTCTGAAATAATAAATATTATACAGAGTCCTAAAAACAGAAAAGAAGATCGCAAGAATCAAGTCAAAGATTTGGAACATAAAGAGCCAGAAGACACTCCTCCACAGAAGCTAGAAGGCAAGAGAATCCAGAAAATTGAAGATAATGTAAGAAACCTCTGGGACAATTTCAAGCGAACCAACATCAGAATTATGGGGGTCCCAGAAGATGAGAGAGAGCAAGATATGGAAAACATACTGAAAGAAATAGTGACAGAAAACTTCCCCCACCTGGTGAAAGAATTAGACTTACAAGTCCAGGAAGCGCGCAGAACTCCAAACAAAAGGAATCCAAAGAGGACCACACCAAGACACATTATAATAAAAATTCCAAGAGCAAAAGACAAAGAGAGAATATTAAAAGCAGCAAGAGCAAAGAAGGTAGTTACCTATAAAGGAGCACCCATACGATTGTCAGCTGACTTCTCAACAGAAACTATGCAGGCCAGACGGGAATGGCAAGAAATATTCAAGGTGATGAATAGTAAGAACCTACAGCCAAAGATAATCTATCCAGCAAAGCTATCACTCAGAATCGAAGGTCAGCCAAAGAGCTTCACTAATAAAAAAAAGCTAAAGGAGTTCATCAACACCAAACCAGAGTTATATGAATTGCTGAAGGGGGTTCTTTCAGAAGAGAAAGTAAATAAAGATAAAAATTATGAACAACAAATACGTAACTATCAACAAGTGAATCTAAAAACCAAGGGAATTGAAAAGAATCTGATGAACAATAGTAACTGTTGAATATAATAGAATCAGAGGTATGGAAGGGGAGTGAACTGACTATTCTTGGGGAGAAGGGGAGAGGAGGATGTGGGAAGAGACTGAACATAAACTGTGCACCTATGGATGAGGACAATGGGGAGTGGAGAACCTGGTGGAGGAGAGCAATGGTGGGGGTGGGGGGAAGGAACATTTGTAATAATATGAACAATAAAAACTTATTTAAAAAATAAATAAATAAAAAATAAAATAAAAGCCCAAGTGCCAGTTAAATCCTAAACTTAAAATTCCCAGTAGTTCAACTGGCTGGTGTAAGGACCATCCTCAATAATACTGGAATACTTCCAATTGGAAGTAGATGGGCCATATTTAAAAATAATAAACAATGTGAACCCATCTCACTGTCTGTTTGTGAAAACTGGAAAGGTGAATGGTTATACCCCCAATCACCTGGGAGTATATGGATACTGAATTCACCCAGTCCTGGCCTATTGTGTCTACCCCCATGAATAACAACATATAGTATATAGGAAAGGGGTGTTTTTGCTGGGAAGGGTTAAAAACAATTTTTACTGTAATATCACCAAGTTTACATTAAATAATACTAGAATAAGGTATAATACTGAAATTATAGGCAGAATGACCTTGCCTGATGTTCATAAAATCTGTGATAATATTGATACTGAAAAACCAATGTATTGGGAAATTGAACTCCTCCCCATGAAGCCATTTTTATGGGAACTAACCGGCAAGAAGAAAATTAGAGCTTCTAGATAATGAAATAGTAGAGAGTCTTAATTCATCTGGCCAAACATGTCATAAAGTACAAATGACAGTGGATGAAGGAGGAAAACATATAATTAGCTTAATAAAAAATTATGGTAATGCATGTAAAGGGTTTTTCGGTTGGTTGGGATGCTTGTTCCCCTTAAACTTTTCCTGGTCTAGTATTAGACATCTTCTGTTCCTAATCACTGTTATTGCTTTACTATTGTTACTTTTGTCCATGATATATAAATGTTATATCAGATGCAGAAAGGCAAAACATAAGACACACAGCAAAAAGACTTGGATCATGGTGGCTCAAAAATTAGAAATTATCCAGAATACTTTTTAATAAGGACATATAGGATCTGACTGCCTCCCATTTACCTGCCTTTTTAAATTTTTAAATTTTATTGATTTTTTACAGAGAGGAAAAGAGAGGGATAGAGAATTAGAAACATCTATCAGCCGCCTCCTACACACCCCCCATCGGGGATGTGCCTGCAACCAAGGTACCTGCCCTTGACCGGAATCGAACCCGGGACCCCTCAGTCTGCAGGCTGACGCTTTATCCACTGAGCCAAACCGGTTTCAGCTACCTGCCTTTTTAAAATATATAATTCGACCTTAAATGCCATCTAAGGTTATGGTCTTGTCCCCATCCCCAGTGGTCCACCGGTTCAGCAAAACATGCTGACACTGAAACATCCTAGGAATGAGCCTTCCTAGCGCCATGGGACTCCATTATCCAACCAAAAGGTTGGTCATCAGTACATCCTTTGGGTTGATTTATGACCAAAAGGGGAATGTGTGAAAGAAAAGAGCCACATGCTAACCTGACAGGCTCAGGGAAGGCCTGCGTGGCAGTCTTGCAAACTCAGAGACCTAAAATAACCACAAAAGACAGTTTGAAAATTTAATATCTAACTACAAACAGATTATAGTGGGTAGTCCTGTCCTAGACCCATATTTCACCTGACAAAGATCAACTTAGATCTCCTTTCCTGAGCCCATTTGCCTTCCTGCCTCTAAGATAACACAACTGTAAGATGTCTGGGTAACTTGTAACTTCCTTTTTACCCCGGACCCCTCAGGGCACAACAAATGGCCTCGAGACATTCCCTCATTGTTATTGTTATCAAGGTAATTGTCAACTGTTAATTAGTTAAAGTATGCTGTAGCCATCTCTGTGAAAGAAGCTCATGTCCATCATTTCACCTTTTACCCTATCCCAGAGGTCCCCCCCCTTTGCTCTGTCCCACCTCCCTAATCTATCACCAATGAATTTCATGTAACCCACCTATGTCCCTCCTTTGATTGCAATGTATAAATCTAGAAATGTAACCCGCCATTCTTCAGAGCATTATCTCAATCCGTTGAGGTTCTGCTTCCTGGCATATGTTGACAGTTTGGTTCAAATAAACTCACAAAAATTATTTACAGGTTTCAATGTTGGTTTGTTTTTCAGTTGACAAATGTATAAGGACAGTGGACGGAGCTTTCTTAAGGAAGCTACTGGCCTGAGACGGGCCTCGCTGCTGTGGGCTGCCAGTGAGGAATTTGTGACCAGACCGTCCCAGTGTTGGTGTTACTTTTGGCCACGGAGCTTGTAAAAGCCTGCCACGGCAGCCCCTGGGCTTGTCAGGATTATTGCATAGCCCTCTCTCTCTCTCTCTTTTTTTTTTTTTAAATATATTTTATTGATTTTGTACAGATAGGAAGGGAGAGAAATAGAGTTAGAAACATTGATGAGAGAGAATCATCGATCAGCTGCCTCTTGCACACCACCTACTGGGGATATGCCCGCAACCAAGGTACATGCCCTCGACCAGAATCGAACCCAGGACTCTTCAGTCCCCAAGCCGACGCTCTATCCATTGAGCCAAACCGGTTTCGGCGCATAGCCCTCTCTTCGTCCACAGGGTGTCATCAGGGTTGGTGTTGGAAGGAGTAAGGCTCAGGTTCTCCACGCTGTATGGGCTGTGGGGTCCTCGTAGGGCGGGGACTGGGAGAGAGTGCCAGGAAGCTGCTGCCTGCGGCAGGAAGTGTGGGGCAGGGAGGCCTTCCTCTGTAGTTACAACATTTATTTTCCTCTCTTTTTTCTATAGATTCTCAAACAACACCGTTTTTCTTCAATTTTATTTGTTTAAAAAATGGCATGATACTACTTATCCAGAAAAAAAGCAAAGAAGCCGAATCCGGTTTGTATCAGTGGATAGAGCATCTGCCTGCGGACCGAAAGGTCCCGGGTTCAATTCTGGTCAGGGGCATGTGCATTGGTTGCAGGCACATCCCCAGTGGGGGGCGTGCAGGAGGCAGCTGATTGATGACTCTCTCTCATCAATGTTTCTAGCTCTCTATTCCTCTCCCTTCCTCTCTGTAAAAAATCAATAATATATATATATTTTTTAAAAAGCAAAGAAGAGCCGAGACCGGTTTGGCTCAATGGATAGAGCGTCGGCTTGGGGACTGAAGGGTCCCGGGTTCGATTCTGGTCAGGGGCATATACCTTGGTTGTGGGCATGTCCCCAGTAGGGGGTGTGCAGGAGGCAGCTGATCGATGACTCTCTCTCATCGATGTTTCTAACTCTCTATCTCTCTCCCTTCCTCTCTGTACAAAAATCAATAAAATATATTTTAAAAAAAATTTAAAAAAAAAATAAAAAATAAAAAAATAAATAAAAAGCAAAGAAGATATTATCCCTAGAGTTAAGCATTTAAAAAAATTTTTTTTTTATTGATTTCAGAGAGGAAAGGAGAGGTAGAGAGAAACAGACATCAATGATGAGAGAGAATCATTGGTTGGCTGCCTTCCGCATGCCTCCCACTGGGAATCGAGCCCACAACCTAGGCATGTGCCCTTAACTGGATTCAAACCCAGGACCCTGTAGTCCACAGGCTGCTACTATATCCCATGAGCCAAACCAGCTTAGGTGAGCCAAGCATTTTTTTAAAATATATTTTTGTTGATTTCAGAGAGGAAGGGAGAGGGAAACATCAATGATGAGAGAGAATCATTGACTGGCTGCCTCTGTACACCCCACACTGGGGATCAAACCTGCAATCCAGGCATGTGCCCTGACTGGGAATTGAAGTGTGACCTCTAGGTTCATGGGTCAACCACTGAGCCAAGCCAGCCGGGCTAGAGTCGAACATTTTTAGCCCAATAGCAAAGACTTCAGTTAACTTCAATGACCTGGAAACCCTGTGGACTTCTGGCAGCATGGGGAGAAAAGTCTGGATGGGGGAAACCTACGTTTGTACCTGAACACTACTTCCTTGTTGAAGTTTTTCATTTTTTAGCAAATAAGTATTCAGAGTTAACTAAATTACCTACCTATCTATATATAAAAGCCTAAGCGGCCATTATGACCGGTTCACCAGTCACTATGATGCGCACTGACCACCAGGGGCAGGTGCTCAATGCAGGAGCTGCCTCCTGGTGGTCAGTGGACTCCCAGAGTCAACCTCCTGGCCAGCCAATCTCCCTCGGTCCGGTCCCTCCCCCTGACCGGCCGGCCCTGCTGGGCCCCAATCGGGATGGGTGAGAGGGCCAGGCTGAGGGACCCTGGCCTCTAGTATCTCTGTCACAGTTAGCATCGGTTTCACAGGTGATAAAAATATGATTGGTAGCATTGTAAGGCCTTTCGTTTAGTGCCTGTGAGCTAGTGTTCAAAGGTTGCTGCCTTCTCCCTTGGTTGGGGTCCCCTATTCTCAGGTCTGAGAGAAGAGACCTCTCAGTCATTCTCACTGAGGCTGGGGACGGGCACCAGGACGATGGCATTGCTTCTGGTTTGTTGTAGGGACGGCCTTAAGCTTTCTAGGCAGAGGACATTCAGCCAAATCTTTTCCTTTTGAAGATGAGCACATAGGATGGGAGCTGGGAGGCTGGGCCTGGCCATGGAGACAGGCAGTCAGAGACGGAGCCTGCTCGCCCTCACACCCCCTATTTGAAATCCTGCCAATGCTGGCACACGGGCCCATGGCTTCCTTCTCTGGAAGCAGCCAGGAGAGAAGCAGCCAGGAGAGAAGGCTGAAAAGGGAATTGTCAGAGACATGCGCATTAGGGGCTCCCTGCCGGCGCCTAGTGACCCGCAGGTCTCCCCTCCTGGAAAGGTTTCACTCAGGACAAGCCCCACAAGCTGCCTCCCGCCCCCCAGCTTCTCCCCGCCCCGCCTGCCCTTCCCTGCTAACAGGATGGGGAGGCCGCTGGCTCAGGGCTCACGGACTCCCCTGGAATTAATTGTGGAGCCGTGACTCAGCTCTATGTTTGAGGGCGGGTTGGGGGGAGGGAGTCTTGGGTGGTGCGGTTTGTTTGCAGAGGCGTGTGCTAGGAGTCCGTGCCCGCCTGCCGGGCCAGAAAACTCCAGAAAGTTGCAGGCACAGCCAGAAAGCCCCAGGAGCTTCCGCCCCATCTCCACCCCCTCACCCCCGCACCCCGCCTCCGCCCGGCCTCCTTCCTCCCCGCTTCCGCCCCGCATCCCCTCCCCCCTCTGCAGCCTCCGTGGGCCACAAGCTGCTTGCGCGGTCTTGTGAATGTGTGTGGGTGTTTTTTTTTTTAAACATATTTTTATTGATTTCAGAGAGGAAAGAAGAGGGAGAGATAGAGACATCAATGATGGGAGAGATCATTGGTCGGCAGCCTCCCATACGCCCCCCACTTGGGGACCGAACCCGCAACCCGGGCTTGTGCCCCTGGAGCAGAATGGAACCCGGGACCCTTCAGTCCGCAGGCCGACGCTTTACCCACCGAGCCAAAGCGGCTAGGACTCGGTCTTGTGTTTTTGAGTTTTTCCCCCTGAAGAAGCCGGGAAAAGGAGAGATCTTTGCTTCTCGCTGTCGCCTGTGTGTCAGACAAACCACTGGGAGCGTAAGGCACCCGAGCAGAGGCGCGGGGTGGCCACACGGGGATGGAAGCTGCCCAGGCCCCGGCGCGCTCCAGCCGGGCTGGGCCGCCGGCTTCTCCCGCCGCCACCTCGCCCCGCTCCGGGACCTTCGGCGGGGGCGCCCTTGGGAGCGGCTCCTCTTCTGGACGCGCCTCCCCCGGGGCCCGCCCTCCTCCCGCGGTGCTGGACGGGGCGTGGGCAGGTGCGTCCCACTGACTGCGCCGCCGGCAGGGGAGGGCGACGGTTAGCGGTGTGTGTGTGTGTGTGTGTGTGAGATAGTGATGGGTGCTCACTCCTACGGGAAGGCTCGCCCCTGAGAAAGCGCCAGCAGCGCCCTAACCGGTTCGCTCAGTGGATAGAGCCGCGGCCTGAGGACTGAAAGGTCCCAGCTTTGATTCCGGTCAAGGGCATGTACCTTGGTTGCGGGCACATCCCCAGTAAGGGGTGTGCAAGAGGCAGCTGGTTGATGTTCCTCTCCCATGGATTTGTCTAACTATCCCTCTCCCTTCCTCTCTGTAAAAAAAAAAATAAAAATAAAAAAATCGCCAGCAGTGCTCTTCACCTGAAATAGCCCAGTTTCCTCTTTTACCCAAAAGCCCACTTCTTTCACATTTATAAAGTAATTTTGTTTGAGTATATTTTATGCATTTTAAAAAATGTATTTTGGTTGCTTATAGAGAAGAAGGGAGAGGGAGAGAGATAGAAACATCAATAATAAGGGGGGTGGGGATATATGTGGGGAGGGGTTTGAGATGGGAATGGGGGGATGAGGACAATTATGTGATACCATAATCAATAAAGAAATTTTAAAAAATAAAAAAAAGAAACATCAATGATGAAAGAGAATCACTGCTTGGCTGCCTCCTGCACTCCCCACACTGGGGACCCAGCCCACACTCCCCACATGTGCCCTGACCAGAGTCACACAGTGACCTCCTGGTTCATATAGGTCGACACTCAACCACTGAGCCAGCCAGCAGGGCCTGGTTATTTTCTGCATTTTTGATTACGGAAGCCTGTTAAATATCAGGACTAACAGTAAGTTACTATTATAAATTACTAATTAAGCAATATCTTGGTTCAAAAGGCATATGAAATCAGCTGCATTAAAAAAAAGAATCAGGGAAGGTTTTCGATTTTAAAATTCTCATCACCTACAATAACTTCTTTCTCAAGGCTTAGCTCCTCCCACAATTCTTTTGCTATCCAAACATCACCTCCTCCAGGATGGCACGCATGCTCCTGCGAATGCTACAATTTCCTCAGCCTCCTTGAGCTTACAAAGTGATTTTTTTTTTAAGTGGTAGTGTTTTTCACAAAGGTATTGATGAAAGAAAATCATTGATTGGTTGCTCCTTGCACGCCCCCTACTGGGGGGATCGAGCCCACCGCAGCACGTGCCCTTGGCCTGGATGGAACCTGGGACCCTTTAATCTGCAAGCCAACATTCTATCCACTGAGCCAAACCAGCTAGAGCTCAAAGTGATTTGTGTGTGTGTGTGTGTGTGTGTGTATGTGTGTGTGTTTATTAAAAACTAGAGGGCCTGGTGCACAAAATTCGTATATGGGTAGGGTCCCTAGCCCTGGACAGAAATCAGGGCTGATTTGTGGGGTGACCATCTGGGCAATTGGGGTGGGGAGGGGCCTGTGGGCACCCACCTTGACTGGCCTGGGACCTGTGGGTTGGGGACAGCTCCTGCACGCCTTAGCGACTGATCATTCTGCCCTTTGGTTGATTTGCATATTAGGCTTTTATTACATAGGATTTTAAAAATATATATATTTTATTGATTTAAAAAAATATATTTTATTGATTTTTTTACAGAGAGGAAGAGAGAGGGATAGAATTAGAAACATCGATGAAAGCGAAACATTGACCAGCTGCCTCCTGCACACCCCCTACTGGGGATGTGCCCGCAATCAAGGTACATGCCCTTGACCGGAAGTCACTGACCGGAGTCGGCAGGCTGATGCTCTATCCACTGAACCAAACCAGTTTCGGCTATTTTATTGATTTTTTATAGAGAGGAAGAGAGTGGAATAGAGAGTTAGAAACATTGATCAGCTGCTTCCTGCACACCCCCCAATGGGGATGTGCCCACAACCAAGGGATAAAGGCGGGCGCTCCATCTACTGGTTTCTGCTACATAGGATTTTTTAAGACAGAGAAACATCAATGTGGGAGAGAAACATTGATGGTTGCCTCCTGCGTGCCCCTGACAAGGACTGAACCTGCATCCAAGGTATGTGTCCGACTGGGAACCAAAACCTCAGCTATCCAATGCACCAGATGCTCCAGCCAACTGAGCCACACTAACCAGAACCAACGTGATTATTTGCAAAGTACTCAGTGCAAGGATATGCAGGCAATAACATTTTATATTTATTTTTCATATTTATTTATTGATTTCAGAGAGGAAGGGAGGGGGGAGATAGAAATATCAATGATAAGAATCATTGATTGGCTGTGTCCTGCACGCCTCCTACTGGGGATCAAGCCCGAAACCCGGGCCTGTGCCCCGACTGGGAATCAAACCGTGACCTCCTGGTTCATAGCTTGATGCTCAAACACTGAGCTACACCAGCTGGGCTATATTTATTTCTTAATAAAACACCTACTCAATACCTAGATCAGTCAAGGTACTCAATAACCTTGACTGATCTAGCCCTAGGAACTGTATTTTTCTCCAAGGTTATTTCAGATTTCCCAAGCTCTATTTCTTTTTTTTATTTTTATTTTATTTTATTGATTTTGTACAGAGAGGAAGGGAGAGAGATAGAGAGTTAGAAACATCGATGAGAGAGAGTCATCGATCAGCGGCCTCTTGCACACCCCCTACTGGGGATATGCCCGCAACCAAGGTACATGCCCTTGACCGGAATCGAACCCAGGACCCTTCAGTCCCCAAGCCGACGCTCTATCCATTGAGCCAAATGGTCTTGGCCCAAGCTCTATTTTTATTTTTTTATATATTTTTTATTTCAGAGAGGAAAGGAAAGGCAGAGAGAGAGAGACACATCAATGATTATCACTGATCGGGTGCTTCCTGCATGGCCCCTGTTGGGGATGGAGCCTGCAACCCGGGCATGTGCCCTTGACAGGAACCAAACCTGGGACCCTTCACTCTGCAGGCCTATGTTCTATCCACTGGCCAAACTGGCTAGGCCAAGCTCGATTTCTCTCTCTTTTCTTTTAAAAATTTATTTTTATTGATTTCAGAGAGGAAGGGAGAGAGAGAGAGAAACATCAATGACGAGAATGAATTATTGATTGGCTGCCTCCTGAACCCCCCCATGGGGGATCATGCCCACAACCCGGGCATATGCCCTTGGCTGAACTGGAATCCAGGTCCCTTCACTCTGCAAGCCAATCCAGCTAGGGCCCAAGCTCTGTTCTTTAACAAAGGTGTTTGGTGGGTCCGTGGCCTTCTCTATCCTGTTCAGGCCCCTCCCTCCCTCCACCCCAAGCTGGCTTGAAAAGTCAGTTGCCTGCAGTGACAGTCACAGAGTTCCCTGCAGTTCGGAGGGTCCTGTCGCAAATGCACATCCCCAGGAAGACTGGTTTATGAGTGGCTAAGTGTCCACGATGCTCCGTTCAACTACTTTGACTGTTAACTGTGCCTTTTTATAAGCTAGCCTGGAAGCCTAAGCACCTCTTAGATTTCCAGTCACAAACTTACAAAGTCTGCTTGTAGTGCCATTCCCTGACACTGGATTTCCCTCAAAGGCAAGTATCTAGTGAAAGGCTTGTTAGCTTTGAGATACACATAAGCTCACAAAGTGCTCTTATGGAATGTTGATACAATTTTTTTGTACTGTATTTATTGTTAAAGTGAAATGCACATGACACAAAATAACTATTTTCACCCTAGCTGGTTTGGCTAAGTGGATAGAGTCTTGGCCTGTGGACCAAAGGGTCCCAGGTTGGATCTGGTCAAGAGCACATGCCCGACTTTCGTTTCGGGCTCAATTCCCAGTAGGGGGCGTACAGAAGGCAGCCGATCAATGATTCTCTCATCTTTGATGTTTCTATTTCTCCCTCTTCCTTCATCTCTGAAATCAATTTAAAATATTAAAAAAAAAACAAAACATTTTCAAGTGTATAATCCAGTGGTATTTAGTACATTTTACAATGTCATGCAACTATCACCTCAATCTAGTTCTAAAACATCTTTGTAATCCCCAAATGCAAATGATTTTTAAAGGGGCTCTTTCCCCAAGCCCAAGGGTGGTGCCAGGCCTTTTCCACAGGAGGCTGTGAGGACTACTTCTAGGGTGCAAGCAGCTGGGGTGTGAAGCATCTTCAGGGGAAGGGAGCCGCTGAAGGACTTCCCGGCGTGGGACTGCAAGTTCCTCCCTCTTCCAAATGACCGAATACCAAACCGTGGTCGTCAATCTTACCGCTTACCTGGCATACTGGTTTAGGACGGTAGAGAGAAGGTAAGGGTGCTGGTTGTGAAACCTAGGCATAATCCAGAGCCAGGCATGCACAAACAAGCCCCGTGGCCAAAGCCTGTAAAACCTGAGTAGGAGTCCAGGTTCAACATCTTTGCTGAACTGGCGCTTATTTTTAACCTTTAAATAATTTTAGGTAAGCGAGTACTTTTAAGTTCCCCCATGTGTTCACCCGTGAAAGTCAAATACCACGTAAACTCAGTGTGGTGGAACGAGGGTTAGTAAACATACAAGGCCCCAGTACCTGGCATATAAAAGCACTAAGACATTGGAGTCCTTGCTCAGGCACCCAGTTCTCAATGAGGCCTCTCTAAGGTACTCAGCGGTACACTTAGAATGTGGTTAACTACTGCTAGAAATGTGGCATTTCTCTCTCAGCATCCTTTCATAAGTAACTATAAGCTGAGGCATCAGCCAAACCCTTTCATTTTAAAAATACAAGATGTAGCTCTGGCTTGCATGCCTCAATGGTTAGGGCGTGGGCCAGCACACTGGAGGGTCTGGGATTGATTCCTCGTCAAGGCAAGAACCTGGATTGCAGATTCAATCCCAGCCCTGGTTGGGGCATGTGTGGGAGGGAGCTGATTGATGTGTCTCTCTCAAATTGTTTCTCCCCGCCCCCAACTCTGTAAAAATCAATGAAAAAATTTCCTCAGGTGAGAATGAACAAAAAATAAAATATAAGAATTAGGGATCAGAGTGGCTAATGCCTTGTGCATGACTGAGCAATCCGGCACTTGAACTCACATCTCCTGACTGCTAGTTTAAGCCTCCAGTCCTCTTTGATGTTGAATCCAGATTAAATATCAGGGCTTCGATATATCAAATGTACTTGTAGAGGTTACTATCCATGACCTTCCCATCTAATTGCCTCTCTTCTGCCAGTTCAGGAATAGCCCCAAGTCCCTTTTGAGGCCACCCTTCCATGGGGTGAAACCTCTCCACCCATCTTGAGGTACCCATGCCAGTAGCCCTTATTTTTTGTGGACCCATAAACCCAACCCACTGTAAACGAGCAGGTTTAATTTATTTATTATTTTTGTTTAAAAAAATTTTTATTGCCGAAATCGGTTTGGCTCAGTGGTAGAGCGTTGGCCTGCGGACTGAAAGGTCCCGGGTTCAATTCCGGTCAAGGGCATGTACCTTGGTTGTGGGCACATCCCCGGTAGGGGGTATGCAAGAGGCAGCTGGTCGATGTTACTCTCTCATTGACGTTTCTAGCTCTCTATCTCTCTCCCTTCCTCTCTGTAAAAAATCAATAAGATATATTTAAATTTTTTTTTTATTGATTTGAGAGAGGAAGGAAGAGGGATAAAAACATCAACGAGGAGAGAATCATTGGTCGGCTGCCTCCAAGCAGGTTTTATTTTTAATCTCCCAAGAAAACCATTTGTCTAAAAGAAAGAAATCACAATGCAATTAATACTCTTATTTGTTAGATTCCTAACCTTTTCTAAGAGGAAAATTACCATTGATTTTAAATTTTATAAAAAACACGAACACTGCAGACCCTTCTGACCTCAAAATAAAACGGAGACAGACAAGAAATCGCTAAACTTGCTAAACTTATTTCGAGTTTATTTACTTTGAAGTAAACAGTTGGGGGGGAAAAACGAGTTTGGTATGACTATTACAAAAAAGGACAAAAGGTGGCAGTATAAGCGCATCGCTACATTTCACCAAGGGGAAAAAAGCAACTTCATAACTTCACAAAAACACACAATTCAACTTTGCAAACAATCCCCAAAGAGCAGAGTTGCTGAAAGGCAAACACTTAAGGCAATGCAAACCCTTGCATCCCACCCCTCTCCTGGCAAACGGGAGCAGTCTGCGAAAGCTTCCTAATCCACCTCCTCAATGGTGGGGCCAGAGCCAGAAGCCCCTTTGGGGGCCTGAGCCCCAAAGCCAGCAGCCCCGGGGCCCCCCGCGCCCTGGTACAGTCCGCTGATGATGGGGTTACACACCTGCTCCAGCTCCTTCCTCTTGTGCTCGAACTCCTCCTTCTCGGCCAGCGTGTTGGCGTCCAGCCAGGAGATGACCTCCTGGCACTTGTCCAGCACCTTCTTCTTGTCCGCCTCGCTGATCTTGCCCTTGAGGCCCTCGTCCTCCACGGCGCTCTTCATGTTGAAGGCGTAGGACTCCAGGGCGTTCTTGGCGGCCACCCTCTCGCGCTGCACCTCGTCCTCGGCCTTGTACCTCTCGGCCTCCTGCACCATGCGCTCGATGTCCTCCTTGCTCAGGCGGCCCTTGTCGTTGGTGATGGTGATCTTGTTGGCCTTGCCGGTGCTCTTGTCCATGGCCGTGACGTTCAGGATGCCATTGGCGTCGATGTCAAAGGTCACCTCGATCTGGGGCACGCCCCTGGGGGCCGGTGGGATGCCGCTGAGCTCGAAGCGCCCCAGCAGGTTGTTGTCCCTGGTCATGGCCCTCTCGCCCTCGAACACCTGGATCAGCACGCCCGGCTGGTTGTCCGAGTAGGTGGTGAAGATCTGCGTCTGCTTGGTGGGGATGGTGGAGTTGCGCTTGATGAGGGCGGTCATCACGCCCCCGGCCGTCTCCAGCCCCAGCGACAGGGGCGCCACGTCCAGCAGCAGCAGGTCCTGCACGTTCTCGGACTTGTCCCCCATCAGGATGGCCGCCTGCACCGCTGCCCCGTAGGCCACCGCCTCGTCGGGGTTGATGCTCTTGTTGAGGTCGCGGCCGTTGAAGAAGTCCTGCAGCAGCTTCTGCACCTTGGGGATGCGGGTGGAGCCCCCCACCAGGACCAGGTCGTGGATCTGGGCCTTGTCCAGCTTGGCGTCGCGCAGCGCCTTCTCCACGGGCTCCAGCGTGCCCCGGAACAGGTCCGAGCACAGCTCTTCAAAGCGGGCCCTGGTGATGGACGTGTAGAAGTCGATGCCCTCGAACAGCGAGTCGATCTCCAGGCTGGCCTGCGTGCTGGACGACAGAGTCCTCTTGGCCCGCTCGCAGGCGGTGCGCAGCCGCCGCACGGCCCGCTTGTTCTGGCTGATGTCCTTCTTGTGCTTCCGCTTGAACTCCTCCACGAAGTGGTTCACCAGCCTGTTGTCAAAGTCCTCGCCGCCCAGGTGGGTGTCGCCGGCCGTGGCCTTCACCTCGAAGATGCCGTCGTCGATCGTCAGGATGGACACGTCGAACGTGCCCCCGCCCAGGTCGAAGATGAGCACGTTGCGCTCCCCCTTGCCCGTGCGGTCCAGGCCGTAGGCGATGGCGGCCGCCGTGGGCTCGTTGATGATCCGCAGCACGTTCAGCCCCGCGATCACCCCCGCGTCCTTGGTGGCCTGGCGCTGCGAGTCGTTGAAGTAGGCCGGCACGGTGATCACCGCGTTGGTCACCGCGTAGCCCAGGTACGCCTCGGCGATCTCCTTCATCTTGGTCAGCACCATGGACGAGATCTCCTCGGGGAAGAAGGCCTTGGTCTCCCCCTTGTAGCTCACCTGCACCTTGGGCTTGTCGCCGTCGCTGATCACCTGGAACGGCCAGTGCTTCATGTCCGACTGCACCACCGCGTCGCCGAACTTGCGGCCGATCAGCCGCTTGGCGTCGAACACCGTGTTCTGCGGGTTCAGCGCCACCTGGTTCTTGGCCGCGTCCCCGATGAGCCGCTCGGTGTCGGTGAAGGCCACGTAGCTGGGCGTGGTGCGGTTGCCCTGGTCGTTGGCGATGATCTCCACCTTGCCGTGCTGGAACACCCCCACGCACGAGTACGTGGTGCCCAGGTCGATGCCGATGGCCGTGGTTTTAGCCATGTCTGCGCCCTGCTCTCTCGCCGCGCTGGGCTCGGCCTTTCCTGGAAGCGGCGGTTCCGGCCGGGAACGGGAACGGGAACGGGAAGCGCGGTCTCTTCCGAAGCGGGAGGCTGCCGCGGGCTGCGGAGGCCGGTCCTCGGAGCTGCGGGTCTGCGGAGGGCGGGTGGCGACCACCGGCGGGAAGAGCGCGGGGCGAACAGATCGTGGCGGGCTCGCTGCTCCGCGGGGCGGGCGCTGCGCTTATAATCCCCATCGAGCCCCGCCCCCCGCCCGCGCTCGCCCAATCCCCGGGCTCGGCGGGGCGGCGGGTCGGGAACGTTCCAGGGGCTTCCCGGCGCGCCCGGCCCCCAGGCTCCCTCTGGCCAATCAGCGCCCTGGGCGTCGCCCTCCCAGAACTCTCCAGACGCTTCTGGGCCCGAGGGGCGGGCGCAGTCGTAGTGGGGGAGGAGGGGCGGGAGGGGTGCGGGGGCGGGCGGGCGGACTGGAGGGGGGGAAGGGGTCCGGGGGCGGGGTGGAGGGCGGGGTCCGGGGCAGGGCTAGGGGAGGAGAGGGGCGGAGGACGCGGGGGGCGGGGCCCGTGGAGCGGCGGCCGTGACGCTGCGAAGGGGCAGCGGGTCTGAGGTGCTGACGCGGCGCCCACAGTCGCGTTACAATGGCCGCGGCCTCTGACCTCACGGCTGGGCTGGAAGCAGGATGACAGGGCCGCAGCCGCTCACAGCTTTAGGGCGGGCGGGCGGGTGGGGGGTGGGGGGACACCGGCTGCGCACCGTAGATGTTGAGGGAGTGCCCATCAACTGGGGCTTCGCAGTCCGAACGTTACCAAGCTGGAGCGAAGGCGCAGGGAGAGCAGGTGAAGCGGCTTGGGCTGTTTGTCAGGGTGGGTCCCGGTGGACGTGCTGGAAGGCGCCCAGGTCTGTTCAGTCTGAGGTGTGAGGTGCCGCCAGCCCCCGAGGGGCCCTTTGAGGAGCGCAGGTGCGCGGCTGGTCACTGCCTCGGAAAGGGGCGGAGAGGCTGGTCTGTCAGTGTCTCTGGATGGCAGGATTGGTTTAGCTCAGTGATCGGCAAACTTATTAGTCAACAGAGCCAAATAGTCAGCAGAGCCAAATATCAACAGTAAACGATTGAAATTTCCTTTGAGAGCCAAATTTTTTAAACTTAAACTTCTTTTTAAAAAAAATATATTTTATTGATTTTTTACAGAGAGGAAGGGAAAGAGATAGAGAGCTAGAAATGTCGATGAAAGAGAAACATCATCGACCAGCTGCCTACTGCACACCCCCCACTGGGGATGCGCCCGCAACCAAGCTACATGCCCTTGACCAGAATCCAACCTGGGACCTTTCAGTCTGCAGACTGACACTCTATCCACTGAGCCAAACCGGTTTCGGCCAAACACATTTTTTTTTAAAAAAAGCATGGAAGATTGTCTGGAAGAGATATTTTCACACCAAAAAGAAACTTGTGCCTAGGGTTTATGGCAGCATTATTCACAGTAGCCATGGGGTAGAAGCAGCCCAAGAGTTCTGGAGGGAGTAAATGAATAAAATTTGGATATATAATGCAACATTCAGTCTTAAAAAGAAAGGAAAATGAGACACATGCTATAGTGTATAATTCCACTAATCCGTGCTATCCAAAGTAGTTGAATTCAGAGACAGAAAATGGTGATTTTGGGAATTGGGAATTTCCTCTCTGTGTTTGGGCTACTGGTTCTTTCCGGGCTGCTTTGTAGCAGTTTGAGAGTTGTGAGCATCACCTGCTTGAACTCTTTGGGGACAGAATCTAGGAGGAACTTGAGGTTGAGACTAGACCTCCAATGGACTCACCAGAGCAGCTCAGCCCACCCTCGGCCTGGGAGTTTTCTCAGATGCCTGATGAAGAAGAGTCAGCTGGCATGCAAGCTGTCTTAGAAGTGCTAGCAAAGAACCTTAGTAACTTGACTCTCAACCCTAATACCAAACTCCCTTCCACCAAAACGGTCGACCCCGACAGCAGAACAGAGAAAAACTTCACGGGGTCTGGGCTGGGGCTGAGGCAAGTCACGAGGAGATGAGTGAGGACAGTAGCAAAGGTTCTGAAAGAAATGAAAGAAAGGTTGTGATGAAGGGTGATAAGGACTGAGGTTATTATATACCACGTGTCTGAATCAATCAGGAGGCCCAAGATTTAAATGTAGCTGTAGTTATTGGCTATTACATGGAGATCCTTCTAATGATATTATCATTGAGAATTATGACATGAAGTCATTTAGGTATACACCTTATTCTTTTTTTAAAAAATATATTTTATTGATTTTTTAAAATATATTTTATTGATTTTACCCAGAGAGGAATTGAGAGGGAGAGAGAGTTAGAAACGTCGATGAGAGAGAAACATCGACCAGCTGCCTCTTGCACACCCCCCACTGGGGATGTGCCTGCAACCAAGGTACATGCCCTTGACTGGAATGGAACCTGGGACCTTTCAGTCCGCAGGCCGACGCTCTACCACTGAGCCAAACCGGTCCCGGCATATTTTATTGATTTTCTACAGAGAGGAAGGGAGAGAGATAGTTAGAAACATCGATGAGAGAGAGTCATCAATCAGCTGCCTCTTGCACACCCCCCACTGGGGATATGCCCGCAACCAAGGTACATGCCCTTGACCGGGAATCGAACCCGGGACCCTTCAGTCCTCAAGCCGACGCTCTATCCATTGAGTCAAACCAGACCCAGCTTTATTCTTGTACTTATTTGAATTGTGATAAATTTTTTGATGTGCTGTTTCCATTTTTAGTAGTAAATGTGTATAGAGAGCATCTTATTAAAATTTTGAGGCATAGCTGAAAAAGAAAATAAAAAAGAAAATGGTGATTTCCAGGAGCTGGTGGGAGTAGGGGATGGTGAGCTATTTAATGGACATAGAATTTCAGTTTCTGCAAGATAAAGAGTCCTGGAGATTGGTTGGACAACAATGTGTATGAACTTACTACTGAACTGTACAGCTAGAAATGGTTCAGATGGTAAATTGCATGTTACATGTGCTTAGCACAATTAAAAACAGTACACAGACTAAAGTAGTACCCTGCCAAGACTTCATCTCATGTTTTCTCAACAGGTCTCGGAAAACCATGGCAGCTGCTAAGGGGATGGCCATCGGCATCGACCTGGGCACCACGTACTCGTGTGTGGGGGTGTTCCAGCACGGCAAGGTGGAGATCATCGCCAATGACCAGGGCAACCGCACCACGCCCAGCTACGTGGCCTTCACCGACACCGAGCGGCTCATCGGGGACGCGGCCAAGAACCAGGTAGCCATGAATCCTCAGAATACTGTCTTTGATGCCAAACGCCTGATTGGCAGAAAATTTAATGATCCTGTAGTACAATCAGATATGAAACTATGGCCTTTTCAAGTCATCAATGAAGGAAGCAAGCCCAAAGTATTGGTATCCTACAAAGGGGAAAAAAAGGCTTTCTACCCGGAAGAAATCTCTTCTATGGTGCTGACTAAGATGAAGGAGACTGCTGAGGCTTTTTTGGGCCATCCCATCGCCAACGCTGTGATCACCGTGCCCGCCTATTTCAACGACTCTCAACGCCAGGCCACCAAGGATGCAGGTGTGATCGCAGGTCTCAATGTGCTAAGAATAATCAATGAACCAACAGCTGCTGCCATTGCCTATGGCTTAGATAAAGCTGGTCAGGGAGAGCGACAGGTCCTGATCTTTGATCTGGGTGGAGGCACATTTGATGTGTCCATCCTGACCATAGATGATGGGATTTTCGAGGTGAAGGCCACGGCCGGCGACACCCACCTGGGCGGCGAGGACTTTGACAACAGGCTGGTGAACCACTTCGTGGAGGAGTTCAAGCGGAAGCACAAGAAGGACATCAGCCAGAACAAGCGGGCCGTGCGGCGGCTGCGCACCGCCTGCGAGCGGGCCAAGAGGACCCTGTCGTCCAGCACGCAGGCCAACTTGGAAATTGATTCACTTTATGAAGGCATCGACTTCTACACGTCCATCACCAGGGCCCGCTTTGAAGAGCTGTGCTCGGACCTGTTCCGGGGCACGCTGGAGCCCGTGGAGAAGGCGCTGCGTGACGCCAAGATAGATAAGGGGAAAATCCATGACATTGTTCTAGTGGGGGGCTCCACCCGCATCCCCAAGGTGCAGAAGCTGCTGCAGGACTACTTCAACGGGCGCGACCTCAACAAGAGCATCAACCCCGACGAGGCGGTGGCCTACGGGGCAGCGGTGCAGGCGGCCATCCTGATGGGGGACAAGTCCGAGAACGTGCAGGACCTGCTGCTGCTGGATGTGGCGCCCCTGTCGCTGGGGCTGGAGACGGCCGGGGGCGTGATGACCGCCCTCATCAAGCGCAACTCCACCATCCCCACCAAGCAGACACAGATCTTCACCACCTACTCGGACAACCAGCCGGGCGTGCTGATCCAGGTGTTCGAGGGCGAGAGGGCCATGACCAGGGACAACAACCTGCTGGGGCGCTTTGACCTGACTGGAATCCCTCCTGCACCAAGGGGGGTTCCTCAGATTGAAGTGACTTTTGACATCGACGCCAATGGCATCCTGAACGTCACGGCCATGGACAAGAGCACCGGCAAGGCCAACAAGATCACCATCACCAACGACAAGGGCCGCCTGAGCAAGGAGGACATCGAGCGCATGGTGCAGGATGCTGAGAAATATAAAGCTGAAGATGAGATCCAGAGAGAGAAAATTGGTGCAAAAAATGCCTTAGAATCCTATGCTTTTAACATGAAGAGTGCTGTGAGTGATGAAGGCTTGAAGGGTAAAATTAGTGAGTCTGATAAAAAGAAAATTCTGGATAAATGCAATGAGGTCCTTTTGTGGCTAGAGGCCAATCAACTGGCTGAGAAGGATGAGTTTGATCATAAGAGAAAGGAACTGGAGCAAGTGTGTAACCCAGTCATCACCAAACTCTACCAGGAGGGATGCACTGGGCCAACCTGTGGAACAGGATTCTCCCCCGGGAGGCCTGCCACAGGCCCCACCATTGAAGAAGTAGATTAATTTTACCTGGAGCTGGAGGGTCTGAGGGTGCCTCTAAGGTGAATTTGTTCCCTTCATCATCAAACACTGTATGACTCTTGAATTGACTGGACCTGAGCCCAAGTTACCACCGTTTTGGAATGCTAATGGCCGAGTCTCATGTGCTATCTTCTTACACTCCAGTGCCCTGTTTCTGAGTTTGGAATCAAACTCTTAGGAAAACTAGGCCCCTCTTTGAACCATTTGATGAATCTGATATTTAGTTCCAGCCTCCCCAACTTTCTTTTTCCTGTGTGGATGGTTGTCACTCAGTAAATTTGTTCCTGAAACAAATTTCTTCTGGTATCATTAGACTGTGAGTGTCTAAAGGAAAGGAAAGTTCATGGAGAGAGCATGTGTGGTCTGATTGTGAGCTAATTGTGAATGATTAAGTTGGTAAGGACAAAGTATTTGACTTTTCATGAGCTATTGTTTCAAGCATGATATTGCCTATCATGTACTTTCAGCCCCAGCGGGAGCAGTTGCTAAGTCATTACTATTTATATTCAATGATAGGCTAGTTTAGGTGCTTAGGTTGGGTGCGGGTAGCCAAACTTCTTCTTGATGTTACCTACAGGTGGGGTCTAGATCCAGTGTCTGTGCACTGAGTCCATTATTATATCTTTTTAAAAAATTTGTTTTTGTTGCTTTTAATTTTTTTAATTTTTTAATATATCTTATTAATGTTTTACAGAAAGGAAGGGAGAGGGATAGAGAGTTAGAAACATCAATGAGAGAGAAACATGTACCAGCTGCCTCCTGCACACCCCCCACCAGGCATGTGCCTGCAACCAATGTACATGCCGTTGACCGGAATCGAACCTGGGACCTTTCAGACCGAAGACCAACGTTCTATCCACTGAGCCAAACCGGTTTCAGCTGTTTTTGTTGCTTTTATTTATATATTTATTTATTTATTTTTAAAGGGATTTTATTTATTTATTTATTTATTTTAATCAATCTTTATTGTTCATATTATTACAAAGGTTCCTCATTTCTTCCCACCTCCACCAGGTTCCCACCCTACCCTCCACCCCTTCCCCATCCCCCATTGTCCTCATCCATAGGTGCACAGTTTATGTTCAGTCTCTTCCTCCCTCCCTTTCCTCGATAGTAAATCCCTTTTCAGATAGTAAATCAGTTACTTAGCATTTTCTCATATCAATAATACCTCCACATGCCCAATGATACACTTCAGACAAAAGACATTTCCAAATACGTCAACCAACCTCATCCAGGCCCCACCCAAGGCACTCACAGATCAACACCCCAGCGCTATACTAACTCAACACATCCAGATCTAAGCCTTCATCACTTGATTCAGCAGACCCTCAAGTTCCCGCAAAAGTTTCCAGCCATGTCTGAGAGGCAGCCTTGGGGCGGGGGCAGGCAAGGAGCGAGCTGTATCGGGCCTGGGTGCACCGGGCCAGGCCTCTGTTGCTCTCGTTCGTACCACAACCAGCTGCTCTGGGTCTGGCCACTGACGATCTTGACCTAGTTGCTCTGGACTTGGCTGCTGCTGCTCCGGGCCTGGCTGCACCTGACCCGGCTACTCCGGGCCTGGCCGCTCCCAGCCTGGCAGCCGCCGCTCCGGGCCTGGCCGCACCTGACCCGGCTGCTCCGGGCCTGGCCGCTCCCAGCCTGGCAGCTGCTGCTCCGGGTCTGGCTGCACCCGACTCGGCTGCTCTGGACCTGGTTGCTCCGGGCCCGGCCGCTCCGAGCCTGGCCGCTCCCGGCCTGGATGCTCCAGGCTTGGCTACTGCTGTTCCGGGCCTGGCTGCTCCCGACCCGGCTGCTCTGGGCCCGGCTTCTCCGGGTCTGGGTGTTCCTGGACTGGCCACCCTGGGCTTGGCCGCCTCTGCCTCAGGCCTGGCTGCCACTGCCCCAGGTGTGGCTGCTCCAGTGCTGGCTATTGCTGCTCTGGTTCTGGCTGCTGCTGCTCTTGGGCCTGGCTGTTGCTGCTCCAGGCCCGGCTGCTACTGCCTTGTGCCTGGCCACTCTAGGCTTGGCCGCTGCTGTTCCAACATTCTGTCCTTTTTTTTTTTTTTTTTTTTTAAAAACATGCATTTATGTTGCAATGTTGGCTGGTGAGTTGAGTTCTGACTCAGTCTTTGATTTTTCAAGATCTTCTTTGTATTCTTTCTTAAGTAATTTTACTATCTTTTGCTCTCACTTGATTTCTTCACATTGAGAACTTCTTTGGTTTCTTCCTCCTTGTCCTGGAAGCTCAGCAGGTTGGCCTGTGGCACCCCTTTGTTCTCCGCGGGCTCCTGCGCTGCTTCAGCCTGTTGCCGGGGTCGGCGCCGCCCAGGAAGCAGCCCCCGGCCTTGGCTCCATTGCCTGCACTCAGAGATCGAAGGCTCAGGGGCACCCCCCCCTAGGATCTGTCGCCCAGCTCCTTGGTGGTGCCCGGCTAGCCGGTGTCCGGCAGGGGCTCCTGCTCCTCGTCGCGTTCCTCCAGTCTGGAGCTTTTTTTCTCCTTCCTGCTACGGGAGTCTAGCATCAGAGTCAACAGACTGTCCTCTGCGCGCACTGTGTGCGACTCTGGGGGCTCTGCTTTTCGCTGCTCCCCCAGGACTCCACCTCATAGCCCCGTCTCCCTCTGCTTGAGCCTGGGTCCCCAGGGATTGGCCTAGAACTGGAGTTCAGGGCAGTCGGGAGTGGGGCTCAGCACCGCCGTAGGTTTTGTTTCTTCCCGCCAGGGCAATACAGCATCAGAGTCAACATTCTGTCCTCTGCGCGCAGTGTGCGCGACTCTGGGGGCTCCGTTTTTCGCCGCTTCCTTGGGATTCCGCCTCACAGCACCGTCTCCCCCTGCCCGAGCCTGGGTCCCCAGGGTCTGGCCCATAACTGGGGCTCAGCGCTGCTGGTTCTGGGGTTCATCCCAGGCAGGGGGTTTTATTTCCTTTCTGCTAGGGAATGCCAGGCAGGCCCCCAGCCTTCTCCTCCTCTCTGGCTGCGACCTCTCCGCGCGCGCATTTGGGCGCGCAGCATGTCTCCGTACCTTAGGCTTTTTTTCAGCTCCTCTGATTTTCCTTCTGGTTTTCTCTTTCCTTCTTGTTGTAGAATTTTCGGTCAGTCGACTACCTGTAGCTCTGGGCAATGTCCACTCTACATTTTAGTTGTATTCCATTGAAATTGTTTTGTGCTGCTGCTGTTAGGTGTCTACCTGAGCAGCCATCTTGGATCTCTCTGTTTTTGTTGCTTTTAGAGAAATAGGGAGAGGGAGAGGAAATATTGACTAGCTACCTCCTGCATGCTCTCTACCTAGGATCAAGCTGCAACCAAGGCCTGTGTCCTGATGGGGAACCAAACCAATGACTTCTAAGAGCAAAGGCTGATGCTCAACCAATGGAGCCCCCTGGCCAGGGATGCTAGTATGTCTTTTATGTGTATAAAACATTTATACAACACACTTCTGACAAATTAGTACTTTTGTGCAAGATGAGAAATGGAGGACTTAGTATGGTCTTATTCCTTGAAAAAATATTTTCACCTATTATATTATTTATAAAAATGTTGGTGACATGGGCATAGAACTATGCATAACTGCGTTTGTAGCCCTTTGTATTTGAGGGGGCATATTTGGATGTGATTGTTACCAAACTCAAGGGGTTTTCGCCAATCAGGTGCTCTGTTCAGGGTAGTTTTACTTGCAGCAAATCAAGGAGATGGGATTCATAGCCAAAGCTCTGTCTCCTTAATCATTGCTTATGTACATTGTTGGGTCAATGACATGTTGATTTCTTCTCTGCAGTTGCCCGAATTTATCGGGTTGAGTTTCCTGTCATTTTATCCTGCTTACTGCTGCCTCTGCAGAATACTGCTATATGTTAACATTTAGCAGGAAATAGCATTTAGAACTGTCCAGACCTTAGGACCCTTGTCCTAGCTAACAAGATGGCTATTTCCATCCTCCAGGCAGCCTGCTTGGTTTCACTCAGTCCATCCCAGGACAGCCCGAGGCAAAAGTGTGTAAGAAATGTGGCCTGAGATGGGTCCTTGAGAGAAATATATTGGGAGGGAACCTTTAATAAAACCAAGACTTGTGCTCAAGCTTCTGATCTTGTCACTTTCTTCTTTTTTTTCTAATCCTCACCGGAAGATATTTTTCCTTTGATTTTTTAGAGAGCGTGGGAGAGGGAAAGAGAAATATCAATGTGAGAGAAACACATCAATTGGTTGCCCCCAGCACAGCCCTGACCGGGGCCTGTTGTGGAGGGACGGAATCGAATCCGGAACCTTTTAGTCCTCAAGCTATGCTCTAGCCACTGAGCCAAACCGGCAGGGCAACGCAGCATTCCTTTTTACTCTTAAGGAAGTGTAACAGACACAGAGTGGAGAGATTCTGGAGTCACACAAACTCCCCAGCAGCTTCCAACAGGCAGTGTCTGGGGTCGCACTGCGCCGCCACTGGGGAGAGGAGGGAGGGCTTCCTCGGGCCCCTGGCCGGCTGCGCCTGCGCGGTGAGCCCGGGCGGAGGCCGCCGGGAGGAAGCCCCGCCCCCGCTCCTCCCCCTCCCGTGAGCCCTGCCTCGCGGACCCCTGTGCAGGCGGGCGCCCGCTTCTGCACCCCGAGCTCCCGGCGCTCCCGCCCCGCCCGGCCCCGCGCCGCCCCGCGCCCGGTCCCCGCCCGGCCTCTGGCCCCGGGCCCAGGCCCCCGCTTCCCCGGGCTGGCCGGCTGCCCGCCGCGCGAGCACCATGGTAGGTACTGTGACGTCACAAGGAGGCGCCCTGGGGAGAGCGCGCGGGTCGGTCGGTTGGGGTCGGGGTGGGGGTCCTGGCTGCGTCCGGGGTCCCCTCCGCCCTTAGTTCCTGCACCTCAAGTTCCCCGGGAAGACATCTGGGACGCAAGGGCTTTTTTCCCTTTTAAGGGAAAGTTTAAGAACCCGAGGGAGAGTCGGCAGGGACCCGGGAGAGGGAAAGTCAGACCTCAAGGAGCACTTTCTCGACGGAGACGAGGCTTGGGGGGATTGCGGGGGGCGGGGGGAGGACCCAGGAGAGAGGGCGGACTGAGAGCGAGTTCCAGAGCCCGAGGGCGCCAAGGCGCAGGGAAGAGCGCGCGGTCGTTGGGGCTCTAGCAATCCTTCCGTCACCCAGTCTTCTCTCCTGGGGAGCCGAGACCTGCCCCGACCTGCCCCGGTGAGGGTGCGGGGTGAGGGTGCTGGGCGGATACCGGTGTAGCAGAAGGCCGCTCCCTGCCGTGTCTCTTCCCGTGTGATGGTTTCCCCTCTCTCCCCTATAGCTCTTCTATTCCTTTTTCAAGTCCCTTGTGGGCAAGGATGTGGTCGTGGAACTCAAGAATGACCTGAGGTAGGTACCCATTTCAACAAGTCTGCAGGGAGTGGATGTGCCCAGAGCCCTGAAACCTATTGATTAATTTATACTTTTTATTTATTCATTTAAAAATTTGTTATTGATTTCATATAGGAAGGGAGAGGGAGAGAGATAGGAACATCAATGACAAGAGAGAATCATTGATCGGCTGCCTCCTGCATGCCCCCTCCTGGAGATGGAGCCTGCAGCCCAGGCTTGTGCCCTGACTGGAAGTCGAACCATGACCTCTTGGTTCATAGGTCAATGCTCAACCACTGAGACACATGGGCTGGGCCCTGAAACCTCTTTAATTGAACAAGTGTTATTTGAGGGCTGGGAAGGTGGGAGAGATAAAGAATGACTGTTGTCTTAAGCTGACAGATGAGCTGTGGAATTGTTTTTTGTATTTGAAAAGAAATACAAAGAAATACATACCTATTTATATAAAACCCTAAGCAACCAGTCGACTGCTGTACTAGTGGACAGTTTGATCACTAGGATGCACACTGACCACTAGTGGGTAGGCGCTCAACACAGGAGCTGCCCCCTGGTGGTCAGTGCGCTCCCACAGTGGGAGCACCTGTAGCCGCGGGCAGCAGCAGGTGCAGTGGGGCTGGGATGAGCCAGAGCAGCACAGTGCCCAACCTGGGCTTGGGCTCCTCCCTGGCCGCCTGCCATTTCTCGCACTACTACATCCCTCGGGGGATATCAGACTGCAGGTTTCAGCCTGATGCCCAAGGGTCCCGGGCTGCGCGGGCACAGGCTAGGCCGAGGGAACCCACCGGTGCACATATCCATGCACCAGACCTCTAGAATTATATACAGAGTTAGTACAGAGAGGTCAGAGGCTGGAGGCATCAGCATTTTTTCTGATTAAATTATATATTCCTTTGACCCAAGAGTCATTTACACAAGTAAAGATGTAAGGACAAAGACGTTTGTAAGTTTTCTTTGCAGTAACCAAAAATGGAAAACAAGTGGCTATCCATAGGGACTGGGTTAAATTGTGGCTTCTATGTTCCACAGCTGTCACATCAGAATGAGATGTGCTGATGTGGAAAGTTGTTGCAAAATAGTATATGTGGCATAATCTCCCTTTTGCTCAAGAAAATGTAAAGGATAAACAGGAGACCAATCCCTTCTGACTGTATTGCTTTTCCATTCCTTACCCCTTATATCATAACGCCTAATCATCTTTCAGAATTGGGAATTAAATGCTGTATTCTTGGACTTTTCCTGTTTTTTCTAGCCAAGTAGATCCTTCTACCAGAGTCTTATTTTCTTCATAGTGGGTGCTTCTCAAATTGTGACTGCAGAAAACTGTTTACTGTTTTAGGCCTGTCCTTCAGACAGGGCCCTGGACCATGTTTAAGCTCACCATCGTTTCTAATGTGTACAATAAGCCTGACACATAGTAGGAGCTTAATGTGTGCTGAAAGTAGAGTAGCTAACATTTGAGAACTCCTTTTGAGTAGGCACTATCCTGCATACATTTAACTCATTGAATTCTCATAACACCCCTGTGACATATACTGCTGTTGCTGCTTTACATGTGAGGAAATTGGAAGCTTGGATAGGTTAAGTTGCTCAAGTCTATGCAACTAGTAAATGACAGCAAAAACTGAAATCCAATTCTGTCTGGATTATCTTTTTTTTTTTTTTTTTTGAGCAAGAGGAAGGAGGAAGAGACATTAATTTGTTGTTCCACTTATGTATGCATTCATCGGTTGATTCTTATGTGTGCCCTGATGGGGGATCAAACCTGAAACCTTGACGTATCAGGTCGATGCTCTAACCCACTGAGCTGCCCAGCCAGGGCTTTTTTTACAAGTTATAAACAGGATCATATTCTCTCTGCAGTTTTGAAACTTGCTTTTCACTTAGCATATGTGGACATTTCTCGTCAATAAAGGTGATCTTTAACTTTCTTAATGTCTGCATGTTCAGTATACACACCTTGTAATGGCATCTTTATTAACCAAGGCCTTGCTGTTGGATAGGCATTTTCCAATTCTTTAAAGCAATTTTTAAAAAATGTTTTTATTTCCTAGCCAGTTTGGCTCAGTGGATAGAGTGTTAACCCATGGACTGAAGGGCCTAGACTCGATTCTAGTCATGGGCATGTACCTCTGTTGCGGCTCAATCCCCAGCCCTGGTTGGGGCCTGTGAGGGAGGCAACCAATCGATATGTCTCTCTCACATTGATGTTTCTCTGTCTTTTCCCCTCCCTCCCACCTCTCTAAAAGTCAGTGGAAAAATATCCTTGGGTGAGGATAAACGAAGTGTTTGTGTTGATTTTAGAGAGAGAGGAAGGGTGAGGATAGAGAAAACATCTATGAGAGAGAAACATCAACATTGATAGGCTGTCTTCTGCACAGCTCCCCACCCCAATCTGGGACTGAGACCGAAATCCGGGCATGTGATCTGACCAGAAACTGAACCTGTGACTTCTTGGTCCATAGGTTGACACTCATCCACTGAGCCACAGTAGCTGGGCAGTTTCCAATTCTTTAGGGGGAAAATCCTTTAAATGAGAGGTACATTTAAAATAGAGCCAAAACCCATTTGGCTCCGTGGATAGAGCATCGGCCTGGGAACTCAAGGGTCCCAGGTTCGATTCCGGTCAAGGTCATGTACCTTGGTTGCGGGCACATCCCCAGTAGGGGGTGTGCAGGAGGCAACTGATCGATGTTTCTCTCTCATCTGACTCTCCCTCTTCCTTCCTCTCTGTACAAAATCAATAAAATATATTTTAATATATTGATTTTGTACAGAGAGGAAGGGAGAGAGGTAGAGAGTTAGAAACATCGATGAGAGAGAGTCATCGATCAGCTGCCTCCTGCACACCCCCTACTGGGGATATGCCCGCAACCAAGGTACATGCCCTTGACCGCAATCGAACCCAGGACCCTTCAGTCCCCAAGCTGATGCTCTATCCATTGAGCCAAACCGGTTTCGGCCAATAAAATATATTTTATTATTTATTTATTTATTTATTTTTTAAATATATTTTATTGATTTTATACAGAGAGGAAGGGAGAGAGATAGAGAGTTAGAAACATCGATGAGAGAGAGTCATCGATCAGCTGCCTCTTGCACACCCCCTACTGGGGACATGCCCGCAACCAAGGTACATGCCCTTGACCGGAATCGAACCCGGGACCCTTCAGTCCCCAAGCCGACGCTCTATCCATTGAGCCAAACTGGTCCCGGCAATAAAATATATTTTAAATAAAATAAAATAGTGATATGGGAACAGGCAGTTTGACTCAGTTGATTGGAGCCCTATGCCCATGATCTACAAATTGCGGCCCTTTGGCCCTTTGAGTATGGCTCTTCCACAAAATACCATGGCCTGGACTAGTCTATGTTGAAGAAGTGGTGTTAGAAGAGATTAAGTTTAAAAAATTTGCTCTCAAAAGAAATTTCAGTCATATTGTTGATATTTGGATCTGTTGACTGATGAGTTTGCCGACCACTGCTCTATGCCAAAAGGTTGCAGGTAGGACACCTGCAGGATGCAACATATTGACATTTCTCTTTCTCCCTCCCTTTCTCTCTGGCCAGTGTTGCTAAGTGGTTAGAGTGTCGACTTATGAACCAGGAGGTCACAGTTCAATTACCAGTCAAGGCACACGCTTAGATTGTGGGCCTCGATTCCCATGGGAGTGGGTAGGTCCGCATGCAGGAGGCAACTGTGGATTCTCATCATTGATGTTTCTCTCCCTCTCCCTCTATAATATATTTAAAAAATATATTTGAAAAAATATATATAAAAGAAACAATAAGATATATATTTAAAAAAAAATACAGTGATACCTATTACCTGACTGTCCTTTAGAAAGTGAATCAATGTATCTCTCCCCAGCAGTGTCTCCCACATTTCTGAGGTAATTGCTTAATGGAAGAAACACTGACATGGCAGAGTGGCGAGGAGAGGGATTCTACATCAGAGATTTCATGTATGACATGGGCAATGCATATGGTCCTGATGGCGTAGAGATGAGGGCCAGAGAGAGAGAGTGGGAGCCTGTCCCAACCCTAGGCAGTTCTGGGAGTGACTAACTTCTTTTCCTCTTTTCTCCCCCCTGGCCTCCCACATGGCAAAACACTTAGTTTTAGCTCCAGGTCCCACGGCAAGGACGTAAGGTGGGAAGGAATGCCATTGGACTGGGGGAGGAGCTTTCTCTCAGGCTTTTTGTCAGACTGCTCTCAATGAACTGAACGACGTGCCACCACCTTATCCAGTTCCTGAAGTCACCACCTCTGCACATGGTGGTGAGGTGCTGGCAAAGGCTGCTCAGCCAGGGATGTGGCGAAACCACCACCGGCGCAGCAGGCCTCAGACACTGGATTTCAAAGACAGAATTTTACAAAAATAGAGTCCAGTAGAGAACTGCCAACTTTATTTTTGGCAAGATAAAAGACATTTTTAAAAAACTGCCATTCACGATAATTTTATTTTTAAAAATTTAATACCAAAAAAAAATAGTAAGGACAATCAAAGAACAGCTATTTTTTAGTCCTGGTCAGGTAACTCAGTTGGTTAGTGCTTCATCCCCATATATGAGGTTGCAAGTTCAATCCCTGGTCAGGGTACATAAAAGAATTAACCAATGAATGCATAAATAAGTTGATGTAAAAAAAAAAAAAATCAATGTTTTGCCAAAACCGGTTTGGCTCAGTGGATAGAGCGTCAGCCTGTGGACTGAAGAGTCCCAGGTTCAATTCTGGTTGACTGCTTGATCCCCAGTAGGGGGCGTGCAGGAGGCAGCTGATCAATGATTCTTTCACATCATTGATGTTTCTATCTCTCCCTCTTCCTTCCTCTCTGAAACCAATAAAAAAAAAAATATTTAAATTGATGTTTCTTTTTCTTTCCCCCTTCCTCTTCCTAAAATAAAATTTAAAGTTATTGACAACCTTTAGCATACAGCATACACAATACTACTGGCCTGTGTTTCCTCTTTTTTTTTTTTTTTTTAAATATATTTTATTGATTTTCCACAGAGAGAAAGGGAGAGGGATACAGAGCTAGAAACGTCAATGAGAGAGAAACATCAACCAGCTGCCTCTTGCACACCCCCCACCGGGAATGTGCCCGCAACCAATGTACATGCCCTTGACCGGAATCGAACCTGGGACCTTTTAGTCCGCAGACCAACGTTCTACCACTGAGCCAAACTGGTTTCGGCTGTGTTTCCTCTTTTGTCATGGACTTCTGACACCTTTGAGCACACATCAGTGTTTGAGAACCAGTGGTCCTAAGGATGGTGAAGAGGAGGGTGGCCATGTGGCAGGGTGGCCTGGATTGAGGTGTAAAGTAATAGGACCTTGGTTTGTAGAAATCAAACTTGAAAGAGAATTACAGAAATATTAGACATCAGCAAATGCCAGGGATTTATGGGATATGCAGGGTAGAGTTATAATTCATGGGATTGGAAGTTGTGAGACTTGGGTGGGAAAGAAGATGAACACCATCTGACAAATTTTATAAGTTGGGAGAGAGCATTCCTCACGAACGTTTCAGGGTCTCAAGCAGTGGGAAAGGGAGAGGGTATCTCTTGTCCCTTCAAGAGCAATGCTGGCTGCTTTATCTACTGTATATGTGGGGCTCTGGTTCCAAATCCATAAATGAAACAGGGAAAGAGGAGAGGAGGGAGGGGGGTACTTGTATCTTGTCTCTATGGCTAACGATGTTGTTCATCTTCTTTCTTTAGTATCTCATTGTATTTCTGAGTCCTTGTTTGTTCTAAATTTTAGAACAGTTTGTTCTAAAATTGGGCAAGTTAAACACCCTCTTTGATCCCCTGGATGGTAATAGCTACTTTGTAAAGTTGCTAAAGATTATAAAAGTGGCTGTAAAAATTATACATGCCATGCAGGAGAAATGTAAGATGGCAGCTCTCAAGAGTGGATTGGTATAGGGGAAGATGTATAATCTAAAATAACGCACTTCTAGGGAGTCGGGGTGGGGGGCAGTCCTAATATATGGTGACAGAAGGTTTGACTGGATGGTGAGCACATGGTTCAGTATACACACTTGTAACAAACTCATCCCTGAAACCTGTATGATCATGTTGACCGATGTCACCCAATAAAGTTAATTAAAAAAAAAAAAAGCTGTTCTGGAAGCACTGTCTTTCCTACTCTACGGCTTAGGAATGCCCCCTTTTGGTTCCACCTATTCTGGCTTTGTCAAGTTCTTGATTTTCCCAAACCATGTTCTTAGCTCTCAAGTCACCTTTGTGTTGACTTTGGTGTAAACTAATTTGGTTCTTCCTTTCCTCTGCCCCTGACAGCATCTGTGGGACCCTCCATTCTGTGGATCAGGTGAGACAGCAAGAGCCCAGGACTGGTATTGGGGAAAGAGGAGGGAAGGGAGGGGGGTACTTGTATCTTGTCTCTACGGCTAACGATGTTGTTCATCTTCTTTCTTTAGTATCTCAACATCAAACTAACTGACATCAGTGTCACAGACCCTGAGAAATACCCTCACATGGTGAGTGAGGGCTGGTGGGAAAGAGCAAACACCTCTGAAAACAGGAGGCCCCTGGGTGGGTAGAGGGAATTTTTAAGAGTGTTTTCACGTTTGCCTACCTTTGTCTAGTTATCAGTGAAGAACTGCTTCATCCGGGGCTCGGTGGTCCGCTATGTGCAGTTGCCTGCAGATGAGGTGGACACGCAGCTGCTACAGGACGCAGCGAGGAAGGAGGCCCTGCAGCAGAAACAGTGACGGCTCCACTCCCTCCTCTCTTCCAGCCCAGGACCCCTCCTTCGTACCTGAGATGTTGTTTATTGTTTTTCAATAGTGAAGGCGCTTTTGGGTTTTTTTTTTTGTTGTTGTTTTTTTGTTTTTGTTTTTTTAAGGGGATAAGTAGACTAGAGGACTAACCATGGTGGGAGCAGCTCTCCTCAGTGAGAAGGAAGATGAGCTGTCTGGGGAACTGCAGTGTTCCTGTTCCCCAGCACCTGCCTTCCTTACTCCTTCCCCAGAGATGGTGGGAGAATCTACATCTCTCCAGGGCAGCATGTGATTCATTTTGGGGATGGAAGGAACCTGTCCCGCATCGGGAATAAATGTGGTGCAAATTTCTGGAGTGTGTGTTTTGGGAAGGAGGCTGGAGGGTGGGAAAGGGATGTTGAGTTCATCGAGTTCTTGCCCAGCATTACCCCAGCCAAGACCCCACGCAAGGCAGTGTCCAGCATTGCTGCCGCTGCTCTGAGTGAACCGCGTGCTCCCCGGCGGGCCCCCCCCCTTTCCCCTCGGCTTCCGAGCACCCCCTGCCTCATGGCCTTTGCTCAGACCGCACCTGCCATGAGCGCCCGCTCCCTTCTCGAGGGACAGTTGTCAGATAGACACCAAGATGCGGTATACGCTGCTGATTTCCCCTCAACCCAGCCAGGGGGGCACACTGAAGTCTGGCAGATTCTTTCAAACAAGTGACAGGTTCCCGCTGTGCGGTGGGCGGTTACGCTCCAGGCCTCGCCAGCCCCGCCCGCGGCGCCGCTTCCAGCCCCTCCGCCCGGGGCGCGAGGACCCGCGCGGGCTGCCCGCGGCGGCGCCTGACGGGAGCGCGGTCGTAGGGCGCCCGGAGCTGTGGCAGCCCCCGGCCTGTGCCCACGCCCGGCCTGTGGCCGCCCCCGGCCTGTGCCCGCGCCCCTCCTCCGAGCGCGGGGACGGCGCGCCCCGGCCAGGGTCCGAGGGGCGGCTGCACACGCAGGCGGGGCCCGGCCGCCCACGCCAGGACCCGCGCCGGAAGCGCTCGCTGTCACAAAGGCCACACGTGGGTGCTCGGGCGGCGGTCCCAGGAGCCAGGATCCCCGGAGAACTGCCCGCCGTCCCGGCCGCCCGACTCCTCGGCCCCGGCCGCCAGGCCGGCCCAGCTTCGGCCGGCGCCGGCTCGGCCTGACCCCCGCCCCCCAGTACGTACCTGCGGCCCCAGCCCGCCCTGCCGGGCCGAGGGGCCCTCCGGCTCCACTCTCCCCGAGGACCGGGCCCGGCCGTCCCCGCCACTCCGCAGCCAGACCCGGGCTCCTGAGGCCTGACGGGCCCCCAGGCCCTGGGGCCTCGGCGCCCGCGGAGAGGAGCCCATGAGGGTCCCCCCTTACTCAGGTAGGTCCCGGGGCCCTCAGTCTTCGTCTCCCTCTCCTAGGTCTGTCCCACCTGGCGCGGACCCTGCAGAACCATGTCCATCCTCTACGTCTCCCCGCACCCCGATGCCTTCCCCAGCCTCCGAGCCCTCATAGCGGCGCGCTACGGGGAGGCGGGGGAGGGGCCGGGCTGGGGGGGCGCGCACCCCCGCATCTGCCTCCAGCCGCCTCCGGCCAACAGGACCCCCTTCCCCCCGCCCCGCCTGCCCGCCCTGGAGAAGGGGCCCGGCGGGCTCTGGGTGTGGGGGGCCACTGCCGTGGCCCAGCTGCTGTGGCCCGCAGGCCTGGGGGGCCCTGGGGGCAGCCGGGCAGCCGTCCTCGTCCAGCAGTGGGTCAGCTACGCCGACACGGAGCTCATACCCGCTGCCTGCGGGGCCACGCTGCCCGCCGTGGGACTCCGCGGCTCCGTCCAGGACCCCCAGGTGAGGGGGGAAGGGGGCGGGAAGTTTAGGAGAAGGAAGCAAGAGTTGGGATGGATAATGAGACAGGAAGATAGCGTGTCGGGTGTGGAAAAAGATTGATCAAGTCCCACATGGCCACCTGGTAACCTCTCTGAGCCTTGGTCTTCTTTTTGTCTCTGAAAACTTTAGTTTCCATGTTGAGAAAATGAAAAGAAGTGTGCAGAGCACACGGTGTAGTGCCAGGCGCCTTAGAGTGAGTAAAAGCTTGATGAGTCGGAAACCCACTGTAGAAGTTATAGATGTGGGGAAAGTGGGTGAGGGAGAGATGAGAAGAGGCAGGCTGGGCCAGGAGAGATAACGGTGCCCGGAGGCGGGGTAGGAGACAAGAAAAGGGGGGAAGGGAGAGGAGAGACAACCACACCATGTTGTAACCAAGTCCTTCCAGAGTGGCTGTGCCTCTAGTCCTTATCAAACACAGTAGATACTAGTATTTCTTGAATGAATGAATGAATGAATGAATGAATATGTGACTTAGACCTTGGCTGGCTCCCTCATATCCAGATTACACGATCTAAAATAGAGGCCCTCCTCTTTGAAATTCCTTGTCTCCCTCAACCTGATTTATTTTCTTCATAGCACTTAAGGAGAAAAATAGGGTTAATGTATTATATATTTCTTCATTTACTGTCTCCCAATTAGAATGTAAGCTCCCATCAGGTCAGGGGCCCTGTTCAAATTCTCTCCTCATTCCTTAGAGAGGTATGTGGCATGTAGTAGGTGCTTAACAAATATTGTTGAAGCAATTATTGTGTTGCCTTACTTAATCATTAACTTCTTGTACTTAATATATTGCAACTGATACATAGTAAATGTTCAGTAGGAATTTTCTGAATGAATGAAGCACCAGGGCTTCATTGTTTTTGTTGACTTCAGAGAGGAAGGGAGAGGGAGAGAGAGACAGAAATACAAATGATGAGAGAGAATCATTGGTCACCTGCCTCCTGCACACCACACATTGGGGATTGAGCCCATAACCTGGGCATGTGCCCAGACCGGAATTGAACTTGGGACCTTTCCGTTGCAGCCAACACTCTATCCACTGAGCCAAACCGGCCAGGGCAGGGCTTCTTTTTATTATGACCATTTCAAAGAAGATGAAACTGGCCTCAGAGGTGATGATTTGTGGGACTGGAAGGAGGCCATGCCCTGTCTCACATCCCTCCCCGTTCCTGCTAGGCTGCGCTGGGGGCCCTGGGCAGGGCCCTGAGCCCCTTGGAGGAGTGGCTCCGGCAGCACAGCTACCTGGCGGGGGAGGCCCCCACCCTGGCGGACCTGGCGGCTGTCACAGCCTTGCTGCTGCCCTTCCGATACGTGAGTCACTAGGGCCTGGGGAGGGACGGGGCGGTTCCTCTGACCTCACCACAGGTGGCTGTGGACAGTGATTTCTTTCCCCCTCTCAGGTCCTGGACCCCTGTGCGCGCCGGATCTGGGGGAATGTCACTCGCTGGTTCATCACCTGTGTCCAGCAGCCAGAATTCCGGGCCGTGCTGGGAGAGGTGGTTCTGTACTCAGGGGCCCGGCCGCTCTTCCATCAGCCAGGTAAGGAGTAAGGACTGGGGAGGTGGGAGGGGAGGGGTTCCTGGTCTCCTGTGCAGCTCACTTTCTTATCTCAGAATGGCAGAACGCCTGGAGGGAGGGCCGGTGGGAGGGCCGCAGGGGGAAGCCTTGGGCAGTGGGATGACGGTCTGAGACCCAGCGGCATCCTCAGAGGCCTCAGCTGCTGAGTCTGCTCTGCTGGGCCTCCCACCAGGCCCTGAGGCCACTGCACCTCCAAAGACACCTGCTCAACTCAAGAAAGAGGCAAAGAAACGGGAGAAGCTAGAGAAATTCCAACAGAAGCAGAAGATCCAGCAGCAGCAACCGCCGCCCAGGGAGGTGAGAGGCTGAGGTGGGAGCTGAACAGGATGCTGTGTCATAGTCGGGCAAGGGGAGAGGTTGGTATCGGAGTCTGTATCTTCCCTCCCAAGCAGAAGAAACCAAAACCAGAGAAGAGGGAGAAGCGGGATCCTGGAGTTGTTACCTATGACCTCCCCACCCCACCCGGGGAAAGGAAAGGTACTGGTCAGGGAAGGGACCCCTCCCTCCTCCCGCCTCAGCTGCTGCTGCTCCTGTTTCCCCTTCCTGCTTGCCCCGGCTCCCACCACTCTCTTGGTGAAGATCTGCAGAGGCCCAGGCCCTTCTGTCTCCCCCGACCCTACCTCTGCCGCCCCGTCCTCTTCCCGCGGCCCAGCCTCCACACTGACGCCTGCCTTCCTCTCCCCAGATGTCAGCGGCACTATGCCCGACTCCTACAGCCCTCAGTACGTGGAGGCAGCCTGGTACCCGTGGTGGGAGCAGCAGGGCTTCTTTAAGCCAGAGTATGGAGTGAGTGGCACTGCCCCCAGGCCTGGGGGGGGCGGGAGAGGTGGCCTGGAGTCTTAGCATGTGCCCATCCTTCCTCCCCACAGCGTTCCAGCGTGTCAGCACCTAATCCACGGGGCGTCTTCATGATGTGCATCCCCCCCCCAAACGTGACAGGCTCCCTGCACCTGGGCCACGCGCTCACCAACGCCATCCAGGACTCCCTGACCCGATGGTGAGCTCCTGTCCTCTCCACTGCTTCCTCCGCTGCCTTCTCTTCCCGACTCTCCTTTTTGGCCTCAGCTCTGCCCCCTGGTGGTGGTACACTTCTCTGTCATTCCTCCCTGGTCACTTCCTGGTAGCATCCTCCCCTAGGCAGTGACCAACACTTCTCTCCCTCCTCTTGGGACATGAGACAGGGCTGGCCTTCTCCACTCCCACAAACCATGACCTATGAGCCAGAAATAAGAGTAGTTTGAATTAAGCAAGAAATAAATGAAATATTCTTGTAAGAAATGTTGCCGGGACCGGTTTTGCTCAGTGGATAGAGTGTCGGCCCGCGGACTGAAGGGTCCCGGGTTCGATTCCGGTCAAGGGCATGTACCTTGGTTGCGGGTACATCCCCAGTAGGTGGTGTGCAAGAGGCAGCTAATTGATGATTCTCTCACATCGATGTTTCTAACTATCTCTCTTCCTCTCTGTGAAAAATCAACAAAAATATATTAAAACAAAACAAAACAAAACAAAACTTCATCATCCCCATAAGGGGTTATTCTTTAAAAAAAAAAAAGAAGAAAAAAAAAGAAAAAGAAATGTAAAGCTACAAGTCTCCTTGACAACCCCTCCAGACCTACTTCCCAAGACTTAGCCTTTGTTATCACTTTGTGGATCTTTCTAGATCTTTCCTGTCTATTACTTACAGATACATGTACCCATAGAAATTTATAGTTTTCCTTTTGGGTCGGGTTTTTTTTTTTTTTTCTGTCATGCTATTCTTCAGCCTTCTTCTTACACTGAATAGTTTGTCTTAGAGATCTTTCCTTACCTTTACCCACAGACCAATCCGCTCTCTCGCATTGCCCTGTAGCATTCCATACTGTGACTACGCCATATGGAGTCACTTGCTTAAAAAAACAAAAATTAATGGTTGTTCCTAATTTTTCTCTGTTGAAAATCACTTGAATCCACACTCCGGCACAAGCTTTCTCAGGCACACAGAGACAGCTTCGCTGGCGTAGCTCCCAGGAAGTGAAGCTGCTAGGTCGGAGAGGCCTGCCTACGTTAAGTACAAGCAGAAGCTGCCACTTTGCCTACAAAACAGCTTTACCCATTTAACCTCCCTGTGAGGGTGTTCGATTGCCCATGGCCTTGCTAACTCCGGGCATGATCTTCGTTTTGCTGAGATGGGGAAATGGCACCTGTGTAATTTCTGACTCCCAGCGAGCTGTGCCCCTTCCTGTGTCCGGGCTGGTTTCCCTCATGTGAACTGTCTGTGCGTCGCTGGTTGCCCATCTTCCTATTGATTGATTTTTGTTGTTGTTTACTTTTTTAATTGGTTGTTGTTGGATTCTTTACATATTTTGGGTATTGTTTTTTTTATTTGTTATATAAATTCTTACTCCTGTTCTAGCACTTGCTTCCTCTGCCTATCAACCTGCCCCACTGTCAATAGTTTAATTAGTTAACAGATACAAAGTTAATATTCTAGGTGACAAATTCTTTTAAAAAGTATTTTAAGCCGAAGCCGGTTTGGCTCAGTGGTAGAGCATCGGTCTGCGGACTGAAAGGTCCTGGGTTCAATTCCAGTCAAGGGCATGTACATTGGTTGCGGGCACATCCCCGGTAGGGGGTGTGCAGGAGGCAGCTGATCGATGTTTCTCTCCCATTGACATTTCTAGCTCTCTATCTCTCTCCTTTCCTCTCTGTAAAAAATCAATAAAATATATATATATTTTTTAAAAAGTATTTTAAGTCCTGGCCAGTGTTGCTCAGTGGGTTGAACAAGATCCCATGCACCTGAAGGTCACTGGTTCCATTCCTTGTCAGGGGACATGATCCCCAGCGGGGCATGTGCGGGAGGCAGCCTATTGATGGTTCTCTCTCTTCCTCTCCTTTTCTCTAAAATCAATAAAAACTTTTTTTTTTTTTTTAATATATTTTATTGATTTTGTACAGAGAGGAAGGGAGAGAGATAGAGAGTTAGAAACATCGATGAGAGAGAGTCATCGATCAGCTGCCTCCTGCACACCCCCCACTGGGGATATGCCCGCAACCAAGGTACATGCCCTTGACCGGAATCGAACCCGGGTCCCTTGAGTCCCCAAGCCGACGCTCTATCCATTGAGCCAAACCAGTCTCGGCAATAAAAACATTTTTTAAAAAAGCATTTTAAAACAGCTTTTTATCTTTGGAAACCAGGGTTATTATATTTTAAGTTTTGAGACATTTTTCTGGTGTCTTGCTTACTAAATTAATTTAATCAAAAAATATTTCAGGACATCATTGTGTGCCTGCACTGCTCTGGGTACTGAGGGATAATGTCAGATTTAGTATTTTTCAAGGGATTGAGAGCTGGCAAAGAGTTTTATTAAATACATATAACAAGAATGGCCAAGTTATTTACATGAAAATAGTTAACACTTCTTTAAAAAAAAAAAATATATATATATATATTAAAAAATATATATATATATATATTTTATTGATTTTTTACAGAGAAGAGAGAGGGATGGAGAGTCAGAAACATCGATGAGAGAGAATCATCGATCAGCTGCCTCTTGCACCACCTCCACTGGGGATGTGCCCTCAACCAAGGTACATACCCTTGACTGGAATGAAACCCGGGACCCTTCAGTCCACAGGCTGACGCTCTATCCACTGAGCCAAACCGGTCTCGGCAATAGTTAACACTTCTTACAAAACTCTTAGGGTAGCCACATTTTTTTCTAATGGACATGACTTAAATAAGATGTTAGAAAGTACCATTGCTTGCCGAAGCCGGTTTGGCTCAGTGGATAGAGCATCGGCCTGCGGACTGAAAGGTCCCGAGTTCGATTCCGATCAAGGGCATGTATCCTGGTTGCAGGCACATCCCCAGTTGGGGGCGAGCAGGAGGCAGCTGATCAATGGATCTCCCTCATCGATGTTTCTGACTCTCTGTTTCTCTCCCTTCCTCTCTGTAAAAAATCAATAAAATATATTTTTTAAAAAATTAAAAAAAAGTAAGTACCATTGCTTAAATGAAGTAAATTTATATCAATATTTTAGAATAAAAATATGAAAATAAAATGTGAAATGCAGCTTTAAATATCTCCACCAATGAGTTGAATAGCTATATTTTTTCTTCCTCCAGCAGAGAATAAGGTGCTTTTCTACAAATATCCTTGATATTGATTTAGTTTTTGCTAATTTTATGTGATTCCCAAGAGATACTTTTAGTGAAAAAATAGTTTTATCTTCCTTTCTTTTGTTAACTTTTTTTTTCTTTTTCTTTTTTTTTTTTCAATTAAGAAAAGAGTTTAATGATGATTCTGTTGTTTGGAACATAGGTCAGTGTTATTTGTTTTTGTTAAGTCTGTTTCATTAAGCACTGATTTATTTTATTTTATTATTATTTTTTTTATTTTTTAAATCAATCTTTATTGTTGTTAACTTCTTTAATAATAATATTTAACAGTATCTTGAAGTTCAGAAAATGTTTATATCCTTTATTTAATTATTTATTTTTTAATATATTTTATTAATCTCAGAGAAGAAGGGAGAGAGAAAAACATCAATGATGAGAGAGAATCATTGATCGGCTGCCTCCTGCATATCCCACTCTGGGGATTAAGCTCTGACAGAGAATCTACCATGACTTCCTGGTTCATAGCTCGACGCTAACCACTGAACCACTCTGGCCGGGCTGTGCATGTCCTTTATGCATGTAACCAGCATTTCTATCAGTTACCTGCAAGAGAATGGAGTTGCTGCAGTCCCTGTGCCCAGGGAGATCTGAACATAGTGAGATAATAAGTACAGCCCTGGCCAATATGCAAAGTGGTTAGACCACATACCTGGATTGTGGGTTTGATCCCAGACCCTGGTCAGGTACATGTGGAAGGCAATCCATTGGCATTTCTCTCTTTCCCTCCCTCTGTCCCTCCCTCCCTCCCTCCTTTTCTCTCTAAAAAGTCAATGGGAGAAATATCCTCAGGTGAAGGTTAGAAAAACAGAACACAATACAGTTTGATGATTCACTAAAAACAAGGTGTGTGTGAACAGAGGGTGATGTGTTTCTGTCCTGATTTCCTCTGCCCTCTGAGAAGCACCTAGTACTGCAGGGAAAGAAGGCCCATGTACCTCCCACAGGGCTTCACTCTCATTCCTCTGCTTAATTCCCTAAAACACTGCTAGCTGCCTGTCATTTTCTCTAAAATGGTCTACCACTTGCTTTTTTATTTTTTCAATATATTTTTATTGATTTCAGAGAGGAAGGGAGAGGGAAAGATAGAAGCATCAATGATGAAAGAGAATCATTGATCGGCTGCCTCCTGTACACCCCACACTGGGGATTGAGCCTGCAACCTAGGCATGTGCTCTTGACTGGAATCGAACCTGGGACCCTTCAGTCCACAGACTGATGCCTATCCACTGAGCCACGCCAGCTAGAATGACCACTTGCTTTTTAACTTCACTGAGAGGTATTGCTGTTCTGAGGTTGTGCGTTTCGCTGTAATCAGTTCGACAATGTCCTTAGACTTCATCTTGCATCTCTGGTTTAGGATGGCTTTCCTGCCTCAGAGTTACACACATGGCCACCTGTGTTACTGACTTCTTTATTTACCTTTTGGGAAATTGTCATTTTCTGAGACTTTCCTTACATTCTATTTTTCTATATTGAATTCTTTAATCTGACTAGAAATTATTTATTGTTAATCCTCATTTAAGGGTTTTTTCCATTGATTTTTAATTTTTTTAATTTTAATTTTATTTATTTATTTTTAAAAATATATTTTATTGATTTTTTACAGAGAGGAAGAGAGAGGGATAGAGAGTTAGAAACATCGATGAGAGAGAATCATCGATCAGCTGCCTCTTGCACACCCCCTACTGGGGATGTGCCCGCAACCAACGTACATGCCCTTGACCGGAATCGAACCTGGGACCTTTCAGTCCGCAGGCCAATTCTCTATCCATTGAGCCAAACCAGGGAGGGGGGCGAGGGAGAAAGAGAGAAAACCAGTGTGTGTCTCTTACGTCAATTGGTTGCCTCCCATACATATCCCAGCCAGGTCAGGGATTGAACTGCAACCCAGGTACGTGCACTTGATTGGGAATCAAACCTGCGACCCTGCAGTGCTGGAGCCAACACTATAACCATTGAGCAGCACCGGCCAGGGTTGACTATAATTTATTTTTGTGAATATTGGGAAGTAGGGAGATGTTTTTCCAACTAAGTAGTTGTTCCAAAGAAATGTTTGCATTGTTTTCCTTTTTCATCCTGAGAGGAAGTGCCGCCCTGGCCCATGGATCGGCCTGGATGTGTTTCCAGGCGCAGTTTGTCCCCTTTGGTCTGTAACTGTTCTCTGTGGTGACTAGTTGCTTGAATAATCATAGCTGTCATGTTTTGCTATCTAGTTGGCAGGAGCTTCCTCTTTGTTCTTTTGCCAAATAGCTTGGGCTATCCTTGCCGTGTCCCCCCCAGACTGAAATTTTAGAATTGGGGTCCCTCTCCACGCCCTTTCCCTCCCGAGCCCATTGACCTCCCCCAAAGCCCCTCCAGGTGCCAGTTCTGCTGCCCGCTCACCGCCACCCTCTGCTCTCCCCACAGGCACCGCATGCGCGGGGAGACCACCCTGTGGAACCCCGGTTGCGACCACGCAGGCATCGCCACGCAGGTGGTCGTGGAGAAGAAGCTGTGGCGCGAGCAGGGGCTGACCCGCCACCAGCTGGGCCGCGAGGCCTTTCTGCGGGAGGTCTGGAAGTGGAAGGAGGAGTGAGTGTATCAGCCCCGGCCCCGGCCCCATAAGACCTGTCACCTGCGACCTGGTCACAGGCTGCACAGAACCTCTCACAGAGGCTGAGGGTCGGTAGCTTCAGGTCGAGGTCCATTTCAGAGAATGAGGGGTCCCCACGCTCCCCGCCAGCCCCCCGATGTCTCCCCGCGGTCGGCCTGAGTGCTGACCCGTTGCCTGTCCATTTCCAGGAAAGGGGACCGGATCTACCACCAGCTGCGGAAGCTCGGCAGCTCCTTGGATTGGGACCGAGCCTGTTTCACCATGGACCCCGTGAGTGGGGGGGGAGGCTCCCCAGGGCCCCATAGGGAACACCTACTGTGCCTCCCGCAGGTTGGACCCACACTTAGGGAAGCACTGAGGGCTCAGCTGCAAATCTCATTCTGGTCCTGGGCCATGGCCCTGTGCTCCTGGCCCCTCTGGGAGCTCACAGTCCTCCAGGTGCATGTGGTCCTCCCCTCCCCGGCCTGCCGTTTCCAGCATCACCTCCCGGCCTGTCCCTGCGTTCCCAAAGCTCCCGCCATGGGCCCCTCTCCCTTCAGGACGCATTTCCCCTTGCAGCCCTCGGAGGGTCGGGTGCCGGGCAGTGGGACTCTGGACCCTGCTGCCCTGGAACGTCTGCCTGGCCCCTCCCTGCTCCCCTAGAAACTGTCCTTGGCCGTGACAGAGGCCTTCGTCCGGCTCCACGAGGAAGGCATCATCTACCGCAGTACCCGCCTCGTCAACTGGTCCTGCACCCTCAACTCGGCCATCTCCGACATCGAGGTGTGCCCCGCCCGGGCTCTCCAGGCCCCCCCCCCTCCCCCCCAGGCACCGGGCCACTTCCTAACACCCCCTTCCCAGGTGGACAAGAAGGAGCTGACGGGCCGCACGCTGCTCTCTGTGCCTGGCTACAAGGAAAAGGTGGAGTTCGGGGTCCTCATCTCCTTCGCTTACAAGGTCCAAGGCTCAGGTAGGAGCCAGGGGTCACCGGGGTCCTGGGCAGGACGGGCTGGGGCCAGGAGGGGACCAGCACTGAGACCGTAAGTCACCTGTCACCCCAGAGAGCGGGGAGGAGGTGGTGGTGGCGACCACTCGGATTGAGACGATGCTGGGAGACGTGGCCGTGGCTGTGCACCCCGATGACCCCAGATACCAGGTGTGCGAGGGCCGAGGGCCGCGGAGGGGGAGGGCTGATGAGGCCTGGGGCGCTGGGAGGGGTGGGCGGGCCGGCCTCCCTGTGTTGAGCCCCTCTGTTCGCAGCACCTGAAGGGGCGGAGTGTGGTCCACCCGTTCCTGCCTCGCAGCCTCCCCGTGGTCTTTGATGACTTCGTGGACATGGAGTTCGGCACAGGTGAGCAGGAGGAGGGGGAGGAGCCCCGAGGCACATCCCGCATCCCTCCTCCTGCTGAAGGCCAGGAGCACGGGCTTCGCCTAAGCAGACAGGCCTGGGGAAGTGGGGACAGGCGGTCTTCAGAAAAAGGGGGTGCGTGTGGAAGGGACTCGCTGAGCCCTGTGGCCCTGGCCCCCCGTGCCCCAGGTGCGGTGAAGATCACCCCTGCACATGACCAGAACGACTACGAGGTCGGGCGGCGGCACGGGCTGGAGGCCGTCAGCATCATGGACTCCCGGGGGGCCCTGGTCAACGTGCCCGCCCCCTTCCTGGTGAGACCCCTGGGTGTGGGCCAGGTCCCGAGGGCGGGTCCTGAGGCACAGCCGTGATGAGGCCTGTCCCCCAGGGCCTGCCCAGGTTTGAGGCCCGGAAGGCGGTGCTGGCGGCGCTGAAGGAGCGGGGCCTGTTCCGCGGCGTCCAGGACAACCCCATGGTGGTGCCGCTTTGCAAGTGAGGGCGGGGCCAGAGGAAGGGGGGTGGCTCCTGGGGCTCCCCCGTTACCCCCCTACCCCTCTGTGTGTGCCTGCAGCCGGTCCAAGGACGTGGTGGAGCCCCTGCTGCGGCCGCAGTGGTACGTGCGCTGCGGGGAGATGGCCCAGGCGGCCAGTGCCGCCGTGACGCGGGGCGACTTGCGCATCCTGCCCGAGGCCCACCAGCGGACGTGGCACGCCTGGATGGACAACATCCGGTGCGTGGGCTCGCTGGGCGGGGCCTGGGGGGCTGAGCGGCACGGCCAGGCCCCGCCTCCCTGACCCCTCCGCCCTCTGCAGGGATTGGTGCATCTCCCGGCAGCTGTGGTGGGGCCATCGCATCCCCGCCTACTTCGTCACCGTCCACGACCCGGCCGTCCAGCCCGGGGAGGTGAGCACGGCCGCAGGCGGTGCCGCCGCTGGTGGGAGGCAGGGGCGGGCACGGCAGGGGTGGCCCTGGGCATTCACGGCATCTGTGGCAGGATCCCGACGGGCGGTACTGGGTGAGTGGGCGCTGCGAGGCCGAGGCCCGAGAGAAGGCAGCCAAGGAGTTTGGAGTGTCCCCTGACAAGATCAGCCTCCAGCAAGGTAAGGCAGGGCCTTGGGGGTGGGGCAGGGCCTGGCCTGATCCTCACCGCTGACCTCTGACCTCTGGCTTCCCTCAGATGAGGACGTATTGGACACCTGGTTTTCCTCTGGCCTCTTCCCCTTCTCCATCCTGGGCTGGCCCAACCAGGTACGTCCGGGGGCCAGCTCGGGTGGGGCTGGGTCTGAGAGTGCTGAGCTCCCGTCACGCTCTGCTCTGCCCCAGTCAGAGGACCTGAGTGTGTTCTACCCGGGGACCCTACTGGAGACTGGCCACGACATCCTGTTCTTCTGGGTGGCCCGGATGGTCATGCTGGGCCTGCAGCTCACCGGCAGGCTGCCCTTCCGAGAGGTGCGTGCGGCTCAGGCCTCGCTCAAGGCTGCACGGCCGGCCAGCAGGGCCCTGGACGGCTGGCTGGGCCGTGGGACTGGGCCTCCGGGGACCTGCGCGGCGATTGTGCCTGGGCTTCCCGGGACGGGGGGCTCCTCTAAGCCCCTGAAGGGGGGGGGCACCCGGGGCCTGAGGTTCAGAGTGGGACCTGCGGGGAGGCGGAGCCTCATGGCCCTTCCCCCTCAGGTCTACCTCCACGCCATCGTGCGCGATGCCCATGGCCGGAAGATGAGCAAGTCGCTGGGCAATGTCATTGACCCCCTGGACGTCATCCACGGAGTCTCCCTGCAGGTGGGGCTGGGTGCCCGGAGGCCAGAAGAGCTGTGGGGGTCTACTGGGCCGTGGCCATGCCCGACCCCTCCCACTGTCCCCTCAGGGCCTCCATGACCAGTTACTGAACAGCAACCTGGATCCCAGCGAAGTGGAGAGGGCTAAGGAAGGCCAGGTACGTGGGCGGGCCGCCGGGCGTGGGCAGAGGGAGGCGGGGCTGGCTCAAACTCCGCCCGGCTCCCCCGCAGAAGGCAGACTTCCCGGCCGGGATTCCCGAGTGCGGCACCGATGCCCTCCGGTTCGGACTGTGCGCCTACACGTCCCAGGGTAGGACCCCAATCTCTCCGCCGCCCCTTCCTCCCTGAGGCCCCCCCCGGGGCAGGTGGGAGGGGTGCTGAGGACACTTCCCACACCAGGGCGCGACATCAACCTGGACGTGAACCGGATCCTGGGCTACCGCCACTTCTGCAACAAGCTCTGGAACGCCACCAAGTTTGCCCTGCGCGGCCTTGGCAAGGGTTTCGTGCCCTCGGCCACCTCCGAGGTGAGGGCCTGGCGGGCGGGAGTGACCACCACAGGCTGCACCCGCCTCTCGGCCTCGGGCACGACCAGGAGCCCCCCTGTGGGGGGACGGAGCAGAGGCCACAGGAGCCGCCGGGCATTGAGTCCTCCCCCCACGGGCACACGTGGCTTCGCACCGGCTGGCCCTGAATGCATGTTCGCCCATGGGTTCTGGCTCCCTGCCCCGGCATCTCTCCCCTCCGCTGGTGGCCCTGGCTGATCGCCCTCCCCCCCAGCCCGGAGGCCGCGAGAGCCTGGTGGACCGCTGGATCCGCAGCCGGCTGACCGAGGCCGTGAGGCTCAGCAACCAAGGCTTCCAGGCCTACGACTTCCCGGCCGTCACCACCGCCCAGTACAGCTTCTGGCTGTACGAGCTCTGTGACGTCTACCTGGTGAGGACGGGGCGGGCGGCCAGCCTGACCCGCTGCCACGGGCCCAGTGAGGGCTGGAGAGGACCCTCCAGCCCTGAGCCCACCTGCCCCCCAGGAGTGCCTGAAGCCCGTGCTGAGCGGGGTGGACCCGGGGGCCGCCGAGTGCGCCCGCCAGACCCTCTACACCTGCCTGGATGTTGGCCTGCGGCTGCTCTCGCCGTTCATGCCCTTCGTGACTGAGGAGCTGTTCCAGAGGCTGCCCCGGCGGCTGCCAGACACACCCCCCAGCCTCTGCGTCACCCCCTTCCCGGAGCCCTCAGAGGTACGGTGTGGGCGGGCGGGGCTCGGGCCTGTGCCCGGCCCTCCTCACCCTCTGCTCCGCCCCACAGTGCTCCTGGAAGGACCCGGAGGCAGAGGCGGCCTTGGAGCTGGCCCTGAGCATTGCCCGCGCCATCCGCTCGCTGCGCGCCGACTACAACCTCGTCCGGACCCGGCCCGACTGTGAGCCCCTCTGGCCTCCACCGCCGCGGGCCTGGCCGCTCTCCGTGTGGCCGCCTCACCACCTTCTCTCCCACAGGTTTCCTAGAAGTGGCCGATGAAGCCACAGGCGCCCTGGCGGCGGCGGTGTCGGGCTACGTGCAGGCGCTGGCCAACGCGGGCGTGGTGGCCGTTCTGGCGCTGGGGGCTCCCGTGCCCCAGGGCTGCGCGGTGGCCCTGGCCTCCGACCGTTGCTCCGTGCACCTGCAGCTGCAGGGGCTGGTGGACCCGGCCCGGGAGCTGGGCAAGCTGCAGGCCCGGCGCGGGGAGGCGCAGCGGCAGGCCCAGCGCCTGCGGGAGCGCCGCGCCGCCCTGGGCTACCCGGCCAAGGTGCCCCTCAAGGTCCAGGAGGCGGACGCGACAAAGGTGCGTGGTGGGCTGGGCGAGTCCTTCTCACCCCGCCTCCGGCCCAGCCCTGCACTCTGCCCAGCCCCAGGCAGTCTGTGGGCTCAGACCAGGCCCTGAGGGGGCGGAGAGCAGGAGCCCTCCAGGCAGCAGCCCCGGGTAAGCCCGGAGGGCGCAGGGAGGCCGAGCGGCCCTGGCGGGACTGGCTGGTCTCCCAGGAGCCCTGGGCGGCACCCCCTGCTGGTGCGGCCCGGAAGCTTGTGCCCCTCACCTGCCCTCTCGCCCTGGGCCCTGAGCCACTGGCCCTCAGGGCTGCGTCCGTGGTGCCTCTGGCCCTGGGCTCCGTGCTGCTGCCGCTACAGCTGCTGCCCCATCGGCCTTGGGGACTGACCGCTCTGGGAAAGAAAACGCCGCAATGGTGGAAGAGAAGGGGGTGCTGGTGGGGAGGCTGCTGAGCATTTGGGGGACCGTCCAGCCTAGCACCTGCTCCCCACCCATGGCCCCACCTGCCTTTCCAACTCAGCCCTCTACCTTCCTGGGCGCCTGGGTCTCGGCCGGTCCTCCGCCCACCTGCCTTTCCCCGCAGCTCCAGCAGACCGAGGCCGAGCTCAGGAAGATGGACGAGGCCATTGCCCTGTTCCAGAGGATGCTGTGACCACCACCCTCAGCCCTCCCCCGGCTCCTCCGGGGCAGCAATAAATATTTTACCACAAAACCATCTCTTGTCTGTGTGTGCTGGGCCGGAGAAGGGCGCTGAGGGGAGGGAGGGAGGGAGGGAGGGAGAGGGGCGCTGAGGGGAGGGGAGGGGGGGAGGGAGGGAGAGGGGCGCTGAGGGGAGGGAGGGAGGGAGGGAGAGGGGCTGAGGGGAGGGAGGGAGGGAGGGAGGGAGGGGCACTGAGGGGAGGGAGAGGGGCTGAGAGGAGAGAGGGAGGGGCACTGAGGGGAGGGAGGGAGAGGGGCGCTGAGAGGAGGGAAGGCGGGAAGGGCACTGGGGAGGTAGGGAGGGAGGAGGGCGCTGAGGGGAGGGAGGGGGGCGCTGAGGGCTGGTGGGCGCCCAGAGCCCTGCGGGCATTGGTGCATCTCTGGGTCTGCCCTGGCCCCCAGCCAGGCCTGAGTCACGCTGCGCCACCCGCCAGCGCCCTCCCCCGCTCACCGCCCGATGCCCAATGCGGTGGGGCTGCCGGGTAGTGGCTTTGGGCTGGACAGGCCAGGGGTCAGTCCTGCCCACCTCTGGGCCTGTCCTCCCGCCGGTCCCAGGCCCGTTAATTATAACTCTGACCTCAGGGCCTGGGACACCCTGGCTGCCCTGCTGAGGACCCAGCACCAGGTAGGGGCTTCCAGTGCTGGGGTGGAGGGGTGTCAGGCCGGGTGGGGAGGGGTCCCGGGGAGGAGCCTCAGCCCCTATTGCTGGTGAAGGTGCCAGCTGGCCTGTGAGGCCCTCGGGCTGGCTGGGCGGGGAGCGGGGAGCGGCGGAGCCGGGGCAGAAGCAGGAGCGCCCGCAGGTGCCCAGGCCGCAGCCGCCTGCCCGGGTTGCTTCTCCTCCAGGAGCCCTCCGGCCCCAGGTCCGCGCCGCTTTCCCCCCCCCCCCGCCGGCGTGGCCCTGGCCCTGGGACCCCTGCTGCTGCTGCTACCGCTGCTGCCGCCCACATCTGCCTTCTTCAACATCTGGAGCCTCCTGGCCGCCCCCGGCTCGGTCACCCACCAGGACCTGACGGAGGCGGCGGCTCTCAATGCCACCCTGCAGCTCTTCCTGGAGCGGCCGCCCCCGGGCCGCGCCCCCCTGCGCCTCGAGGACTTCCTGGTGCGTGTGCCTGGGTCCTGCCACCTGCCCGCAGCCCCTGGCGCGTCCCCTCCCCTCCGCCCCGCAGCCCAACACCCGCACCGCCGCCCGGGAGCAGGCACCTGACCGAGGCCCTGCCCCTGCCTCTCCAGGGCAGCACCCTCCTCGCCGACGACCTCTTTGCCGCCTACTTCGGATCCGGGGCCCCTGCCCGGCGGTTCAGAGCAGCCTTAGGCGAGGTGTCTCGGGCCAACGCAGCCCAGGACTTCCTGCCACCTGCCCGGGGCGACCCCGACTGGCACTTCCATGCTGAGCCGCTGGGCCCGGGGCGCGCGCGCCTGGCGGGGGCGCTGCCGGGAGGCGCTGGCCCAGCAGCACCTGGGGGCTGGCCTCCACGCCCTGCAGGTGAGGAGGACGGGCGGGGCCCCTCACGCCCTCCTCCCCTCACCCCCCTGTCCTCTTCCCGCCCGCCCCTCTCCCCTCACCGCCCCGCTCCCCTCACCCCCCCCTCACCACCCCCTCTCCCCTCACCCCACCCCCTCCCCTCACCGCCCCGCTCCCCGCACCCCCCCCCCCCCACCCCCCCCCCCCTCACCCCACCCCCTCCCCTCACCGCCCCGCTCCCCTCACCCCCCCCTCACCACCCCCTCTCCCCTCACCCCACCCCCTCCCCTCACCACCCACCCCCCGCTCCCTTCACCCCCCCTGCTCCCCTCACCCCCCCCCCGCTCCCCTAAACCCCCCCTGCTCCCCTCACCGCCCCGCTCCCCTCACCCCCCCCCCGCTCCCCTAACCGCCCCCTGCTCCCCTCACCGCCCCGCTCCCCTCACCCCCCCCCGCTCCCCTCACCCCACCCCCTCCCCTCACCGCCCCGCTCCCCTCACCGCCCCGCTCCCCTCACCCCCCCCTAACCACCCCCTCTACCCTCACCCCACCCCCTCCCCTCACCGCCCCGCTCCCCTCACCGCCCCGCTCCCCTCACCCCCCTCCCCTCACCCCCCGCTCCCCTCACCACCCTCCCCGCTCTCCCCCCCCTTGCTCCCCATACCCCCCCTCCCCTCACCCCCCCCGCTCCCCTCACCCCCCCCCGCTCCCCTAACCCCCCCTGCTCCCCTCACCCCCCCCCCTCACCACCCCTGCTCCCCTCACCCCCCCCGCTCCCCTCACCCCCCCCCCCCCCCCCCTAACCCCCCTGCTCCCCTCACCCCCTGCTCCCCTCACCCCCCTGCTCCCCTCACCCCGCCCGCCCCCCCCTCACCCCCCCCCCCCCCCCCCCTCCCCCCCCCCCCCGCTCCCCTCACCCCGCCCTGCTCCCCTCACCCCGCCCCGCTCCCCCCCCCCCCCCCCGCTCCCCCCCCCCCCCCCCCCCCCCCCCCCCCCCCCCCCCCCCCCCCCTTCCCCCCCCGCGCCCCCCCCCCCCCCCCCCCCCCCCCCCCCCCCCCCCCCCCCCCCCCCCCCCCCCCCCCCCCCCCCCCCCCCCCCCCCCCTCCCCTCACCCCCCCCCCCCCGCGGCGCCCCCCCGTCCCCCCCCCCCTCCCCCCCCCCCCCTCCCCTCACCACCCCTGCTCCCCTCACCCCCCCCCCCCTCCCCCCACCCCCCCCCCGCTCCCCTCACCCCCCTGCTCCCCTCACCCCCCCCCTCCCCTCCCCCCCCCCTCCCCTCACCCCCCCCCCCCCTCCCCCCCCCCGCTCCCCTCACCCCCCCCCCCCCGCTCCCCTCACCGCCCCTGCTCCCCTCACCCCCCCCCCCCCCTCACCCCCCTGCTCCCCTCACCCCCCCCCCCCCCCCCCCCCCCCCCCCCCCCCCCCCCCCCCCCCCCTCAACCCCTCCTCCCCTCACCCCCCGCTCCCCTCACCCTCCCCCCCCCCACCCCCCCCCCCCCCCCCCCCCCCCCCCCCCCCCCCCCCCTCCCTCGCCCCCCCCCTCCCCCCCCCCCCCCCCCCCCCGCCCCCTCCCCCTCTCCTCCCCCCCTACCCTCACCCCCCCTCCTCTTACCCCCCCCCCGCTCCCCTCACACACACACACCCCCCCCCGCTCCCCTCACACACACACACACACCCCGCTCCCCTCACCGCCCCGCTCCCCTCACGCTCCTCTCCCCTCGCCGGCGGCGCCTTGTCGGCCAGGCCTCTGGGGGACCCTCCCCGGTCCCCACGTCCGCCCGGCGGTGAGGGGGGCAGCCGAGACAGCCACAGCCACAGCCCCTCTCCTTCCGGAGCAGGACTTCTACAGCCACAGCAACTGGGTGGAGCTGGGGCAGCGGCGGCCACACCCGCACCTCCTCCGGCCGAGGCAGGAGCTGGGCGGCCTGGCGCGAGGTACGGCCACCCCCACCCGCCTCAGCCCCGCGCCCGGCCCCCCGCCCCCGGCTCCGCCTCGCCCCGCGCCCCCCGCGGGCTCAGCTCAACCAGGCCCGTCCGAGGCTTCCCGGGCCACCGGGAGGGACCGCCAGGCCAGGGGACCGCCAGCTAGTCCCCTCCCCGGGCGGGGGGGGGGGTCCCCGGGCTTTCTCTCGGCCCCTCAGCCTCCCAGCCGAGCGAGGGCCGCAGCTGCCTCCGTGCCCAGTGCCGCCCCCCCGCCCCCCGCAGGCACCGCAGACTGGCTCCCCGGCAGCCCGGGCTCAGGGTCCGCTCGGCCCGGGGGGCGGGGTGGCCCCTGAGGGCTGGCGCCTGGGCGCGGAGGAACAGCTGCCGGCGGCCGGACAGGGTAGGGTCGGGTGGCAGGCGGGCTCCAGGCCGTGGCCTCCTTGCAGAGGGAGACCCCACCTGCGCCGACTGCGCGGAGCTGAGCTGCCCCGGGAACCTGCTGGGCTCCGCCCGCCTCACCTCCGGCTACTTTGGAGCTTATCCCGCCAAGCCTCCAGGTACCAGGCAGAGAAGCCTCGGAAGTAGGGGAGGGTCATGTCCTCCCAGGGACCTCAGGCTCTAGGTCCTCGCCCCACTTCCTGTGAGGAGAGAAAGCGGGCCGGCAGGATGGGTGGACGAAGGCCTGAGAGTGGCCAGGACTTGTAGGGGAGGGGCGGGAGCAGCTAACCAGGCCTCCATTGCGGGAGGGACTGGAGGGCTGGGGACCCCGCAGGGGCAGTGCAATGTCCCCCCAGAATGCCATCACTTCCTGCCGGGCCTCCGCTGAGCAGTGAGCGACGGGCCAGCTCAGAGAGGGCCTCCAGACCCCTTCCCCCAACCAGGAAAGTGTAGCCACGGGGGCCGTTTTGACCAGAGCAGCGCCCAGCCCCCACGGGGAGGCATCAACAAGGACAGCACGGTCCCCGGCTTCTCCCCGCACCACGCGCTCCACCTCCAGGCTGCCCAGCTGGCCCTCCTGGCCTCCATCCAGGCCTTCGGGCTCCTGCGGAGCCGCCTGGGCGACCGGGGCTTCTCCAGGTGAGCGGCTGGAGGGGCTCCCTGGGCGCTCCGGGGCCGGGCCCAGAGTGCAGACCCCGCTGTGGCTCTCCCCAGGCTGCTGGCCATTACCCCTGCCTCCAGCCTGAGCTTTGTGCTGGACACCACGGGCAGCATGGGCGAGGAGACCCAGGCCGCCAAAAGCCAGGCTCGCCACATCGCGGAGCAGCGGCAGGGCAGCCCCGCGGAGCCCGCCCACTACGTCCTGGTGCCTTTCCACGACCCAGGTGCCGGCCCCCGGGACAGCGGAGGGAAGGGAAGCGGCACCCTGAGCAGGCTTCCCGGTAACAATCACCCTGCTTCCCTGCTCCCAAAGGCCGCGGGCATCGCGCGGCCCCAGCACCCATGCTCAGGCGGCAGCCCGCTTCCTTAGGCCCAGCCATTGTCAGGGGGCGGGGCGGGGCGGGGCTGGCGGGCGCAGGCCTCTGCAGAGTATCTGAGACAGACAGTTACGTAGCATTGAACGGGCAGGGCAGTCAGTCTGACCTGGGCCAGCCTCACTGTGTATCCTGAGGTTGGTCATATAATGTTGCCTCGTTTCATCATCCATAAAATGGGTCCGCACTAGCTACCCCCTGCCTGTCTCCCAGGGTTGAAATGATCATCAGCCTGTAGGACTGAGGTTTTCCCGGGCCGGGCCGTCTGAGTCTGCATGAATCTCATAGCTGGCAGGTAGCGGTTCTTCACTTATCTGGTGAAGGCATGAGCAAGTGAATAATGAATGCAGCCACTTATGTGTCAAAGGCACTCTTCCACGATCCACAAAAGCAGTTCCTTTAGTCTCCCAGTGCCCCCCCCCCCCAGGTGAGCGCTGCTACTGCTCTGGCCCTGCTGGGAGGAAGCCAAGCCGGCCCTTTTCATCCGTACACACGTTTCCGAACAGGCCCCAGGCCCAGGGAGCGCCCCTTGCTAAGGAAACGAGGCCCACTTTCCCAGCAGAGGCCGAGCCTCGCAGTACCCGGGGCATGCTGTATTTCAGGGCTGCCCGCCCAGGGGCGTGTGAAGGGGGCTCCTCACTCTCTCCACCGGTTCCTCCTCCCAGGGTTTGGCCCGGTCTTCAGCACCAGTGACCCTGACAGCTTCTGGCAGCTGCTCAGTGAGATCCAGGCCATGGGAGGCGGAGACGAGCCTGAGATGAGCCTGTCTGCCCTGGAGGTCCGCCCTCCCCGCCCCGCTCTCCCTCTTCTCAGGCCCCACCACCAGGGGGCGTGAGAGCCTTCCTGGGACCCTGTTCCCATCCCTCCCAGTCTGGCCCCACTCCTTCACTCCAGCTCTTCCTTGCCCTGCCCGTCCCTGCCGCCATCTTCACACCAGCGTTTCCTCCCTGCCAGCTAGCCCTGCTGCACACGGCCCCCCTCTCAGACATCTTTGTCTTCACTGACGCCTCCCCCAAGGACGCCTTTCTCACCCACCGCGTGGAAGCCCTGGCTCAGGAGCGACGCTGCAGAGTGAGCATGGCTGGGGGCGACGCGGTGTTAGCTCCCAGGGTCACAGGGGACCCAGGACTAGGCTCACAACAGGGCCACCCCCCCTGGTGGTCCACACAGTGTGCACGGCGTGGGAGCCTGGACAATGAGCTTGGCATTTCCAGATCCTTTCGCAACTGAAGAGTGGGAGGCCCTGCCCTCCCCGACTGACCTGGTATCTGAACCTGCCCCCAGTAACCCATCGCAACACCTGAGACCTCGCTGCCAACAACCCACTGTGTGGGTGGCACGGCAACGGTCACAGGAGTGGCAGCGGCTAACGGGGCGGGCGGTGCCCCTGGGAGACCTTCACCAGCGGGAGCCCCGCGGGAGCCGGAGCACAGCGCCCGCCCGCAGAGGTGCCGGCCCTGAGTGCTGGCTCCTGCGCAGGTGACATTCCTGGTGACTGCAGACCCATCGCAGGCGCGGCGCCGGCGCCAGGCCTTGTCCCCGCTGTGCTTTGGCCTCTGGCGGGGAGGTGATCTTCACCACAGATCAGCACATCCGGGACGTGGCAGCCGTGGTTGGGGACAGTGTGGCCGACCTGGTGAGTGCGCGGATCGAGGGACAGGCTTTCAGCTCAGGCTGCACTTCTCTCGCATTGCGCCGTGTTACCAGAAGGCGTCGGTGGGAAGGGCTGTTTGTCTTCCCAGAGAGCCAGGCCACCCACCTCCCACCTCAGCCCCGCCCGCCCCCAATCTGGGGACAAGTGAGGACTCCTAAGCCCTCGCTCCAGCCTCACTGTGTGCCCGGCTCCCGCCCCATCTCGTCGACGTCACTCAGCTTCTTTCTGTCTCTGTTCCGCCTCATTCCCGCCTCATCTCTCCCCCATGGGGCCTGCCATCCTTCAGGTGGTCCTGTCCCTGGGGCCCCCGGGGCCGGAGCCTGGGCCGCTGGTGTTCACTGTGGACGGGCTGCTCCGGGGCGTGACAGTCCGCATCCACGGCGCGGTCCGCAGCTTCCGCATCAGGAGCCCTGCAGGTGCGTCCGGTCCGTGTGCCAGGCAGAGGGCGAACAGGAGACTGAGGCAGAGGGAGTGTTTCCTGTGACAACCCGCTCTCCATCCCACCAGGGCTCTCCCAGGGCCAGGAGGAAGGCCAGGGGCCTCTAGGCCTCACGCGCCGCTTTGGGCAGTTCTGGGTGGTAAGCGTGAGTGACCCCCCCCCAGACAGGGACCTGGGAGATCCAGGTGGCCGCGGAGGGCAGCCCCCGGGTGAGAGTACAAGGTGAGGAGGAGGGCATTCCAGGGAAGGAGGGGAGGGGAGAGGAGGGGAGGGGAGGGCAACTGCAGAGCTCAGAGCTAGATCAGTCACTGCGGCCTCGGACTGCCTTCCCTCCCTCAGCTCGGACGGAGCTGGACTTCCTCTTCCACTTTGGGATCCTGCTGGAGGACGGCCCCCACCCTGGCCTCTACCCCTTGACCCAGCCGGTGGCAGGTGCATCTACCCTTCACCCCTACTTGTTTATCGACTTTACACTTACAAACTCTCTATGTGTTTAACTGTCCATTGGCTTACAACTTACACGTTTTACCTAAATGTGCACCGAACTCCCTCCTGGCCTCCCCAACACTCCCCAGGGGTACCCTGTTCCGAAAGCCATTCACTCTCTTTTCTCCTGGACCCCTGTTCTCCCGCCTCCGCCCAGGTCTGCGCACCCAGCTGCTGGTGGAGGCGACGGGGCTGCCCTCCAGCCGCCGGGCGGGGCCTCCGCCCCTCTTCTCCCACGTGGTGCTGCGAGGGGCTCCGGAGGGCGCCGAGCTGGGCCGCGTGCGCCTGGAGCCCAGGGGCGCCCCGGAGCGCGGCCTCCTGGTGGCCTCGCTCCCGCCCCCGCTGCTGTCCGCCGGGGAGTCCTTCTCGCTGGAGCTGCTGGGCCGGGACGGCGGCGGGCGGGAGCTGCACCGCGCGGCCCCCCAGCCCTGCCTGGTGGTCCCGGTCCTCCTGGAGGTGAGCCGCTGGGGAAGGAAGGCTCGCGTGGCTAGGAGGGGCGGCTCCTGCCTGACCCGCCCTCCTCCGCAGCTCAGTGGCCCGGGGGGGCTCCCTGGCCCCGGGCGGCAAGGCCCCACTCAGCCTTCGCATCGCCAGCTTCTCGGCCGCGGGACCTCGACCTCAGGACGTGGGTCAACTCCAGCTTCACCCTCACCTCCAACCTCTCCAGGTGTGGCCGGCTGCTCCCCAGCCCACCCCTTCCATAAGCCCCGCCCCTTCCCTAAGCCCCGCCCCTTCCCTAAGCCCCGCCCCTTCCCTAAGCCCCGCCCCTTCCCTAAGCCCCGCCCCTTCCCTAAGCCCCCGCGCCTGATTGGCCCTCAGTCCCGCCGCCCCTCGCTCCCGGCTCTAGGGCCCGGCTGTGTCCGCTCCACAGGGTCCGCCTGGAGCACAACCAGTCCGCCTGGGGGCGCCTGTGGCTGGAGGTCCCACAGTCCGCGGTCCCGCGCTCCGTGGTGGTGGTGACTGTGGCTGCGACGGGTCGAGAAGCCGGACCAGTGCCCCGGACCCATGCCTTCCTCCGGCTCCTAGTGCTGGCCCCGGACCCACAGGTGCCGCACCCCCACTCCATCGCAGGGTAGGCAGGGCAGGGCGGCTTAACTTGGGTGTAGACACCCAGACATGCTTTCCCTCTCCTCCGCAGGACCAGCTCGCTGTCCCTGCCCACTCGTCCGGCCCTGTCCTCACCACGGCCAGCTCCACCCTTCCTCCCTCCCCTCTGGTGACTTGGGGCAGGGCTGGGGGAGGGCCGGCAGGTAACCCCTGGTGGGGCACAGTCGGAGGGGTGCTGCTCCTTCTAGGCCTGGCCTCCTGGTGACAGCAGCCCCAAAGGGTGGGCTCCAGCGCTATTTCCAATCCCTCCCGTTGGCGAGAAGATGGCATGGGCCTGGGCCTGGGCCCCTATCTCCCCCAGCAGGGCTGGAGGTTTTCCTTCTCATGCAAGATGGGGATAAAGGGTGATCGATTTCCCCACAATGCACTTTCCCTAACCCTCATGGGAAGCAAACCAAAGACTTGGGGTAGGAAGGTACTAGAAAGTGTTATTTATAGAATTGTTTTTATTAGAAATTTTGGAGAAGCTTCTATTTTATTTTTGTATTTAAATTTGAAGGACAGTTTCAATAAACATGTCTTTTCCCCAGAGAGGTTTCAAAGAAAGATCATTTGTGCACAGCGTCCGGGAGAGTGAGGGCATCAAATACCAAGAAGGTGAGATGGGAGTTTTCAGGGGCAGAGAAGAACCTTTACACCCTCGTGTTCGACTTCAGTGGGCCCACCACCCGGAGCCACTTAGCTGTGGAGTCAGGAGGCAGAATAGGAGGTTCTGACAGCCTCTTCTATCCCAACTGAGGGAAAGGAGGGAGCCTTAGACACTGCTAGGCCCTCCAGCATGGGGAAGCCTGGCCGAGCCACCTCCCCTTGTGGCTGAATGGTTCCCTTTGCTGCGCTGACAACCCCCAGAGAGAAATTTAGGCACCTGTGCTCTGCCTCCCTCCCTGTGCCCCTGTTTACCTGTTGCTGCCACGAGCCCTGCTTCCTTGGCCTTCCCTTCCGCCCTGGGTGGCACAGAACGTGGGGAGAACGGGATGTTTGATGTTCTCCGTTAAACCAGTGTGGACTCCAAACCTCTACCCCAACCTCTCAAAAGTCTCAACTGAAAACAATAAACACCTTCCCCTGAATCAGATTCTCAAACAGATGTTCACCTTTTGAATCTGGGCTAACTGTGGACTACCAGGCTCTGAGTGTGAATGCTGGAAAATTCTAGAAGAGGAGCTGGAGGCTGACAGTGTGAAAACGTGAGGCCCCGGATCATCAGGGTCGGGTGCGGCCAAGCCCGGAGCAGCGGCTGCCAGGCTGGGAGCGGCCAGGCCCGGATCATCAGGGTCGGGTGCGGCCAGGCCCGGAGCGGCGGCTGCCGGGCTGGGAGCGGCCAGGCCCGGAGCAGCAGGGTCGGGTGCGGCCAGGCCCGGAGCGGCGGCTGCCAGGCTGGGAGCGGCCAGGCCCAGAGCAGCAGGGTCGGGTGCGGTCAGGCCCAGAGCAGCAGCAGCCAAGTCCAGAGCAACTAGGTTGGGAGCGGCAGTGGCCAGACCCGGAGCAGCTGGTTGTGGTATGAACGAGAGCAACAGAGGCCAGGCCCGGTGCAGCCAGACCCGAAACAGCTCGCTCCTCGTCTGCCCCCTCCCCAAGGCTGCCTCTCAGACATGGCTGGAGACTTTGGCGGGAACTTGAGGGTCTGCTGAATCAAGTGATGAAGGCTTAGATCTGAATGTGTTGAGTTAGTATAGCGCTGGGGTGTTGATCTGTAAGCGCCTTGGTTGGGGCCTGGATGAGGTTGGTTGACCTATTTGGAAATGTCTTTTGTCTGAAGTGTATCATTGGGCATGTGGAGGTATTATTGATATGAGAAAATGCTAAATAACTGATTTACTATCTGAAAAGGGATTTACTATTGAGGAAAGGGAGGAAGGAAGAGACTGAACATAAACTGTGCACCTTTGGATGAGGACAGTGGGGGATGGGGAGGGGGTGGAGGGTGGGGTGGGAATCTGGTGGAGGGGGGAGGAAATGAGGAACCTTTGTAATATTATGAACAATAAAGATTGATAAAAAAAAAAGAAAGAAAGAAAACGTGAGGCCCGTCTGCCACTCTCCTGTCACCACAGGCCATCCTTTTCCATGTGAGTCCCTCATCCCGAGACTCTCCCCTCCATCTCCTAAAGGCCAGGGCCTCTGTCCCCTCAAGTAGCACATTACCCTCTTTCCCTGTTCTTTTTTTATTTTAATATATTTTATTGATTTTTCACAGAGAGGAAGAGAGAGGGACAGAGAGCTAGAAACATCCACTGAGCCAAACCGGTTTTGGCTCCCTGTTCTTTTTTTTAAAGCTGTGTTGTTGTTGTTAACCCTCAGCTGAGGACATTTTTCCCATTGCTTTTTCAGAAAGAAAGAGAGGAAAAAAGGGAAGGAAAAGAGGGAAAGAGAGGAGAGAGAAATATTGATGTGAGAGGCACATCGATTGGTTGATCGAACCTGCAACCCAGGTATGTGCCCTTGACCAGGAATTGAACCTGTAGCCCTTCTGTGCATGGGTTGATATTTTAAATACTGAACCATGCCGGCCAGGGCTCCCCCCCCCCCTTTTTTTTTTTTAGAACACAAAGTTTTCATTAATTATTCTTTGGGGGAAAGGGATACCACCCTCCCACTCAATTAAGAGAAACATTTTTATCAGCATAGAAGTCTTTTTACCACTTATCATCCATGAACTCACAGGGAAAGGGTACCAGCCGCTCAGGCCCATTTCCATTGGTCCTCACAGTGTGCTGCTCTGGGAGGGGCAGGCTGGCGTTTCAGCTGAGCCCAGGTACCTCTCTTTGGCTTCTCGTTCCGATCCCTCTGTTCTTCATGACGCCTCCTTGTCCATCCCTGGCCCATCACCTCAGTGGTGATCCAGTCCCATCCCACTGAACAGAAGGCAGACCCGCCGCCTCCAACGCCAGCAGTGCTCGCCTAGCACTTGGTGGTGGCATCCTGGCCTTACAGTGCTGCTCCTAATTCCTCATCTCTGGCCACTGTCTCCTTTCCAGGGCAGTGTCAGGCTGTGTCCACATGTGGTCCCTGCCCCCTTCCCCACATCCTGGGGCTGCCCCGCATCTCACCCAAGGCCCCGCACGCACAGAACCGCTGCTGCTGTGCCTCCCAGTGGGCCCTCACACCAGGCCTGGCCACGCTCCAGCAGCTCCAGCCCTGCAGTCCCTGCACAGGACACCCTGTTCCCGCTCCAGGGCCTGCCTCCTCGCAGCTGGAAAATGCAAGAAGCAGAGGCTTACTCCACATTAGGGCTCCGGGCCACGGCCTTTCTAGAAAGCCCTGCTTGGGTTCTGTGGTCACTGAATGCCAGCCCAGACTGCCACGGAGGGTGAGGGAACGCAGGGGGGAAGACTTATGAGTCCTCAAAACTGAGTGGAAACGTAGAGGGCAGATCTAGGAAGAGGGGCTTCCGCTGGGTCCTCTCTGTGGACTAATGCTCACCCAGAGGAAGAAGCTTCAGGCCACTGGGGTTTTTGTTTGTTTTTTAAAATATCTTTGATTTCAGAAAGGAAGGGAGAGGGAGAGATAAAAACATAGATGATAAGAGAGAATCATTGATCAGCTGCCTCCAGCACGCCCCCTACTGAGGATCGAGCCCAAAATCCAGGCATGTGCCCTTGATCAGAATCGAACCTGGGACCCTTCAGTCTGCAGACTGACGCTCTATCCACTGAGCCAAATGGGCTAGGGCAGGCTGCTGGGTCTTGGTGGCTTGTCCCAGCAGAACTGGAAGGGGCCTGCAGCAGGGCAGGACCCTGGCTCCCCGGGGCTCTGAGGTGGGAAGGGTGGAGCCAGGCCGTCTAGTGACCTGGGCTGGCCCCCTCTCTCCCTGCTCCTTGCAACCTCTTACCTAGTCTTTCAGCCTCAGAGCTCTTCCTGCTGCGGCTGAGGCCGGGAAAGACCCTCTCCCGTAGCTCCCGTCTTCCCGCTCTCTGTTCTGTAGGGTCTGAAGTTGGTTCTCATCTGAAGTCACTGTAGTTTTTGATTGAATTCATTGGGCTGACCTTGGTTAATAAAATTACACAGGTCGCCGAAACCGGTTTGGCTCAGTGCATAAAGCATCGGCCTGCGGACTGAAAGGTCCTGGGTTCGATTCCGGTCAAGGGCATGTACCTTGGTTGCTGGCACATCCCTAGTAGAGGGTGTGCAAGAGACAGCTGATCGATGATTCTTTCTCATCGATGTTTCTAACTCTCTATCCCTCTCTCTTCCTCTCTATAAAAAAATCAATAAAATATATATTTTTTAAAATTACACAGGTGTCAGTGTACACGTCTATCATGCAACATCTGGGCATAGAATGTGGTCACACCCCAAGGCAAGTCTCCTTCCATCACCTTTATCCCCCACCACCCTTCCGAGTGAGGCAGGGCAGGTCCCTCTGTGGGCTCCTACTTGGTGTTTCCTCGCTTTTCTAGTCTCTTGCTGTTTTGGCTGGTCTAAGGAAACAACTTTCTCCAAAATAAACTTTATTCCTAACGTGAAACAATTTCTGGGGAAACCTGGGTCTGAAGAAACAAAGGGCGCGGCCGCCCCAGGGCTTGGGAAGTGGAGACGGGCAGAGGACTAGAGGATGGTGGCGGCTGCAGGGAGCACTTCCTGGCTCATGAAAGTGTCCAGGTCCAGGTTGGGATCTTCCAAATCCAGCTTCAGAAACTTGTCTACTAATGCCTGGCAGCTGAGGGAGAGCACAGAGAGCTGTATGAGGGAGCGGGTAATACCCTGCAGGGGGAGGTGGTGCAGAGGAAGCCCGACCTGGGAAACGGATTTCAGAAAGAAACCGGATCACTGAAAGGCAGAAAGACCTTCTGAGTCCCTGAAAGGGGAAAGAAGCTGCAGTAGATGCTAGAACAGGACCCTGGGTCACCCACTCACTTTTCCATTTGCTTCTCCTTCAGCAGCTCCCTGAGAGGCTTGATGGGCTTACCACTGCGGATCAAGTCCGAGACCTGGGGACAGGAGGAGGGGCGGGTGGGGAATAGGAATGGTAGGAGGGAGCCCTGATGGACGGACGGGGTAGACATGAATCTCATCACCTCCTTGCCGCGGGCTATGAGTTTGTCCGGAAGCCTGGCTTGGGCAGCTGTGTGGGAGGCATGGCTGGCATTGGCCACACCTTCGCAAACCCGATAGAAGAAGACAAGGTCATTCCCATCCTCACAGGTCTCCATGCGCTTAAAAAAGAACAAAAGGGGACAGTGTGTCATTGTCACTCAGCGTCTCTCCCCCGAGCCCCGCCCCCAAGCCCATAGCCAATCCCTCTGGGAGTGAGGAAAGGGAAGGGACATGGTCCCTGTGGTAGGGTGCCCCTGTTCTGATGAGGGAGCCAGTCTCCAGTTCTGGGGATGCCTGGCTTAGGGACCCCGAGGGGACTAGATTCGTTTCCTCACCAAATACTGCACAAGGGGCCCCTGTGGCAACAAGGGTAGCTGCACGAGGCTCAGAAAGTTGGTGGCCACGAAGATGTGGGGGCATGTGGGCCCCAGTGCCAGCCAGTGTCGGAGCACAGCAGCCAGCAGCGCGAGCCCATCCACCTGTGCGGAGGACAGGGTGAGGGTGCAGAACCACGGTGCCCCTGTCCCCCCTGCCCTGCCTTTTCATCCTGCACTTCTCTGTTTCTTTTCGGCCCCCACACACCTTTTTCCTGAAGCCCGACCTCCCCCTCCTCCTTTGCCCACCTCCATTTCCCCTCACCGTGTTGGTTCCCTTTCCAAATTCATCAATAAGGACCAGAGACCGCTCGGTGGCATTGTTCACTGCTTTTGCCACCTGCTGGGTACGAGGTGGACAAAGAGAGTTTCATTAGCATTCGAGGCCTGTAGCACTGACCAGTCTGCCATGAATACAGCTGCTTGTGTGTCCACGCCAGTGGCCTGGGAAGTCTTTAATGAGAGGTGCATGCTTTGTTCACCCTTTCATTGCCAACATGCAAAGCAAGGATTCAAAAGAGATTCCCTAGCTCTGGCCAGTGGTGCTCAGTGGTTAAAGCACTGGCCCTCACATTGAAGGGTCACGGGTTCGATTCCTGGTCAAGGGCACGTACCTGGGTTGCAGGTTCAGTCCCTGGTCGGGGCACATGCAGAAGGCAACCAGTTCATTTGTCATGTTTCTCTAATTCTCTCCCCCACGCTCCCTCCCTTCCATTCTAAAAATCAATGGAAAATATATCCTTGGGGGAGGATTAGCCACCCCAAAAAGAGGTTCCCTAGTGCAGAGGGCAGGAAGCAGAGGGAATGTTTTTCCTGACCATTTTCCAGGGGCAGAGTTCCTTCCCCATCCCCCCATCCCAATCCCACCCCTTTACTCCCTTTGACCTGGTTGAGGTCGATCATGAAAGTGGAGAGGCCAAGGGAGATGGATTCGCAGCTGTGAATGCGGGTGAAGATGGCGTCTACCGCCCCGATTTCGGCCTCCTCTGCTGGCACAAAGCTGCCCACCAAGGCCATGAATGCGATCAAGCCTACCTAAGCAGGGAAGGAGACAGTCTGGGCGTGGTGGTAGGGGCTGAGGCTAAACTAGGGGGTGAGGGATAGATCAAGGAGACACAGACAGTTCTTCCACTCACTTTAGAGTCAGCAGAGAGGGACAGGGAGTGGGCAGAGGCACTGGGGAATGGCATGGACCTATTCAGGGGTGGGGGAGGGGATTGAGGCCATGGAAAACTCTATTAGGGCATGGCTCTCCCTCAAGGGAAGGTGAGGAACAGGATGTGGTTATAGTGTCTGCCTGACAGGCAGGGTCAGAGCATAGCAGAAGAGCTGAGCGACCTGGGTAGGCTAGCAGGTGGGGGAGGAGATGATGTAGGGTTCTCCTACCTGTTTGAGGTATATGCTCTTCCCTGAGGAGTTGGGTCCAGTGATGACTTTGACCCTCCCTTTGTCCCCACCACACTCTGCGGAGTTGGGCACAAAGGTTCGGGCACAGAGTTCCATCAGAGGATGTCTGCGGTGGATGGAGAGGTATTTCACACATCGCCCAGATGGGTGAAGCCCCCAGAATATGGGGTTTTCAGGCCCTATGTCTATGCCTCCACCCCCTTCTGTTCTCACCTGCCATTCTGGATTCGTACCCCAAAGAGTCGGGGAGAGTAACGGGGCCTTGAATAGCCATAGTCCCGGGCAGCACTGGCGAGAGCCAGCAGGACGTCCAGGCGGGAAGCGAGGTCCAACACCCGGGTCAAGACAGCCGCCCGAGTCAGCACTTGACACTGCAGCTGGTACATCAGCAGCGTCTCCTGGTCTGATGGTAGGTGAGGGAGGAGCTGGGGTCAGCTCCGGGGGATCGTGAAGGAGAGAGAGAAGCCAGCAGAGGGACTGGAAACAGGCTGGCAGCTACCGTGTGAGACACCCAGAGACATTCAGACGATTGGGAGTCCAAGTGCAGAGCGAGAGCAGGAAGAACAGGAGCCTGCTGGGATCACCCGAAGCTGCCCACGCCCAGCCTCTCGCTCGCTGCTCCTCACCACGGATGTCGCAGTGCAGGTCCCCCAGCAATGCGTCCAGCTCCTTGGTTCGAGCACTGCGATAGTGCAGTTTCTCCTCTGAGAGGAACTGGGTAAGGGGCTCAAGCTGTGGGCTTTGCCTCTCCCACATTATTAACCCCGTCTGCAGGCCCCCACCCGACTTCTTTCTCCTGCATCTCAGAGCTAATAAAGATGAAAGTAAAAGAACAGAAGAGAGATCCCATATTGGGCAGTGCCGATAGGGCTAGGCCTCCTGGCAGCTGCTGATTCATTTTCCTTATCACCTCCCTACAGAGGTCAAGGGTCTTACCATGAAGTCCAGTCCCTCGATCTCAAAGTCACTGGCCTCCACCATGGAAGGCAGGCGGGGAATAGAAAGAAGGAAGCCGATCTGGAGAGCATAAAAGATAAAGCAGGGCGTGATGTACTGGGCACTTGCTCCCCCAGACCTCCAGGGCTTCTCTCAGGGGCTAGAGCCACCACACATTCTTCAAACTTCTCCAGAAGTTTCCTTATCTATTAATGTGTCCTTCATAAGCCCCCATCTCCCCCAAAGCCCCCAGAGGCACACCCTCACCAGAGGGATGTAGATGACGCTGCAGGAAGGAATGCGGCAGTCCAGATTCTCCAGCTCCTTCCGAGCGACCTCAGTGAGGAAACTGGGAAGTCCCACCAGCCTTCGTTTCTCTGGGTGGGACACACACACACACACACACACACACACACACACACGGACATTGACAGGAAGGCTCCGGCCTGGTTGCCACGATTATGCTGCTGTAGTGGCAGCGTCTCTTCATGGTGCAGGCTTGTGTTCAGGGCTCACAGGCCCGTCCCCACACCCAATACTCACTCTCATCGATTTCAGGATCTATGTTGGGGAGGACTGTGAAGCGATTTGCAGCGAGACTGCCCTCAAAGTCCACCTGCGGAGGCAAGAAGTCCAGCTGCTTATCAGCCAGCACCATCTCTGTCCTGTTGCTCTCCCCCAGCCGGGCTCCAATTCTCCCTGCAGTCCCTGATTTAACCCTCCCCTTCCAAGAACATGCCTGATGTTCTGCCACCTCCTCTCACCACTCCAACTATTGGTCATCAGCTGACCTCAGTGCCTCCCAGGCTTCCCCATCTTCCAAGCATATCTCTTGCCCCTAGTTCCCCAGGGGCTTAGCCTTTTTCCTTCTACTCACCACTTTGCCGATGAGGCTGGCGATGTGGTGCAAGTCATCAGAGAACTCTTGGGCAATGTCCCGAAAGAGCTGGATGGCCTGGGGCAGCGAGCGACAAGCATCCCGCAGGCCCAGGGCACTGTACACAGTCTGTAGGAGAAATGGACAGAGGATGGTGGCCACACCAGCCCTGGCTGAGGACAGGGGACAAGGATGAACTGAGAAAAAGATCAATGAGGAAAAACACAATAACAAAGACAGAGAGAAAATGTGCCAGGCACGGCACTGAACACTGAGGTAAAAAGACCACCACAATGTGGTCCCTGTCCACATGAGCTTACAGTCTCGGGGAGAAGATACATTTTTAAAAATTTTTATTGATTTACTTTTAAATTTATTTGTTTAGTTAATTTTCACCAGGGATATTTTTTCTTTTTTTTTTTTTTCTTTTTTTTTTTTAGAGAGAGTGGATGTGGGGAGAGAGAGACAAACATCGCTGTGAGATAGACTATTGATTGGTTGCCTCCTGCATCCCAACCTGTTACGAGATGGAACCTGCAATCCAGGTACATGCCCTTAACAGGGAATCGAACCTGTAACCCTTTGGTTTGCAGGCCAACGCTCTAATCACTGAGTACCCTGGCCCAGGCTATCTTTAATGTGGAAAGTATTACAAATGCCCATTGGCCACCTCCACTCCACTGCTGCCCCCTTCCAGGCCTTCACTGCACTACTGTCTGTGTCCATGGAATATTTATTTATTTTTGAGAGAGAGGAAGGGAAAAAGGAGAGAGAGAGAAAGGGAGGGAGAGAAACAACAATGATTTCTTTTTTCTTTTCTTTTTTAAAAAATATATTTTATTGATTTTGTACAGAGATGAAGGGAGAGAGATAGAGAGCCAGAAACATCGATGAGAGAGAGTCATTAATCAGCTGCCTCTTGCACACCCCCTACTGGGGATATGCCCGCAACCAAGGTACATGCCCTTGACTGGAATCGAACCCGGGAACCTTCTGTCCCCAAGCCGACACTCTCCCACTTATGCATTCATTGGTTGATCTGGTATGCGCCCTGACCAGGGATCAAAGTCGCAACCGTAGCGTATCAGGACAATGCTCTAACCAACTGAGCTACCCGGCCAGGGCAAGACGTATTTTTAAAAAGAAAAGATCATTATCCGGCTGGTGTGGCGCGGTGGAGTCCCCTAGCTGAGCATCCACCTATGAACCAGTAGGTCACGGTATGACTCCTGGTTGGACATTTCCCCCGGTTGGTCTCAAACCCCAGTGTGAGGCATGCAGGAAGGCAGCCGATCAATGATTCTCTCATCATTGATGTTTCTCTCTTTCTCTTCTTCTTCCTCTCTGAAATCAATAAAAAATATTTTTAAAAATCTTTAAAAAAGAAAAAGAAAAGATGATCTGAAGGTGGCAAGAGGGGCAAGGATAGAAGCTAGAATTAGTTGATTATATCTTTGGGAGATTTGACTTTGGAACTATGTAAATATTTTACATAATCCTATAATTAAATTAAAAATTTTAAAGAAATTCTTAATAATAATAAAAAAAAACAACAGCCAAAACTGGTGTGGCTCAGTGAATAGAGCGTTGGTCTGTGGACTGAAGGGTCCCGGGTTCGATTCCGGTCAAGGGCATGTACTTTGGTTGTGGGCACATCCCCATGGGGGGTGTGCAGGAGGCAGCTAATCGATGTTTTTCTCTCATTAATGTTTCTAACTTTCTATCCCTCTCCCTTCATCTCTGTAAAAAGTCAATAAAATATATTAAAAAAAAAAACAGAATGAAACAAAGGAACATAAATATGTATGTCCATATAGTGGCATAACCACACAGACTGGAACTTTTCCAAGTGTCTAAAATACAGTGATTTGTACATCCCTAGTGGGGACAAAAAGAACTTCCCTCTCTCCCCTCAAAAACATCTTAACAGCGGAAACCGGTTTGGCTCAGTGGTAGAGCGTCGGTCTGCGGACTGAAAGGTCCCAGGTTCCATTCCGATCAAGGGCATGTACACTGGTTGCGGGCACATCCCCGGTAGGGGGTGTGCAAGAGGCAGCTGGTCGTGGTTTCTCTCTCAACGACGTTTCTAGTTCTCTATCCCTCTCTCCTCCTCTCTGTAAAAAATCAATAAAATATATTAAAAAAACAAAGCAAAACAAAAACAAACAAACATCTTAACAGCCCTGGCCATTTTGGCTCAGTGGATAGAGCGTCGACCTGGGGACAGAAGGATCCCGGGTTCAATTCCAGCAGAGGGCACATGCCCAGGTTTCTGGCTCAATCCTCAGTAGGGGGCGTGCAGGAGGCAGCCAATCAATGATTCTCTCTCATCATTGATATTTCTATCTCTCTTTCCCTCTCTGAAATAATTTATATATTAATATATATATTCTCATTATTGATGTTTCTATATCTCCCTCTCTGAAATAATATATATCTATATCTGAAGTTTTCAATAATCATAACTTGGTAGTAGTGCTGATATTTCCATAAGATTGTTATGGATATAATGTAGGAAAAAGCAAATGATATTGTAATTTTATAATTCCTAGTGTTACTCAGAACCAGAATTTCCAATACGGAAGAAGAAAATATTGAAAAGATAAGTATAGTAAAGGAATATACAAGTTAAGAAAACTGTGGTTCCAGGTGTAAAATGGTGGTATTAGTGCTAATTTATCATGAATTTTATTGTTTTTAAAGTTCCCAGATCTGTTCATAGAAAAGACCTAGAAGCAATAACAAAACATGATGAGCACCCTCTAGTCTGCAGACTGTGGTACAGAAATAACACTCTCACTAAAAAGAACCAGGGCTCCTTGGAGAAATGTCTGGTTCCAGATCAGATCAGGAGATGTAAATTATAAACCTTGTCAAACCAAAGAGCAGGGAAACTATCAAAATCTACCAGAGTTGCCCTAGCCAGTTTGGCTCAGTGGATAGAGCGTCAGCCTACAGACAGAAGTCCCAGGTTCTATTCTGATCAAGGGCACATGCCTGTGTTGTGGGCTCAACCCCCAGTAGGGGGTGTGCAAGAGGCAACTGATCAATAATTCTCTCATCATTGATGTTTCTTTCTCTCTCTCTCCCTCTCCCTTTCTCTCTGAAATCAATACAAACATATATTTTTTTTAAAAATCTACCAGAACTGTTTAAAGGACTCAGAAGCCAACTTCAAGAGGCTCCCATCAGCAAAAGACAGAATAGTGTGAACACGTATAAGACTAAAAATGCAGATCCCAGCTGAGGAGGAAGAGCCACAGGTGGCCGCAGATCTCACAGCCGCTCGGGAGCCCTGTAGGTGATCTGAGGATTGTTATTCCAGGTCTCCTTGACGGACGGAAAACCTGAAGACATGTTTCTGTCTCTCCTAGAATATCTTTTTTTTAAATATATATATATATAAACACCTCAGGCTAACCTTGGTGTTTTCAGAAAATTAGACTTGCTGATGAAGTAACGGGGTGACAGGATATTGAATGACTATTTTTGCACAGCCACATACAAAGTGTTGGCTGCTTTCCAGCACAGACGGATCAAAATGCAAAATGCAAAAAAAAAAAAAAAAAGATTAAAAATGCAGTGGACTGAAGCATGAGTTCATAATGATACTAAGACAACAACAACAACAAACTCATTGGCTACTTGGGCTGATTTAGGGACTAGTTTACTAAGATGACAGCTGGCAAATAAAGGCAGAGAAAAAAGTCAGGCAAATTTCTGTGATATGAACTGTATCATGGGTAACCAAAGAGCAGACAAGAGGAAGGTTTCTTTTCTTTTCTTTCTTTTTTTATATATATATATTTTATTAATTTCTTCAGAGAGGAAGGGAGAGGGATAGAGAGTTAGAAACACCAATGAGCCGAGACCGGTTTGGCTCAATGGATAGAGCGTCGGCTTGGGGACTGAAGGGTCCCGGGTTCGATTCCGGTCAAGAGCATGTATCTTGGTTGCGGGCATATCCCCGGTAGGGGGTGTGCAAGAGGCAGCTGATCGATGACTCTCTCTCATCGATGTTTCTAACTCTCTATCTCTCTCCCTTCCTCTCTGTACAAAATCAATAAAATATATTAAAAAAAAACAAGAAAAGAAAAAAAGAAACACCAATGAGAGAGAATCATCGTTCAGCTGCCTCCTGCACACCCCCTACTGGGGATGTGCCCACAAGCCCTTGACCAGAATTGAACCCAGGACCCTCCAGTGGCAGGCCGACGCTCTATCCACCGAGCCAAACCGGTTTCGGTAAGCGGAAGGAGATTTCTTTAAGGAAACATTCTGGCTAATAAATAAAGAATGAGAGAATTAAAATAACCACTTTGCATCTGGATGGTGTAGGTCAATAGTTAAGCATTGACCCATGTACCAAAAGGTCGCTGATTCCTGATTTCATTCCTGGTCTGGGCACATGCCCGGGTTGTGGGCTCAATCCTCAGTGGGGACAGTGAAGAAGGCAGTGGATCGATGTTTCTATCTATCTCTACTCCTCCCTTCCACTCTCTAAAAATTAATGGGGGAGAAATATCCTTGGGTGAGGATTTGAGGATTAACCAAACAATCAAAAACAAATATATGTATATATATATTTTTTAAAAAAGATATTCTAGGAGAGACAGAAACATGTCAAAATCACCTAGGGATTATAATCAGCAAAACCCAGGCTAAGGGAAGCTCTATAGGACAAATGACTCAGCTTCTTCAACAAATAACTTGTAAGAATGAAAATGAGAGAAAGAGAGAGAGAGAGAGAGAGAGAGGGAACGAAGAGAGGAGAGACAGATACACAAAGACACAGAAAAGACAGAGAGAAAGAGAAGAAGGAACCCATATAAGAGACTTAAAGGGGACATCACCCCATTGCCATATGTTGAACATATTTGGTTACTAATTAAACAAACTAATTTTTAAAAAAATATATTTTATTGATTTTGTACAGAGAGGAAGGGAGAGAGATAGAGAGTTAGAAACATCAATGAGAGAGAGTCATTGATCAGCTGCCTCTTGCACACCACCTACTGGGGATATGCCCGCAACCAAGGTACATGCCTTTGACCGGAATCGAACCCGGGACCTTTCAGTCCCCAAGCCAACACTCTGCTCTATCCATTGAGCCAAACCGGTTTCGGCTAAACAAACTAATTTTTGAAATGATAACATTTAAGAAATAATTAGATATTTAGACATTAGATAGTTGGTGATATTAAATAATTGTTAATTTTAGGTAAGATAATGGTAGTTATTCTTTTAAAAAAATTTTGTTAATCCTCCCTCAAGGTATTTTTTCCCACTGATTTTTTAAAAGGAAAATTCTTTTTAAATTTTATTTTTAAAATATGTTTTTATTTATTTTAGAGAGAGAGGAAAGAAGAGAGGGGAAGGGAAAGAGAGAGAAACATTGATGTGAGAGACACATCAATAGGTTGCTTCCAACATGCACCCCAAATGGGGCCTTGAATCGAATCTGCAACCCAGAATGTGCCCTTCACCAGGAATTGGACTTGCAACCCTTCTGTGTGCTGGCCAACAATCCAACCACTGATTCCTGATTTCATTCCTGGTCTGAGTCATACCAGCCAGGGAAGTAGTTATTTTTTCTCAAAAATTATTTTCTTTTAGAAATCATATTTAAACATTTATGGGTAAAATGATAGCTGGGAATTGCTTCAAAATAAATAATCCAGGAAGTGGAAAGTGGGAGAAAATATACATGAAATAAGTGCTGAAGCTGCAAGGTGGATACATGAGGGTTCATTTTATTATTCTCTCTAAATTTTTTTGGACAGCCCTGGCCAGTGTGGCTCAGTTGGTCGGAGTGTTGTCTCATGTACTGAAAGGTTGCTGGTTCGATTCTGAGTCAGGACACATACCTAGGTTGTGAGTTGGATCCCCGTGGGGGTGTGTACAGGAGACAACCAATTCATGTTTCTCTCATACATCAATGTTTCTCTCTCCCTTTCCCTTTCTCTAAAATAAGTAAAAAAATTTTTATATATATAGTCTGGTGAAGATTAAAAACAAAACAAATATTTTGGACAATATCTACAATACAAGCTTAAAAATAGTGTTGGGATAAAGTTGGACAAGATATCCACAGTACAGCCGGGACCGGTTTGGCTCAATGGATAGAGCGTCGGCTTGGGGACTGAAGGACCCAGGTTCGATTCCGGTCAAGGGCATGTACCTTGGTTGCGGCATGTCCCCGTGGGGGGTGTGCAAGAGGCAGCTGATCGATGACTCTCTCTCATTGATGTTTCTAACTCTCTATCTCTCTCCCTTCCTCTCTGTACAAAATCAATAAAATATATTTTAAAAAAAAAAAGATATCCACAGTACAGAGAGTCTAGAACACAGCTGAGGGAATTAACCTGAACTTCTAGGATTCAAGGTCCTACCTTGTAGAGAACCTGCCAGTCGCTGACCTTGGTGTGGGACAACTTCATGCGTTTCAGAATCAGCTACAGTCAGATAAGGACAGTCAGACAGGGGACAACGACTGTTTTCCCTATCCCACTCTAATGCCCCCCAGGAAGCCTCAACTCCTTCCCCACCTCCTTGCCCCCAACCCTGGGCTCACAGGCACGTTCTTGATGTGACCCAGCAATCGATGCAGCATCTGAGCCATGTCCAGGTTCTGGGGTAGCAGGAAAAACTGAATGACGTCCAGACGAGAATTTAGTTCCCCCAGCTCATGAGTGGGACGTGTGAACCACAGCCTGGAAGCGAAGGTTGGGGTGAGAAAACCTGAAATTATATCTGTTCTCAGCATTGTCATGATCTTAATTTGTGAAAAGGTGTGTTTGCAGGTCCCTGACAATTGTGGCAATACAGTATTATATCTATGCAGGGGTGCTTACATGCACCTACTGAATTCTCTGGATATGAGCACAACTGTGTCTGTATCAGTTTTGATGGATATGATCATGTGTGTCATCCCATGTGGGTATATGATAAGAGCTTGTCAATATTTTAGAGAGGGTGGTGTCCTGAAGCATCTGTATGATAGCAATCTAGTTTTCTTGGTGGCTGAGTAGGAGAGGGTAAATATGAATGAGTTTGTATAGCTGTGAAAGTGTCTCTGGTGTAATAGTACAAGCATCCGTTTTTTCCTGTTTAAGTATATAATTGTCCCATGTGTAATGATTTAAGTCCTCAATTCATGATAATAGTCTTCTCTACAAAGAATAGAGAATTGAGGAGGGACATCTAAGGGGCTTCAATAACACTAATTTTTAGATTGACTGGTAGAAACACAGTTTATAATATTATTAATATTTATACATTTTGTGTGAGGTACTTACTATTAAGTAAGTTAGTGTACAGAAATAAATGTCTCATCTAGTTTATCCATTTCTGGGTGTCCCTATCTCCCTATAGCTATGAAAAGTGTGAGATTCTGAAAGGACTGTGAGCTCACAGATTCTTTTCTACATTAGAGCAAGCCATTATCCTATATAATAAAAGGTTAATATGCAAATTGTCCCTACGGGTGGGAGTTCGACCAATTGGGAGTTAGATGTGCACTGACCAACAGGGGGCAGCACAGAACATGGCAGGAGTCTGCAATGTGACGCTGGCAGCAGATGGCAGTGGAGGTGCTGCCAGCCTGATGGGTTTTGATGACAGCAGGACCACGGCAGGATGGCAGGGCAGGTGAGCGGGTAGCACCAGGCCAAAGTGGGTGCAAGGGGAGGTCCCTGCTGGCAGCTGCTAGGGACTCTACCCATGCACAAATTCCATGTACGGGTCTCTAGTCTATAATAATAAAAGTGTAATATGCTAATTAGTCCAGACAACCTTCTGAAGAAAATCAGGGCTGTCAGGGAAGCCGGTGCTGGCAGCAGGGAGGAAGGCCTACTTTTGCCAAAATTTCGTGCACTAGGCCTCTAGTTTTATGAGACGTGTGGGACATTTGGGTCTGAGGATGTGTATGTCACACTGTGATCTATGCCAGTTACCCTGGGTTAGAACACCCCAGGTTAGAATAAAGTGGAGGACTCAGTTGGATTCGAGGGTGGGTTTTAGGTATCTCTGCTCATTGACCACAAAAGGCTGATCCACCCAGGGCAGTGTAGCCAATCTAAGAATGTCTAGCACAGTCTATGAATGTGCACCTTAGAGCGCACATGAGCTTCACCAAGCTAACCTTCATGTAAAACATATGGGTTTTTACTGCTCATGCCAGGAGACTTTAACCAAGCCAAGCTTCTTCATTTTACAGGTGAGGAAATGAAGCCCTTACAGCATAAGCAATTTATCCAGTCATACTGCTAGTAAGAAGTAAAGTTGGGACTCAAACTCAGATCTCTGGAGTACTTAGAGTGCTTTTTAGAGCACACTTGACATTACTTAATTTTCTGGTGTCCTGTCCAGTTTTAGGCCAGCTGGGCCCATAGTTCATCATTTGGGTCATGATTCCATGCCCTGGGGAATCTTATCTGGATAATCTGCATTCCTTCCCAGCTTTAACTCAGTTCTCTTCTCCATTGAAAGAATTCTTTCCTTCTGGACTCTGGTTGAGATTATATCACCCTCCAATTATCTGGAAATTATCCGAAATTAACATTCAAAAGACACACATTGCGGGTGGGTGTGGTGGGGAAGAGTGCACCTGTAGGCTAGCAAAGGGTTCTGCTGAGTTTTTAGAGATGATGTCACCTGTATGCTTGCATCTATGCATTGTGCTTACTCACTGAGTGCTACTGAGGGCAGGGCCACATGGCCGGCACTGAGGTAACAGGAATGGCCACTGCACAGAGTTCACAGTACAAGGGCCAGCAAATTCACAGATGACTAATTCCATATGCAAGTAGGAAATGTAAACAAGCACTACAGGAAGGGGAATGTCCATCTCCTTACAAGGGCCTATGAAAGCTTCACGAAGAGGTGACAGTTGGGTTGCACCTTGAAGTAAGAGTTTGGCAATAGAACAGGGGCTTTCCAGAAGGAACAGTATAAACACAGACATGATGTAGTTCCAGGATGGCCAGAGGCCCTAAATGACTGGAACATAGGCTGAATCCAGGAAGAAAGGAGGGGTGATGGGAAGGTAAGCCTATTAATGAAACTTGGGGTGAATGGAAGGAGTCCTGAGCACATACTGCTAAAGAGCCTAATCTTCATCCTGCAGGTAATGGGGAAGCCTCCTGTTTTTTTCTACCTAAGGTTTTTTAAAAAGTGGAGTGACATGCTCAAATCTCTGTTTTGAATTAACCGTATTTTAGAATAAGAGATAGACTGGGAAAAATAACAGAGTAGAGGCAGAGATGCCCATTTAGAGGCATATGCAATGCTCCCATTTAGAAATGATAGCCAGAATTAGAGCAGTGGAAAGAGGGAGAAAGGAATGGCCAAGACATTGGAGGCTAGGAACAACAGCCCTAGCGAATGATTAAACATGGAGGCGGAGGGAGAAGCATCCATCCAGGAGTCAGAGCGTGGGAAGCTATACTGCCAGCAGTGCTATCACCCAGAATCCGGAATGCAGGAAGAGGAACAGGACCAGGGGGTGTCGATTTGGATGCTCAGAGTTTGAGCTGCCTGTGGAAATTGCAGATAGCAATGATATGTAATTAGCATTCTACATACAGAGCTCTGAACTAGACACACAAATTTGAGAGTTATCAGAGAATAACTCTAATTGAAGGGTGGTTTTCATAATTAAAAATATTATTATGTATACATTAGGGTTTTGTGATTGTGTTTCTGCTGCTTCTATGTGTCCAAGTCAGAGGCTCATTAAAGAGTATATGCTTATCTGTGCTGACACTGTGAAATGATACTAGCTACCACGTGGGGTCATTGTACGGAATAAATGCGTTTAGTCAGCACTACAGAAAGGGCAGTTGTTTTTATTACTACTACATGGGTGGTGTGTATGTGTGCAGACTGCATGCATTAGCTTATAGCACGAGTACGAGTCCCACTCACCTGAGCAGCTTCTCTCCCCATTTACAACGGCATCTGTTGAGAATTCCTGTGGAGGTGAGGGGGCAGGGAAAGGAATGTATGGCCGTGTCTAAGCTGAGGCATGGGGATCAGAGATTCCAATGTTGGGCAGGCTGGCCTGGGGGGCATTTCCCAGATGTAGGACACAAAGGCAGCCAAAGTCAGCAGCTGGCCACAAGTCTGAGCCAGTATTACCTTACATGGGCTTAGGAGAGGGAACTCAGCTAAAAAAAAAAGGGCAGAGCAAGCATAGCTAGACTCACAGAGTCGAATACATATGTGTAAACATTAGACACAACCCACTGATATATGCATAGTGAAACCAGGTGGATACTTGGGGCGATAACCCCAATACACCCTAAAGTCAGAAACAACTGATAAAGACTCAATGCAAATCAAATATGGGCAATTCATAGTTACTAACTCTCCTCTATACAAAGGGCCTCCCAAGTCCCCAGACAGGTACACAGCTAGTAGAGACATTCATACAAACCTAAGGAATAAACTGGAATTGGTAAAGTAAGAGATATGCTAATGACATTGGGTAACTACAGGGTGAGGGGAGGTGCCCAAGTTCAGGAAGGGTACAAAAAGGATAAGACGTTGGGTTGGAGTACAAGAGGCATCTGGCAATGGGAATGAAGTGGGAAGAGAGGGTGGCACACATCTTTGGAGGTAGCTGCTTTTCTGGAAGGCTTCTGTAGTGTGGGATGAGGGATGGGACACACATACCAAAGAGGCTGAGCCCCTCCTTCAGTCCACTGGCCACTTTGTACACTGAGGGGTGAGCCTCACTCTTAAATATCTGCAGAACACTGTCAGGGAGAAATGGGGGAGTTCTGTGTAACTTTTTTTTTTTTTTAATCCTCACCCAAGTATATTTTTTCATTGATTTTCAGAGACTGGAAAAGAAAGGGAAAGACAACCGAGACCGGTTTGGCTCAGTGGATAGAGCGTTGGCCTGTGGACTCAAGGGTCTCGGGTTCGATTCTGGTCAAGGGCATGTACCTTTGGTTGTGGTCACATCCCCAGTTGGGGGTGTGCAAGAGGCAGCTGGTCGATGTCTCTCTCTCTTCTCTCTCATCGATGTTTCTAACACTCTCCGTTCCATGCTAATGACATTGCATTCCTATTCCTATCTCCGTTCCTATCCCTCTCCCTTCCTCTCTGTAAAAAACCAATAATATATATGTAAAAAAAAAAAAAAAAAAAAAAAAGGGAAAGGCAGAGAAATGTTGATATGAGAGAAACATCCAATTGGTTGCCTCCTGCATGTGCCTCAACCAGGGCCCAGGCTAGGGAGGAGCCTGCAACTGAGGTACATGCCCTTGACTGGAATCAAACATGGGACCCTTTGGTCTGTAGGCCATTGCTCTATCCACTGAGCCAAACCAGCTAAGGCTGGATTATTAAAGGGAATTGAGAGTATAGAATGGGTTGAGAACACCCTGAGATCGTCTTTTTTTTTTTTTTTTTTTAAATGTATTTTATTGATTTTCTACAGAGAGGAAGGGAGAGGGATAGAGAGCTAGAAACATCGATGAAAGAGAAACATCGACCAGCTGCCTCCTGCACGCCCCCCACCGGGGATGTGCCTGCAACCAATATACATGCCCTTGACCGGAATCGAACCTGGGACCTTCCAGTCCGCAGACTGACGCTCTATCCACTGAGCCAAACCGGTTTCGGCAAGTCTTGATGTTTTGTCTCTCTGCCTCAGTTTCTTCAGAAAAGAAGAGTGACACCTTTATGCTTTTCTTCTCTCCCACTCACTCCCACTTCTTTTTCCTTCAAGGAGATGTATCCTAATAGCCCCAGGATTAAAAATAACTGGAGCTGCCTGAGCCGGTTTGGCTCAGTGTATAGAGTGTGGGCCTGTGGACTGAAAGGTCCCAGGTTCGATTCCGGTCAAGGGCATGTACCTTGGTTGCGGGTAGGAGGTGTGTGCAAGAGGCAGCTGATCGATGATTCTCTATCATCGATGTTTCTAACTTTCTCTCTTCTCTTCCTCTCTGTAAAAAATCAATAAAATGTATTAAAAAATTAATAAATAACTGGAGCCTCATTAGGATTATTAGAGCATTAAGCCTAATCCTTCTCCCTTCCCAGAGATACAGCCTGCCTCTACCTCCTTACCTGTAAGTATCTTGATCTATGCTCACTAGATGGGTCCTGAGGGCAAAAAATAAACAGAAGGGAAGGTGCTGGGGTATGAGGTCAGAGTTCATTTCTCAGTTTCATCCTCTTTGCCCCACCTTCCAGGACACTGTCTCGGGCTTGTCCTGAGCTCCACATCCCCTCAGGTGCTCCAGTATGTCTTAGAGCACTTTAGCTGATAGGTCACTGCCCCCCCATCACCACCTCCCACCCCACCCTATTACTGGTCAGACTTCCCATCTTACTTTGGCTGAGGTTAGGGTAAATCACCTACAACACAAATTTTTTAAAGCCCAGGATGGGAACGCTGACATTATAGTCTTCCAGTTCAACCCCGATTCTTCTTCGACCCAGGAACTTGAGCAGCCCTCCAAGTGCTCGAACCTGAGAGAGGATCAAGAGCAGAGCTGGGGGCCCGACCGGTGTGGCTCAGTGGTTGAGCAGTGACCCATGACCCAGGAGATCACTGGTGAGATTCCTGGTCAGGGCACATGCCCAGGTTGGGCTGGACCCCCAGTGGGGGGTGTGAGGCAGCTGATCAATGATTCTCATCATTAATGTTTCTCTCTCTTCCTTTCTCTGAAATCAATGAACAACTTTTTTTTTTTTAAAGGGTGGAGCTGGGTAAATCCCAATGTCTTGAAGGCTGGACAATACCAGGGAAAACTATTATTTTCCAGGGCTGGGCTAGAAACTCCCAGGACTCAACCCAAGGACTGAGTGCTTTTGCCTTTCTTCAACCTGTGGCATCCCAGCCCTGACTTCCCAGGACCCATCTCACCATGAGAAGGCAGTCGAAGGGAATTATGGAGGAGAGGAAGAGAATTTTCTCAGTGGTGGTCATGGAGTCTGGGATAAAAGAGTAGCTTCCAGAAAGGAGGCGTTGTTTGCTTATCTCCAGACCTATTTTGTAAAGAGAAAGGTCTTGTAATCCAATTTTCTCCTCTATTTTAAGAAAGAAAATAGAAGACAGATGATCTGATTTGTCAAGTTTACACAGGCAAATTGTTAACGGAAAACTGACACAAGAATCAAATTTTCAGACTCTTGGTCTGAAATTATCTATATAAAATATAAAGATGTTTGGCTTGCCTAAACCAGTTTGGCTCAGTGGATAGAACATCGGCCTGTGGACTAAGGGGTCCCAGGTTCGATTCCAGTCAAGGATATGTACCTTGGTTGCTGGTACATCCCCAGTTGGGGATGTGCAGGAGGCAGCTGATCGTTATCTCTCTCTCTCTCATCGATGTTTCTAACTCTCTGCCCTCTCCCTTCCTCTCTGTAAAAAATCAATTATATATATATATATATATATATTAAGAAAAAAGATGTTTGGCTTGAAATCACAGCCTAAGAAAGATATCTGTCTAGAATTGGGGATTTTTGGTGAAAAAGATCATATAAGACTAATGTGTTAACATCTAATTAGGATAGAACATTCCTATCATTTTTGAAAATCTGGGGAGGTTATGGAAGTGCCTTATGGATCATCAAGGTCGCTGAGGCAGTAGCTTCCCCTGCCACCCCAACAAATGCTTTAGCTTAAAGGGGGGAATTCCAATTCCAAATAGTGTCACCACTCTCTTCTCAGGGGAGGCCTGCATTCCTAAACACACCTAAGTGGAGGTTTCATAGGAAGTGCAGTTATTAAAGGTAGGGAGCAGGAGCGATCCTGAGGAGACTGGTTATGGTGCTTGGAGGACACAAAGGTTCAGGATGAGATAAGGCTGAGGAGAGACCTCTGACGATGGGGTGGAATTAGGAGAAAGGGTTGGGAAACTGGGATGCAGAAATGAGCAAAGCAAAAGGAGATACCGAAATCCACACTTGGCAAAAATATGATTTCAGGTCTCTTGGGCTCTCTGTGTTCCTGGGAGGCTGTGAGGGAAACAAAGAAAGAGCCATTAGCCTGTACATTCCAGTCTTTCTGCCTCTGTCCCACCTTCTCTTTCACCCTGACTCCACCTCCCTCCAAGGCCCTTCAATCTCCTGTAAGATTCCATACTTTGCCCAGTCCTTACCAAGCTTCCCCAGAAACCGAGTCATATTCTCATCCTGTTTGGCACTGGTAACAACAGACCGGGGGTTGATTTCATCCAGAACTTGGAAGCAGAATGCAGACCGAATGAGTTAGTCTTCATCCCTTTACCAGGAGGAAACCACAGCCTCCTTGCTGCCTCCTTCCCCACCTCAAACGCATTTCCTCTGAGTAGGGAGTACCCAGCACATTGGGAGCCTGGTGGAGAACTGGGAGAGGAGAGGGCAGCGGCCTGGGGAGGTGGTGGAGGGAGAGGATGCCTGGAGATGGTCACTGGAGTATAAACCCACCCAAGAGGACAGACATGGCTGGTCTGCCCAGGACCGTATCTCCAGCACCTGACACCTTGCAGACACCCAATAAATATCTGTTGAATCATGAAATAGAGTCTTAAAAACAACAGACCTTCCTCTGGAAGTCAAGTAATAAAACCGATTGAGTCGGTGAGCACCCGCGAGACGCCGGGCGGGCGGAGGCGGGGCCCACCTCTCTGCAGCAGCTGCAGGCTCTCTAGGTCCGGCGCGTCCGGCATGAAGTGGATGGCGGCGTCACTGGTGTCGTAGTAGGCCATGCCCAGGCAGCCCGCGCCCCACAGCACGCACAGGTGGGTCTTCAGGAAACAGGGAGGCGGCGTGGGAACCCCTCCTGGCGCAGGGCCCCGCTGGGTGCGTGTGCGGCTGCCCACCCTCCCCGCCCCGTTCCAAGCCCGACCTCCCGGCCGCTCCCGCCTCCCGCCCTCTCGCCCCGCTGCCCCGCCTCGCGCCCCAGAGACCTCCGCCGGCTCCTCCGCGTCGTCCTCCGGCCCCGCGGGGCCCGGCGCGGGGGCCGGGCTGGGGAAGCTGGCGGCGGCCGCCCCGGCTCCCGGTCCCTGCCGCATCCCGCCGGCGGTCGACCCCGCCGAGGCCATGGGCACGGAGCTCTGCGCTGCGAACAATGAAGGCGGTTCAGGGCGAGGCGGGCGCCAGAGCACAGGGAAGTCTGAGGCGAGGGAGAGGGCGCTTTATTTTCGCCATCTGTGGGGCATTTCGAGGGGGCTCTCGGTATTTCCAGGACGGACCGTCTGTGGATCCTCGCCCACCCACATTTCTGTCATACCGAGGTTGCCCTGGGATGGAGACGTCTGCGGGCCGTGTGGGCAGGCGGTGCCAGCCTCCGCTCCCGCCCCGCCAACCGCGCCCCCCGCTCTAAGCTTCCCCGCCCACAGGCGCACAACTTGCGAGTTTTCCCGCCTTTTCTGTCACCGGGACCTGGACGTGCGCGAGACCGAGTCACCTCCAGCCGCGAGCCTGCAGGAGGAGCGCGCGGGCGCCCGGGCGGGTGCGCGCGCACAGGCCCCACCCCCTGGCCGCTATTGGTCAGAGACTCGGTCCGGCCTGGAGATTCAGCGGCGTGGGGGGGTGGGGGGCGCGGTCGCTAAGAAGGCTGGACGCTGATTGGCCAGTTCTTAAGCGGGGTGGTGCCAGGATGTTCAAACTTCCCGCCCTCGGCCATCGCTCAGTCCCTGGGCCTCCGCCCCAGGGTTTCCGGGAGCCGATTACCGCCGGGTGGAGCCTGGAGGGGCCGGAAGCCGCGCTGCAGTCCTCGCCTGGGGAACTGTTCAGGGGGTTTGGCGGGGGAGGGGAGTCTGGGGAGGAGATCGACTTTAAAAGGCCAGAGGCGCATTCTTTTTTCCGGAGAGTGGAGATAAGCAACAGTAATTCCACTGTGTCAACAACTCTAAGTTAATATTTGTTACTCTTGGTTTATTTATAAAGAGCTTAGAACAGTGCCCGGCAAACGTGGTAAAAGCTATGTGTTATAAATAAACAAGCAGAAATTAAGTGAGACTCGTATCTCAGCCCTCCTCTGCCGATTTCCTGGGTACAGTGTATGAACACTCCACGGGGCCACTACAGGGCCTAATTTATAATTTCAGGCTCACCCCACCCCGAAGTGAAAGCGTTGGAATTGCACCCAATTCTGACAGAGTAGACCTGAAGAACACCTACGCTCCTTTGGGGACATGCCCAACCCCTGTGCACACACACCCCGTAAGGACAGAGGGGTGTCATTCATTCCTACAGCAACTATATAGTGTCTGCTCTGAGTGGTGGACTCACAGTAATGAACATAATTAAGTCTGAGCTCCATGAAGCTAACTTTTGAGTGTGTGTGAGTATAGGAGAAGCAAGGAGATTGTGAACAGAAATAAATGCATACTTTTAAGAGACAGATCCCAGCCGAAACCGGTTTGGCTCAGTGGATAGATTGTCGGCCTGCGTTGTCCCAGGTTCGATTCTAGTCAAGGGCATGTACCTTGGTTACAGGCACATACCCAGTAGGGGATGTGCAGGAGGCAGCTGATCGATGTTTCTTTCTCATCGATGTTTCTAGTTCTCTCTCTCTCCCCCTTCTCTCTTCCTCTCTGTAAAAAATCAAATAAAATATACTTTAAAATAAAAGAAAAAAAACAGACCTCTTAAGATACATATTCCTCTCAGCTTTGTCCTGGGTACCCTGCGATTGAGAAACCCCACCCAAGACGTTAGGAAAGATGGTGGGGTAAACTGGCTTTGCTAAACGGTGACTGGAGAATCCCCTCTATCGAGATACGTGGGGAAGCTAGTTAAAGGCGAGTTAATGGTTACCCTTTGCAAACTGTTGAGCAACGGAACTATGGAAACCTGGAGGAGGCTGTGAGGCGTGTCTGAGGAGTGTCTGGGAGGGACACACCTTCCGATCTGGGGTGGGAAGAGATTAGGGACTGGTTTACCGAGCCCAGGAAGGGGAGAGAGTGGAAAGAAAAACCTGCCCAGAAAAGGGGAGATCCTGAGACAGGAGGAATCGGGGGCAAGCAGATGAAACGGGGGACCTGTGAAGAGGTTTGGGGCATTGCTGGATGGGACCAGGAGAGGGCAGCATCACCTGTCACCTGGGAGATTAAGGCAAAAATACCTTGTGGTTAGCCATGCCAACAGCTAAAGTCAATATTGATGATCAAGGCAGCTCTAGCTGTAAAGCGTAGGAAAGAAAAGAGGCGGGGAGAAGTTGCCAAACCTGCTTGAGTTAAGGGCTGGCCCCACTTGCTTGAGGGGCAGCTTCTCTGGGGCACAGGACAAGCTGGAGCAAAAGAGGACCTAGGAATAAGGCTCTGTGACCTCCCTCAGCTGCAAGGGGTCCTGTGTGCAGGTTTGAGGGTTACCATGGAAGGAATCATCCTACCTCATTATAGGATGTTACAACGCAAAGGAACAAACATCCTGGGAGGAAAGATTACCCCCCCCCCCCCAAGGCGCAAACCCACAGAAGAGGAAGCAGGAGAGGAAACCACTAACTGCTGGCCTCCGGCAGCCCTGTCACCCCACCCCGCTCGTGTTCTCAAGTCTCAAGCTTTGCTTTGCTCCTCTGTCCTAGCACTCCAGCCAGTTTTCCTGGAGCTGTAGGTCTTGTTAGGCAGAGGAGGCGAGGAAGAAAGAGAGATGGTAGATGGAGTCAGATGCAGGGGCTGGAAAACACCAGTTTGGAGTACCTGTTCTTGGGCGTTTTCAGAGGTCACAGTTTACAGACCTCCAACACCCAGGCGACTGGGAGGGCAAGGGCCACTCTCCCTCAGCCCTTACTCATCTGTGCCCCCAAGCCTCCGCTCCTCCACCTGCTCTGGCTGCTCTTCTTACCGGAAAGGCCGGCTACCCCTCTGCCCCCATCCCCCGGGATTCCTGGGGCCAAAACCACCTCCCCTTTCACCCCACCTCCAAGCAGCCTGTCAGTGAGAGGGCGGAGGGCACAGGAAGGGCCCGTTGGGGGGCAGGAGTGGCGGCATTGGAGCGGAGGGGCTTCAGGGGGGCAGGCCTCCCCAGGGGTGCGGCTCGGCCTCGGCGGGTCCCAGCACAGGGCTGGGTGCCCCCTGCCCTGCCCTGCCTCGCACCACTCCTCCCCACCTGGAACCGGACTGAATGGGGAAGGAGCTCGGGGAGAGGGATAAACGACGGGCGCCGGTGCTAACGTCTCCCTGGGGGCCCCGGGGCCTCGCGGCGCCCGCCTGTGGGTGCCCCCTGAGGGTGCCCCCTGTGGGTGCTGGCTTTCGGAGGGCGGAGGGGGCCCCCGGGATGAAGCCGGGAGACGGGCCCGCGTTCGGGGGGCTGGCGGAGGAGGGAGGCCCCCGCCCCGGCCCGCCCTCGCGCCCCTCCCGCCCCGGGCGGGCGGACGGACGGATGGCGGGGGAAGGAGCCAGGGAGGGCGGGAGGCTCCGGCTGCGGCGCGGGGCGAGGCGGCGGCCGGGGGCGGCGATGGGAGCGCCGCCCGGAGCCGCGAGGGGCCCGGCCCGGCCTCCGAGCCCGCCCCGCCCCGCCCCGCGGACGGCGCTTCCTGGTCGGGCGCAGCCATGGCCGAGGAGCAGCCGCAGGTCGAGCTGTTCGTGAAGGTGAGCCCCGGCCTCCGCCCTGGGCCGCTCCGGCCGAGCCCGGCCCGGGCCCCGGCCCCGGCCCCCGGCCCCGGCGGCCCTGGGGGCTGGCTCCGGGGGCACACTGACGTGGCGGAGAAAGAATTCTAGGCTCCACCTGGGAAGTTGGTAAAAGAGCAGGTTGCCATCGGCCGCAGGACCACAGGGCAGAGAAGGGGGTCCTGGGGGGCAGGCCGAGGGGAGGACGGAGGAGGGGAGGGGAGCGGGCTGTGGAGGGCCGGGGCCTCAGGAGGGCGGGCGGGGAGACCTGGAGAAGTGTGTGTGTGTGGGGTGAGTGGGTGTGTGTGTGTGATTGTGTGTGTGTGGGGGGGGGGGGTGAGTGTGTGTGTGTGTGTATGTGTGTGAGTGTGTGAGTGTGTGTGTGTGTGTGTGGGGTGAGTGGGTGTGTATGTGTGAGAGTGAGTGTGTGTGTTTGAGTGTGTGTGTGAGTGAGTGAGTGAGTGTGAATGGGTGTGGTAGGATCTATCAGTAGGGAGACCTGGGAGCGGTCCTTTGGGAAGGGGTGGAAGGACGGGAGTGGAGTGGAATGCAGGAAGCTGCGCTGGGGGGCGGTGGACAAGGGGGGAGATGGTGGAGAAGGGGGGGGTGATGGAGAAGGGCGGGCGGGTGATGGAGAAGGGCGGGCCGGTGTTGGAGAGGGGGGGCAGTGGTGGAGAGGGGGGGCGGTGGTGGAAGGGGGGTGGTGGTGGAAGGGGGGCGGTGGTGGAGAGGGGGGGGCGGTGGTGGAGAGGGGGGGCGGTGGTGGAGAGGGGGGCGGTGGTGGAGGGGGGGATGATGGAGAGGGGGGGCGGTGGTGGAGAGGGGGCGGTGGTGGAGGGGGGATGATGGAGAGGGGGGCGGTGGTGGAGGGGGGGCGGTGGTGGAGAGGGGTGATGGAGAGGGGGCGGTGGTGGAGAGGGGGGGCGGTGATGGAGAGGGGGCGGTGGTGGAGAGGGGGGGCGGTGATGGAGAGGGGGCGGTGGTGGAGGGGGGGCGGTGGTGGAGGGGGGATGATGGAGGGGGGGCGGTGGTGGAGAGGGGGCGGTGGTGGAGAGGGGGGATGATGGAGAGGGGGTGGAGAAGAAGGGCGGGGACTGGGGATGGGAGGAAGGGAGGGGATGAGAGCTCCGCGGTGGCTCCCTCAGCTGGGTGAGATCAGAGAGGGGGAGCCTGGCTAGGCTTGGGTTAGAGGCTGAGGCAGGAGAGAAAGAATTGCCCAGCTCTCCTCTCTGCTGGGTGTGGATGAGGAGACGCGGGCCCATAGCGTTCGGGTATCAGAACCGCAGGCCAGCCTGCCAGGTGCTCAGTCGGTTAGTTGTCCGGATACACCAAGGTTGCAGGTTCGATCACGGTCAGGGCACATACAGGAACCCCCCAATGAATGAATAAGTAAGTGGAACGGCACATCCATGTTTCCACCCCCCCCCCTCCCTGTTTCCTCTCTCTCTCTCTCTCTCTCTCTCTCTCTCTCTCAAATCAATAAAAAAACAGCAACACCCGCCGGCCAAGGCCTTCACCGTTTGGTCCCCACCCTGCTCCCTTCCCCAGGGCCGGCCTCTCCCCTCCCTGGACCTCATCTCTTCGCCCTGCTTCCCCTGGCGCCGGCTTCTGTTTGCCTGTTCTCCCCGCCCCCGCCCCTTCCTGCTTCCTTTCTCTCCTAATCCCCTTTTGTTCGTCTTGTCTTTGTGTTCCTGCCTTTCTCCCTGGCTTTAGGCTTTACTCTCCGGCCAGGCCCGTCTGCACTGGGGGAAGTGCTGGGCGCGGTCCCCTCCTCTCACACTCTCTTGAGGGCTGTTTTTGCCCAGGTGAGTGTGTGCTGCTGAGATTCGGGCCTGGGCCCCGCGAGAGGAGGGTTGTCTGCGGCCAGAGGGGCTGTGCGGGGAGGCGCAGCAGGCAGTGCGGCAAGGGACAGGTGGCCTTGCCACTGGCCCTCCGCCTCAGGGGCCCTGCCCCCACTCCTTGGCAGGAAGGAAGCTGAGGCTGGAGACACCGATGAGTGAATCAGCAGGAGCCTAGGGGGAGGTGTCCCTGGGGGGATGAGGTCACCACGTGCCAATTAGAGAGCAGCCCCACCATCTCTAGGGCGAGGCTGGGAGCCCCTCTCCGGCGCAGCTGCCCAGAAACAGCGGGCGGAGGGAGAGGGAACAGCTCTGCTGGCGGCCCCGCCTGCCCCTCTCCTCAGGCTCTTCTCCAGCCCCACCCGGGCGGCTGGCCTAGTCTCTGGCCTCTCAAAGCCCCTCTCGGGGCCGCTGCGTGGGCTGGTGTGAGCATTAGTGAGCTGTGTGTGTGAAGGACTTGGCGAGAAGCAGCTAAACTGCGCTACCGCCAGTCTTTCCTCTCCAGGGGCCAGATCCTTTCGTTTCTCCACACCATCCCTCTGCCACCTCTTGCCTGTACTTGAGTATTTGGAAGACCAGAAGCCAACCTTTGTACAAAATGTTTCCGCTGATCTGCTCCAGACTTGACCGAGGCCAGGGTGGAGAACCCAGTTCTGGAGAACCGTGTGTGTGTGTGTGTGTGTGTGTGTGTGTGTCTGGGAATAGGATATGCCCAGAATGGCCTGGGTTGGGTGGGGTACACCAGGCCTAAGTGGAGGTGGGGCTTGCTTTGCAGGCTGGCAGTGACGGAGCCAAGATCGGGAACTGCCCCTTCTCCCAGAGACTGTTCATGGTGCTCTGGCTCAAGGGCGTCACCTTCAACGTCACCACCGTTGACACCAAGAGGTAGGCCCCCGTCTGTTCCTCTGAACACCCTTTGTGCTCACACATAAACACACACACCCAGTCACCCGAGTCCTGCATCCGGAATTTTCCCCTTCTACCAAGAGCCCCTTTCTCTTCCCACATCCCCCATCTCCTTCTTCTGCTTCTCTCTGACCCCCTTTCCCTGTCCCGATGCTTGCCTCTCTCTCCTACAGGCGAACCGAGACAGTACAGAAGCTGTGCCCAGGGGGGCAGCTCCCTTTTCTGTTGTATGGCACCGAGGTGCACACAGACACCAACAAGATTGAGGAATTTCTGGAGGCAGTGCTGTGTCCTCCCAGGTAGTGGGGTACATTGGAGGGGGGTGGGGGAGCTGGGAGGCTCTGAAGAAATAAAAACCAGATGGCGCCCTGGCCGCTTACTCAGTGGTTAGAGTGTCAGCCCGAGAACCAGGTTCGATTCCTGGTCAAGGGCATGCACCTGGGTTGCAGGTTCAATCCCTGGCGAGCAGGAGGCAACTAATGGATGTGTCTCTCTCACATAGATGTTTCTTTTCTCTCTCTTTCTGCCCCTTCCCCTCCCTTCCACTCTCTCTGAAAATCAACGGGAAAAATATCCTCATTCCTTGGGGTGAAGATTTAAAAATACCAGATGGTTTCTTAGGGGCTGAGGCAGGGGAGCTGGGGTTCCTCCCAGGAAGATTTATTTTTCCCATTGGCTCTCAGGTACCCCAAGCTGGCAGCTCTGAACCCCGAATCAAACACAGCTGGCCTGGACATATTTGCCAAGTTTTCTGCCTACATCAAGAACTCAAACCCAGCGCTCAATGACAGTGAGTCCTGTGGGCCTGAGGCTGGGTTCAGAAGGTTCGAGAAGACCCAGGGGATGGGAGGCCTTTGGGCGCCTAGAAACTCAGACCTCAGCGTCAAGGGAGACGTTGGCTTACCCCCCCTCTCCTTGCATTCTCATTGACCACTGCTCTTTGGAGCATCTCTCATTTCCCCGCCTCTTCTCGCCTGGGGTCGTTAATTGGGTTGGCTTGGCTGCTGGCTTGTTTTCTGGCAGAACATGGTTGTGCTTAAGGACAGTGACTCTAGGCCTAGCTGTTTGTCTCAGTGAAGAGTGTTACACTGAAGGGTCCCGGGTTCGATTCTGGTCTAGTGCATATGCTCAGGTTGTGGGCTTGATCTCCAGTGTAGAGGGTGCAGGAGGCAGCCAATCAATGATTTTCTCCCATCATTGATGTTTCTATCTCTCTCTGTCCCTCTCTCTTCCTCTCTGAAATCAATAAAATCTATTAAAAAAGAACAAACAGATGAAAACAACAGTAACTCTAGATCCAGATTACCTGAGTACAGATCCTACTCGCTGGATGACTTTGGGCAGTTCATTTACCCTCTCTATAAACCTATTTCCAGATCTGTAAAATGAGGACAACAATTCCTATTTTGTGAGTTGATGTGAGAATTAAATGAGTTTGTATATAAAGTGCTTACAGTAGCAGAAAGCTAATACATTAGCTATTGTTAATTTGGACTGGCCTCAGCATTAGTGTTCACCCTCTCACCGCAACCCGCCCCAGAACCTTCTGTGTCAATCATCTGGCGCTCTTGCCAATGCCCTCTCTTGTGCAGACCTGGAAAAGGGGCTCCTGAAGGCCCTGAAAGTGTTAGACAACTACCTGGCAGCCCCGCTCCCCGAGGAAGTGGACGAGACCAGTGCTGAGGACGAGGGCGTCTCTCAGAGGAAGTTTCTGGATGGAAACGAGCTCACCCTGGCTGACTGCAACCTGCTGCCCAAGCTCCACATCGTGCAGGTGGGTGGCCGAGGCGGGAGGGAGGAGAGCCGCTGGGGTGGCTCCCCATGCCCACCATCCAAAGGCCTTTCTTTCTTGGGGCGGTTCCTGTAGATTGCCACCAATAGCAGATGCCACCCCTTCCTTCTCAGCGGTCATTCCCGACAAGACTGTTGCTTGTGAAAGGTTTCTGGAACCAATGGAAAACCATTGGTTCCCATCTTTTGCCACAGCCTAGAGCTGTGGCTTTGGTTTGTGGAATCTGGGCCCGAGGTTAGTCTGCCACAGAGCACGCATTGAACTCTGGAAGGCAAAGCTGTGTGATGATTGGTCCTTGCCCCAAATGAAACCCAGAGAAAAGTTGCTGTGGAAATTTCAGGAGAAAAATGTAATCGTTTGTGAATTAGAGCTCAATAAAACCAAGAGCAGAAAAGTAGTGCCATTGGAATTGGTCTGAAAAGGGCTGGTTATCAGGAAGGAGAGAGGAAAGGGAAGACAGGGTCCCGCAGCAAAGAGCCAAGAACGCCACTTGGAGAAGAGGACTCACGTGGCAGGGAGGAATCAGAGGAAAGAAGCATGCGAGCGGAGACCACGCTGGCCAAGAAGGCTGGGGGAAGGGGAAGACCAAGGCGCTGCCACTCTGGCTTCCCTGAGGCTGAGTTTGTTCCTCTCGCCCAGGTGGTGTGTAAGAAGTACCGCGGATTCTCCATCCCCGAGGCCTTCCGCGGCGTGCACCGGTACTTGCGCAATGCCTATGCGCGCGAAGAGTTCGCCTCCACCTGTCCCGACGACGAGGAGATTGAGCTGGCCTATGAGCAAGTGGCCAAGGCCCTCAAATAAGCTCCTTCGGGCTCCCTCTGCCCCTCCCCCCCCCAAGGCCCGGTGGTTTCCCTTGGCTACCCAAGGGACACACTCCGTCCGGTGGGCACTGAACGCTGGAGACTTGTGCAGGCCTGCCTGGGGTGCAGGGAAGGATGGGGATCTGGGTGAGGTTTTTATTGTGGTATGGGGTGGGGTGGGATAGATTGGCAGGACATGTATTTCAGTAATAAAATACAGAATGAAAATCTAGTGTTGTAATTACACAAAGGGGGCTCGAAATGTGGGTAACGCGAATGCCGGTGGGTCAGTGAACTTGAGCCCGGGGCAGAAGCCAGGAATCAGGAGGAGGGTGCTTGCGGTGATTTTGCCATTTTTACTGCTAACCCATTGTCGCGTGGCCCTGGGGTCCGCGCTGCGTTCGCCGCCCAGCCGTCAGGGGCGGCCATGTCTGGGTGGGCCTGTGCGGCTCGCCGGGCGGGGCCAGTTCTGAGAAGGGGGGCGCGGGCGCCGCGGCGGGGGCGTGGCCTGCGGAGCCCGGCCCTGTCCCGCTCAGACAATGCCCTGGAGCCGCCCGGCGCCAAGCCCCTGCCCCGCCGCCGCGTCCGCCCCGGCCTAGCCGGGGGCTCCGCACAGCTAGAGCTCCAGCCCCCCAGGCTTGTCTCCGCCAACTCTGTCCCCACGGGGTTTGGGGCCCCGGCCCAGATCCCGGAGCGGCGGGAGTAGGGGTGGGCATCGGAGGTGAGTCTGGAGCGGGCGGCGTCCCCGGACTGTGCTGGGGCCGGAGTCGGGGGGCCGGGCCCGTGCCTGCGCGGGACAGAGCGCGGGGGCCGGCATTTGAGTTGCGGAGCTGTCTGGGGTGGACTTGGGGGAGACACAGCGGGCGGGAAGGGACGGGGTCCTGAGCCTGGAGCGGCGCCCGCTCCCCGGGGCCACGCCCCCGCCCCGCCCCGCTCTCCCCGGACCGGACCTCTCCTGGTCCTCCGGGACTCGCGGGGCCGGGCCGGGAGCGCCGGGAGCTGAGTGGCCCGCCGGGGTGGAGATGCTATTTAACTGCGGAGACTCTAATAATTCCTCCCTCCTTGGCCCTCTCCCTTTCTGGTTTGGACCCCAGACTTCCACCCCCAGGCCCTCCCGGCTGCCTCCGGTCCCGGAACCCCGTGGGCTCCCGCCGCACTTGGGGTCCGCACCGCAAGAGCAGCGGAGGGTTAAGGGGGCGGGGCCGCCGCATTTTTGGGGAGTGAGCGCATCCTAGCGGCTGCCAGGAGGGGCGCCGGGCGGGAACAGCCAAGCTCCGGAGCCGGGGCAACAGGTGTTGGAGATGCCGGGGTCCTGCCCCGCGGACGCCCCAGGAGAAGCGGGTCGCAGTGGTGCGGGCGCTGGGTGGGCAGCCGAGGAAGGCCTGTGGGAGGCGGCCGGAGGGAGACCCCGCGCTCTGACACCTCCCCACGCCCCTCTGGCTCTCTCCCCAACCCCGTTCTGTCTCCTCGCAGACGGCTGACTGACGTGAGAAGAGGAAAGGGAGAAGTCGGGCTGCCGGAGGGGCGGCGTGTGGATGGGATGGGGACGCCGGGGGAGGGGCTGGGCCGCTGCTCCCACGCCCTGATCCGGGGGGTCCCGGAGAGCCTGGCATCGGGGGAGGGTGCGGGGGCCGGCCTCCCTGCCCTGGACCTGGCCAAAGCTCAGCGGGAGCACGGGGTGCTGGGCGGCAAGTTGAGGCAGCGGCTGGGACTTCAGCTGCTGGAACTGCCTCCCGAAGAGTCGCTGCCGCTGGGACCGCTGCTCGGCGACACCGCCGTGATCCAGGGGGACACGGCCCTGATTGCGCGGCCCTGGAGCCCGGCACGCAGGCCCGAGGTGACGCCGGGGGCGCGGGGAGGGGGCACCCCAGGCTTCAGGGAAGAGCTGGGCGGGAATGTCTCAGCCCTCCTCCTCCCGCCCTCAGGTGGATGGGGTCCGCCAAGCCCTCCAGGACCTGGGGCTCCGGGTTGTGGAGATGGGGGACGAGAACGCGACGCTGGATGGCACCGATGTCCTCTTCACCGGTGAGGCCGGCGCCGCCCGGGAGCGGGGAGCGGGGCCGGGGAGCAGTTGGGAGGCTAGGCCCTCTGGGGTCTCGTTTCCCACATCCCCCCTCCCCGCCCTTAACCCTCTGGCCTCGGGCGCAGGCCGCGAGTTCTTCGTGGGCCTCTCCAAGTGGACCAACCACCGAGGAGCCGAGATCGTGGCCGACACGTTCCGGGTGAGGGGCGGCCCGCCTCGGGAGGGGTGCGGGGCGCCGGGGGGAGAGGCGGGAGCGGGGAATGTGGAGAGGGCTCTCACCTCCCGGTCCCTGAGGACTTGCCCCGTCCCCTAGGACTTCGCCGTCTCCACAGTGCCCGTCTCCGGCCCCTGCCACCTGCGCAGCCTCTGCGGCATGGGGGGACCCCGCACCGTGGTGGCGGGGAGCAGCGACGCCGCCCAAAAGGCGGTCCGGGTGAGCAGGGGCGGGGCCGGCCCGGGACGTGGGCGGGGCTATGGGCAGGGGCGGGGCTGTGGGTGGGGCGGGGCTGGAGGCTCCGGAAATTGGCCCAGCCCCTGCCCTCAGGGCGCAGTTCATCAGTGAAAACCCGGAGTACTGCGGACTGGGCACCAGAGACCAGGGAACAGAGTGGATTCACGTTTACACGGTCCCAAACCCCCGCAGGCATCTGCGCTGTGACGTGAAGGGTGGTTGGGGCCCTGGCGGGGCCGGAGAAGGGGAGCAGGGGGAGAGGTTGCAGGTGGAAGGACTGCATGTGAATCTGAGGTGAAATTAGCAGAGGTAAGCAAAGCGCGTAGAAGAGGTCTGACTCACAGTGTGTGCTGCGCCATGATTATTTCACCGGCGTCACTGTCCCAGCACTCAGCCCGGGGGCGGGCACCAGGCTCAGGTGCAGAGGCTCCGAGACTTGAGTGCTGCCCTTCCCTCTACACCAGGCCATGGCGGCGCTGACGGACCACCCCTACGCCTCCCTGACCCTCCCGGATGACGCAGCCGCTGACTGTCTCTTCCTGCGCCCGGGGCTGCCGGGGGCGCCCCCTTTCCTGCTGCACCGCGGAGGGGGGGACCTGCCCAACAGCCAGGAGGTGAGGGGAGGCGGAAGCTCCACCAACAACCAGGAGAGGCATCTCAGCCTTCGCAGGAGGAGGAGGGAGGGGTCCTTTCCTGGAAGCCTGAGTGGGACGTTCTGATGTGGCTGCAAGGGGGTGTGGTAGTCTCACTCCCATCTCCCCGTCCCATGTCCTCCCTGCAGGCACTGCAGAAGCTCTCCGATGTCACCCTGGTCCCTGTGTCCTGCTCTGAACTGGAGAAGGCAGGTGCTGGGCTCAGCTCCCTCTGCCTGGTACTCAGCACACGCCCCCACAGTTGAGGGCCTGGCCTTGGGGTCTGGGTTGGTCAGGGCCAGGGCAGTACAGGGCACAGAAGGGGAAGGAGGGTTAGAGAAAGGATGGTGAATAATGGGAACAGGGTCCCAAGGTAGGGGGAGGGCATAGTGTGGGAAGATGGATAGAGACCATGGGTGAGTCTTCTCTCCCAAAATAATAAAACAGAACTGACCTTTCAGACTGGGCTGTGGCTGCTGTGTTATTGGGGCGGAGGGACGGGCGGGGCTGGGACCTGAGGCAGGAGGGGGGGTAGTGAGGGCTGGCACTCACTGACTCATTGCCCAGCCCTGTGTCATAGGTGCTTGGGCACGAGCATGTACAAGGCAGAGGAGCGAGCATGGGTGGGTCACTAACCGAATTTATCTAAATCTCAGATGACTCAGAGATTGGTAGATTACTAACCTGCCCGAAGTTGATAGGAAGAAATAACACTTGCAGAAATATTTTTATTCACTCGGTTACTGAGGCTTGGCAGTGCATGAAAAGGGCCAGTCTCCTGATTCCAGGGAACTCAGAGTTCTTGAACATTGCTCACCAACGGGAAGACGGTTGTGATGGAACAAGTCACGGGAGGCTGTTGCTATGAGAGACAAGGGGACTCCCTGGGTATCAAAATGCATGCAGCCTCGGCTTCCCGGAGGCCACACTTGAACTGAGTCCCAAGGATTAGTAAGAACTAGCCAGGCAGGCCGAAACCGGTTTGGCTCAGTGGTAGAGCGTCGGTCTGCGGACAGAAAGGTCCCAGGTTCGATTCCGGTCAAGGGCATGTACCTTGGTTGTGGGCACATCTCCAGTAGAGGGTGTGCAAGAGGCAGCTGATCGATGACTCTCTCTCATCGATGTTTCTAACTCTCTATCCCTCTCTCTTCCTCTCTGTAAAAAATCAATAAAATATATATATATTTTTTAAAAAGAACTAGCCAAAAAAAAAAAGAACTAGCCAGGCAGGCAGTGGAGCGGAAGGAGAATTGTAATCAAAAGTGAAGAGTGCAGCACCCGGACAGAGGCACACAGCCGGGGCCTGCGGGTTCCCTCCACGGCTGGCGGTGTGTGTGCCGTGACAGAGGGCAGGCAGCGTGCTGTGGTATGTGACCCACAGCCAAGGCCCCTGGGCCCAGGGCTGCGGTTAAGCAAAGAAATACTACCGATCTGAAATACAGGCGTCAGACATAGGTTATATTTGGGAAGGATCTACCTTTGGGAGGGGAGAGGGGGAAAAGGGTGAAGTGGGTTTCTGGGTGACCCAGGGAAATGAGGAGCGAACACTCAGGTGGCAGTGCTGGGCGTGGGGAGGGTGAGGGTTTGATGGTGACGTTAGAACTGGTGACGTGGCTCATTGTGTGACAGGAGGCGTGCTGCGTGACTCAGGCTCTGGCCTGGGCAAGAGGGAATGCAGAGGATGATGGCAGGTTTGGAGACGGCATGAGTTCTGGACAGGCCATATGGAGAATGTGGAGGGCCAGACAGACAGGGATGTCTGAGGGACAGTTCGGAAATCCCTCAGCTGACAGCTGAGCTGGAGCATTCTGGGTGTCATTGCCAAGGTGAGGGCTGAGGCCAGGTGATAGATAACTCCCCAGAAGAGGAAGAGAAAGGGACAAGCTACAATGGTGGGGAATACCATGGCGGTAGGGAGAAAGGAAGAGGAGTCCAGAAGGAAGACATCAGCATTAAAGAAAAGCAGCTTTATACCAGTTTGGCTCAGTGGATAGAGCGTCGACCTGCGGACTGAAGGGTCCCAGGTTCAATTCCGGTCAGGGGTATGTACCTTGGTTGTGGGCACATTCCCAGTGGGGGATGTGCAGGAGGCAGCTGATCAATGTTTCTCTCTCATTGATGTTTCTAGCTCTCTCTCCCTCTCCCTCTCCCTCCCCCTTCTCTCTTCCTTTCTGAAAAAAGAAAAATCAATAAAATATATTTTTTTTAAAGAAAGAAAAACAGCTTAAAGAAGGAGTTATCAAAATCCAGGCGGGGGGCAGAGTGCAGGAGGAGGAGACAGGTGAAGCCCGGGTTGAAGGAGCTGGATTGGAAGTGAGGGAAGAAGGAGCTCTCGGAGTGGCTGACGCCTCAATTAAGGTGGGAAACGCCTCGGTGAGCTTTAGAGGTGTCAGTGGCGAAGGAGACATGGAGGTTCCAGGCGCTGGGGTGGCTGAAGGAGAGCTTAGTGGCAGAGGCAGCCCGGAGCCAGGTCTCCTGACTCCCAGCCCAGTGCTCATTCTATCCTGTGGTGCCTTCATTTTCAGGGAGTGAAGACGGAGAGGGTAATTCTGGGGAGCTGGGAGCCCCCAGCTTGTGACGTCTGGAGGAAGGGCTTTCCTTCAGACGACAACCGCGTAGATGGTGGAGGAGTCAGCAGGGGCCACTGGGGACAGCTGGCAGGGCCGTCTGAGGGCAGCGCGATCCAGGTCCGCGTAGAGCAGGCTCTGGGGGGGGCAGGCGGGCAGCGTCTCGGAAGTCTGACTCCTTAGCAATCCAGGCCTGTCTCCCTGGGTCCGGATTTCTCAGGGCCCCTGGCCGGTGCCCCTCCCACCCCAAGCCCTCACCGACTCCTGGTCCAGGTCCCCCGCAGCCTTGGGCTCCTCGGCCTTTGCTGGTCTCTGGGGCTCGGCTGTCACTCGGGGGACTATGTGGGGGGGACAGAACTGGAGGATTAAGAGAAGGTGACTAACTCGTCCGCTCCCCACAGGGCTCGGACGCGGCCTGAGGGCTGGGGATGTGCAGGAGGGAAAAGGAACGGGCGGAGGGAGGCTCACCAGGTCTGGGGCGCGGCCGCGGCGGGCGTGGGGGTGGGCGCCTGTCAGGGCGTGAACAATCTGCTCTGAGAGCCACCAGGGTCGCCTCCGGCTGCTTACCGCCACCCTGCGTTCTTGCAGGAGAGCGCAGGCCCCACCCCACCGGTGCCGCCGAGCTCAGATCCTGCCTCCTGCTGGGCGTTCTGAGCCAGCTCCACCCCAGCCTGTGGCTCACCCCATTCTCCAAACCAAACCGCCACCCCACCGGGGCTCCACCACCCGGGGCTCCCCCACCCGGGGCTCCAGAGCGGGCACCCCCCCCGGCCACGCCCCTCGAGCTCACCTGCGCCGCCACCAGACCACGCCCAGCGCGCCCAGCGCCAGCACCAGCGCGGCGCCCAGCAGGGGGGTCAGGAGCAAGGGGTACACGGACCCTGGGGGCGGGGAGGATGGTCAGCGGTCCGAGGGCAGACAGCTCGCTCTCCCTCTCTGTGGCCTGAAGCCCCGCGGAGGTTCCACCTACCCAGGCGGGGCCCGGAGCCCCCGCAGCCGTCCAGGTCGCCCTGCACGCGGAGCACCGTGTGGCTCTCGTCCTCGTGGCGGCCCCTGCAGATGAAGGTGCCCGAGTCCCCCGCGCTCAGAAGCAGCTCCAGCCGCCGGATCCCCGGATGGTCCAGGGCGCGCAGGCGGCCGGCGAAGGGCGAGGCGGGAGAGTCGGTGGGGGTCCCGCTGGCGGAGACCGACAGGATGCGGCGGCGGCCTTTGGGCAGGCCCCTGCAGGCCGGGAAGCTCGGCGCCCAGACCCAGCGGTCCGGCTGGGAGACCCCTGCGCAGGAGAGATTCACCCGCTCCCCTGGACGGCCGTCCAAGGAAACTGGGGAGGAGGGGGCGGTGGTGAGGGCAGGCCCACCAGCGAGGAGACCCCCCCTCCCGCCGACCGGGGTCTCCCCACACCCTGCCCTGCGGCCGCCCCGCCCGGCCTCAGACTTGCCTCGGTCTTGCCGGTTCCCTAGCGGGTCCCCCTGAACCCGCCACAGCAGCAGCGGCAGCAGCGGCAGGACCAGAGCCATGGCGGGCTGTGGAGGGAGTGAATCAGCGGAGGAGACCGGAGGGAAACGCGGGGGAGGAGCGGGCCCGCGGGTCTGGGGGCTGCGATAAGAGGGGGCGGGCCTCCGGGAACAGCGGGGCAGGCTCCCGGCCTCAAACCACGTGCCCTGGCAGGACTTTGCGCGCAGCGGCTCCCAGGCTTTGGCTCCTGCAGCCCAGCAGGCCGCGCATCAGGAATGCTGGAGCCGCTGGGTCCAAACCTGCCCTCCACCGCCGGCTGCGGCTGCGAGCGACGGCCTCGCCCCCGGCCTGTTGCTCGCCTGCAGAAGAATCTGCGTGGCAGAGGGTGTGAGCACTGCATGCATCCTCCTGAACGCCCAGGACCAGGGCTGACGCTCGGGAACACCAAGTACTTTCCATGAAGTGACTGTCTTACTGTCTGTCCTGTCAGCTCGTGCTCCCTGCCTCTGTGCCCACAGGCCCTCAGCCCGCACCTCCCAAACCGCAGGCTCTGACGTCGGCCCCTCGCAGCAGGTGCACACGCTCCACATCCGGGGCCTCACGGGCCTTCACTAGACGGTGCACCTGAGGCCCGCCAGCCCAGCCCAGGCCTCTGCTGCTGTGACATCACAGACATCCTTGGTGACACCCAAATCCTCCTCCCTAGTCCTGTGGCTGAGCAGTGACTGGGCAGACCAAACAGGAGCTGAATGGAGATTGATTTGGCTCTTTCCATCCAAAACCTCTGCCCAGTTTACCAGTGGCCCCAGGGATCCAAAATTGGCAGTCCTCGTGGGCCACACTTACTGTCTATTTCCCAGGAGCCAGCAGCTGCTGGGAGGGGGGGGCTGTAACATTGCAGGGGCCTTTGGGAATGCCTCTTCTGAGAGCAGAGGACTGGGCAAGCAGGGCTGGGGGGCGGGAGTGGAGCACCAGGAGGAGCACCTTGGTCTGAAACCAAGAACCAAAATGGCTCACCTACATTCCACCCCAATCCTGCCCCACCTCCCTCGCGTCTCTCCCGCCTCCCCTCCCCCACCCAGTCCTGTTTAGCCCCTCCCCACCATAATGGAGAGGAGGGGCCACCAGAGGCAGGGAAGGGAGGGACTGTTGGGAGTATAAAAGCAAAAAGGCCACTCAAGTCCCAGAGCTGGATCCCCGGATATCTGCTCTGTCAGCTGCCGTTGCCAGCCCCCAGGACCCGCACCATGAGAGGCCTTCTGCTGCTCGCCTTGTCGTCTTTGTTCTGCTGGGTCTCAGGTGAGCACTTGGGGCCCCAAGGACCTGGTTCACCCAGTCCGGACTTCATACCTGCCCCACCCACCACCCCACTACCCTCTCCTCAGGATCCAAGCACCGGCCCCAAATGGCTGAGCTGTGCTTCCGGCCAGGTCTCCCTGTGCCAGGAGCCTGGCTCCATTCCCGGCTCATGCTCCCCCTCCAAGACCCATTCTTCTATCAAGCCAGGGGCCAGTCCCCTTTCCCCCACTCCATGGTGCCCCCTTCTTGGCCACCCTAATATCCATTTCCCTTGCCGGTGCCCACCCAGCCTACCTGCTTTCTCCTCTCCCCAGCACTTGGCAGGGTGTCCTCCAGAGCCTCGGTGCCCGCCTGGGGCTCCTTTTGCACCCACCGTCATCTGCTCCAGCAGGGACTTCCCGCTTAGCCTCTCGAGCAGCAGCCTTTCCTAGTGGCCTCCTGCTCCTCTCGGGGGCACGTACCCCCAGGGACACCAGCTTTCTGGAAAGTGCCAAAGACTTCTTAGACTCTCCTAGGGGGCCAGGGACATTTCCCCTCCTTCTGGGCAGGGAGTGCCAGGGCGGGGGGGCAGTCACAGACTTGTTCCTTGGACCAAATCCCGCCTTCACCAAACCTGTGTGCCCAGACCTTGCATTACTGAGGCAGACTCCGCTGCCACCTCTGCTCCAGGCGCAGTCTGATCTGGCCCGACGGTGGCCCTTTCTGGGAGAGCTCCTGCGGGGAGGATCACTCAGGTCGGTGCCTCGGCCCACTCGCTCGGTGGGCACAGGCGTGAAGAGTAAATGGCTGAAGCTGGCCGCACATGCCTCCTTGCCAGCTTCAAGTTCCAAGCCACTTCTGCATGTGTTGTATCCTCCATGGTTTTTATTTTTATTTAAAATGTATTTTTATTAATTTCAGAGAGGGAGAGGGAGAGAGAGAAACATCGATGATGAAGGAGAATCATTGATTGGCTGCCTCCTGCAGGCCCCCTCTTAGGGACCGAGCCCACAACCCGGGCAGGTACCTTGACTGGAATCGAACCCGGGATCCTTAGGTCTGCAGGCGGACACTCTATCCACTGAGCTCAGCTGGCAAGGGCTATGATTATTTTGAATAGTTCTTCCTATTTCAAGTCTCTCCTGTGACCTCCTCTGGATTCTTCCTTCTTCCCCACCGCCTCCACCCATGGAATCCTCACTTTCCATCTGGCCCAGCCCTGAGTTGTTGTTGTTGGTAGCAATGCCCTCCTGACTCATCCCAGATGGAGTGGAGAGGAGAAAGGCAGCTAGGGCGTGGGCTGCTCACCGAGCAACAACTCCACCCTCACCCACTTCCACTTTTCCCCCATCGCTCACCTGCTCTGTCCCTGTCAGACCAAACCGGTCAGAATACCCACTGCACTGGTTCTCCACCTTCCCCCCACCCCGAGCGGCTCAGCGCCAGCTAAGTCAGACACCTGTCACTCAGCCTGATTTGTGTCTTCCCAGCTGACATTCGCTGTCACTCCTGCTACAAGATCCCTGTGCTGGGCTGTGTGGACCGGAAGTCCTGTCGTCTGGAGCCAGGACACAAATGCCTGACAATGAATGTGTACCTCGGTAATCTGCCTTCTTTAGCGAGGACCAGGGGCCGGCGGGAGACTCTGTGGCTGAGGCTGAGGCCCAACTGGGGCTGAGGCTGAGCTGGAACTGAGAATGACAGCAATGACAACTTTTGGCCAAAAGATGATCCACATTCTGTGTCTCTATGTGGATCGTTTCAATTTCTGTTCATGACAACCCTGTGATGTGGCTGTTATTATACCTCGGAAACAGCCCAGAGAGCGGCAGGAATAGGGCCAAGGCACCCCAGCCGGCAAGCGACAGGATGGGGCTTGGGTGAAGGGCAGGGTCTGGGAGAGACTGAGAGGAGAACAGAAGGGGAAGCTGGGGCAGAATTGGGAGGAAAGGAGGGTGAGTGGGTGCATGGGGTGGGGAAGTGGCACAAGCATCCCAGGTGCCCATCCCGCTGACACCATTGCCCACTCCCACCCCCAGGCAAGATGTGGCTTTTCTCCAACCTTCGCTGCGGCACGTCCGAAGAGCCCTGTCAGGAGGCCTTCAACCAAACCGAGCGCAAGCTGGGCCTGACCTACAACACCACCTGCTGCGAGAAGGACAGCTGCAACAGCGCCGCCCCGCGGCCCGCCCCGGCCCCGGGCCCGGGCCTCCTCGCTGCCTTGGCTGGCCTTGGCCTCTGGCTGCTGCACTGACACCCACTCCTCCCCGCCTCAGCCTCAGCCTCTCCCGTGTCTCCTGATCCCCTGGCTTCCCACAGTGGTCTCCCCTAGTTCCCTTTGCTCAGAAAAACATTTCTCTAGACCCTTCACATTTCTTTGATTAGACTGTGGTCTCCCTGTCTGTCATTCTATCCCACCCCTCCTCTCTGCTTTGCTCAGTGCCTTCCCCTGCCCCTCCAGACCACTCCAGATCTTCCTCTGGCCCCCGAAGGGCTCCCCTTTGTGCTCTGCACTCCACCGTGCCCTGCTGAGGGGGCTTTGGGGTCTGGGCCTGTCCCCAGTGATGGCTCGAAGAGACCTGAGGACCTTGCCCTGCTCCCCTCTTTCCATTTTGAGTAATAAATGCCTGTGTCCGGCGAGTCGTGCGTTTATTGTCAGGAGCCCTGCTGTCCAGTCCCCTCAGCCCCACCCGGCCCAGGACCCTTCAGGGAGTTCCCTGGCAGCTGGGCTGGGGCAAACGGAGAAACAGGTTTTTCTGGCCTCCACCCTCCCTCCCAGTATGGGGGTGGCACACAGGTCCCAGTGTTTGGAGACAATCCTTATCTCAAACGTAGGTCACACCTCTGAGAGCTGCCGAGAAGGAGCAGCCCTGCTTGAGGGCTCCCCCAAAAGGGTAGGAAAATCACATGAAGATGGGACCCAGGACCCTCTTTGCAGGTGTCAGTCCCAAGGTGAGAGTCAGAGGCCCCCCTGGCCGGGTTACTGAGTGGGCACTGAGTGAGCCACCTAGCACAGGCTTCCATTCATCTCCTCTCAGTTCCAGAGTCCTACTGGGAGCCGCGCTGCAGGCAGGGAAAGGAGAAGCACCCAGACACACAGTTCATTGGTTCTGTGAGCCCCACTCAGCCAGCACCGCTCCCCTGGGCGATCCTCATCTCTGAGGAAGGCTCTCTCTAGCAACAAGGGCCAGGCGTAAGGTAGGGCAGACTCTGCTTTGTCCTCTGGGGTTGGATCGGATAAGGAGTGCATCACCATAACCCTGAAACTAGTCATGTAACTCCTTCAGCCCTCCCACCAACAGAAGCGATGGAATTTTCCAGTCAGCTCTAGAGTGCTCCGGGCTCCCAGAGGAGTGTGTGTCCCTCACCTCAGACCTCCTTCATTCCCTTGCTCCCTTCCGGTCTCCTAGTCCTGCTCCCCTCTCCGGAGTCCCAGCAAGACCCAGGCCGGGCGCTGTCTGCCGTGCCAAGACGCAGCCGGGGCACACTCTCGCCACCGCGCTGCTGCACAGGCCTCAGCGCCGCAGCCCTGCGGGCGTGGGAGTCCTCCAACCTGGTTTCCACCCAACTGCAGTGGCAGGCCGTGGCACGGTGGCCGCTGCTGGCCACGGAGGCTGAGAGAGACGGAGGCGGAGGTATCAGCCTCCTGGCTGGACGACTTGCCTTCGTTCCGGGCAGAACAGACGGGGTTTCGAGGAGCACGAAGGGATCCTCTGCTCCCTCAGGAAACACCTCCCTAAAACCAGTGATCAGAGTTCTCACACTGGCATCGTGCCCCCGGTGACGCCCTGTGCTGTTCTTGCCAAGAGCTCAGGATCTAAATGTGAGAAAATGCCAGATAAACCCACATTGAGGGACGTCCTATGAAATAACTTACCAGACCCAGCTGGCATGGCTCAGCCATTGAGCATTGATCTATGAACCAGGAGGCCACGGTTCCATTCCCAGTCAGGGCACAGGCTGGGGTTGTGGGCTCCATCCCCAGTGTGGGGTGTACAGGAGGCAGCTGATCAAGGGTTCTCATCATTGATGCTTCTATTTCTCCCTCCCTCTCCCTTTCTCTCTAAAATCAATAAAAATATTTTTAAAAAGTAAAATAACTTACCAGGACTCTTCAAAAGTTTCAAGGTCATGGAAGACAAAGACTCAGGACTGTCACAGATTGGGGTGGTTAAAAAGACACGAGAGCCCAGGGCAATGTGGGCTTCTGGGATGCGCCCTGGGACTCTGGCTAAAGCAAGGGAGGCCTGCAGGCAGGCAGAAGCGCTGCACAGCGCTACTTGCTGGTTTCGATCATTGTACAGTTGGCCCCTGAACAATGAGGGTTTACACTACAGGTCCACTTACATCAAGATCCCTCCCCCATAAGTATACAGTTGGTCCTCCTTTTCCGGGTTCCACATCTGCAGATCCAGCCAACTGCGGACTGAAAACAGGGCCGACTATGCGTTGTTCCATGCCATTTTATTATTTATTTTCTTTTTGATGCCATTTTCTGAAAGGGACTTGAGCGTGGGGGGTTTTGGTATCGGGAAGGGGGTGGGGATTGTGTTCTGGAAACAATCCCCCTCAGATACAAAGGGACACTTGTAGGTACGTTTTGGGGGAGTCACAAGTTATACACGGACTTTGCCTGAGCCAATGTGGCACCGCTGAGCCTGCGTGTGCAAGGGCAGCTGTACTCTGGCCATGTGAGCTGTGCACACTGGAGGAAGCGGGGGAGGGGATACAGGCATTCTCTGTGCCATTTTTACAACTTTTCTGTCAATCTAAAATTATTTCAGATAAAAAATGTAAGCACACACTCCTCCCTGCTCCTTAGCTGATGCTGGAAAGTTGAATTTTGGTTTAATATTTGGTCCTTGCTCTCAAGGGACTGAGGTGTTTTTTTGTTTTTTGTTTTACCTAATAACAGATAAACATGTAAATTGACACTACCTCTGCTATGCCCACAGCCAATCAGAATGAGTATGCAAACTAACCCAACAAAGATGGTGAGTTAATTTGCATATGCAGGCATAGAGCAGCCAGGAGGGTTGGGATGCCTGTGATGAGGGGGAGGGGCGGCGGCAGGGCGGGTACGGGAGTGGTGCTCCCGACAGAAGTGAGGACTTGCCTGCTCCCAGGCAGCTGGGAGTGAAGCCAGGGGAAGAAAGGCCTAATCTTTTTCTTTTTCTTTTTTTTAAAGAATATTTTATTGATTTTTTTTACAGAGAAGAAGAGAGAGGGATAGAGAGTCAGAAACATCTATGGGAGAGAAACATCCATCAGCTGCTTCTTGCACCCCCTCCCCCCCACTGGGGATGTGTCCGCAACCAAGGTACATGCCCTTGACCAGAATTGAACCTAGGATCCTTCAGTCTGCAGGCCGACGTTCTATCCACTGAGCCAAACCAGTTAGGTAAGGAAGGCCTATTCTTGCACAAATATCATACAACAGGCCTTTAGTTGCACATAACGACCGATCAACAGGCTGTGTGTGCAGAAGGCATGGGTGAGCAGGGACTTGCAGCATCGGGGACTTGGGTCACGCCGTCACACTCCATCACCAGGAGGCCTGGGGCCTGGCAAAGGCCTCTGCACTCCAAGGCCTGGGGGTCCCAGAGCCCCAGGCGGCACGAAGGCAGGACCCCCTTCCTTGGGGCAATCCATCAAGGGTCCCTGGATGGGTGGGCGGGACCTACCTCTTTGGGGCAATTGATGGTGGAGCTCCCACACTGTGACAGGCACAGGCCAGGCTGGGACACCCCCTGCCCTGACTGCACAAATTTTGTGTACTGGGCCATATATATTGACCCCAAGTATATATATTGACTTTTTGAGGGATAGAGAGTTAAAAACATTGATGAGAGAGAAACATCGATCAGCTGCCTAATGCACACCCCCCACTGGGGATGTGCCTGCAGCCAAGGTACATGCCCTTGACCGGAATCAAACCCGGGACCCTTGAGTTCGCAGACCGACGCTCTATCCACTGAGCCAAACTGAGGTTTCTAACCGTGTGAGTAAGTGGGCCTATGAGATTCTAGAGGGCAAAGAGGGGCAGGTGGGACACACAGACAGCAGACAGAGGTCCTGAGGGGCCCAGACTCAGACTGACCCTGGAAGGTCTGCAAGCAGGAAAGCACGGGGCAGGGGTGGGGTGTGGGGGTGGGGGAGAGACAGGACTCGCAGCTGGACAGCTTGCTCTGCCCGGGCTCGTTGGGGTTTCCCAGCGCGATGAGCAGGGGGCCCTCGCCGCAGACGGTCACGGCTCGGCTCTGCCGGGGGCACTGCAGTCGAGAGGAGGCCTGGACCTGGGCAGAGGGCGACCCGCCTGTGCAGCAGGGGCCTTGGCTGCCTTCTCACCCCGGCAGCCCCACAAGGGGGCATGTGTCTGCCCGGGTCAGCGCGCCTTCCCGCCCATGGCCCCATGCCCGCCTGCCCTGGGCTGTGGAGGCGGTGAAAGGGCGCCGGGTCCCTCAGCGGGCGCTGGGCACCCAAGCGGCAGCCAGCAGGCTGAGTGTGGGGGAGAGACGAAAGCCCAGCCGTCTTTGTTGGGAAAGGAGTGCTTTTTCACAAAAACGTGTTAGGCTTCCATGTGGTGGGTCATTGTTTCAATTTTTAGGGAACCTATTTAAAATGTTCTGTTCTGATTTCTAAGAGAGTAAATGTTACTATAGCTCACTAAGAAGGCTCTTGGGGTCTTCAGTAACCTTTGAGAGCTGAAGAGGGCCTGAGACAGGAGAGTTCCAACGCCCCAACACCCCAATCCTGCTGCTCTGAGCAGAGCGGCGCCTCCACGCCCGCCCCACCCAGTCCTGTCTGCAGACAGTCCCGCCCGAGTCTGCAGATGGCTGTCCCCCGCCCAGTCTCTCAAACCCCTGTCTCCCCGACTCTGCCCCTGCCCAAACCCTATCCCCCTCCCTGGTCTTTCTGGCCCCCGCACTGACCTACCACATGGAAACACATCAGGCCTCTGACCTCACACGCAGCTCAGGCAGTAAAGCCGGGAGAGATCGTATGGGAAGGGATGCTGGGCGTGAAGGGACCTGAGTTGCGTGGGGCCCTCCCTTAAGCAGCTGGTGGTGGAAGGAGGTTGTTGATCCCACACTTAAACAGATCTGGGCCAAAACCGGTTTGGCTCAGTGGATAGAGCGTTGGCCTGCGGACCGAAAGGTCCCCGGTTCAATTCTGGTCAAGTGCATGTACCTTGGTTGCAGGCACATCCCCAGTAGGGGGTGTGTAAGGGACAGCTGATCGATGCTTCTCTCTCATTGATGTTTTTAACTCTCTATCCCTCTCTCTTCCTCTCTGTAAAAATTCAATAAAATATATTTTAAAACAAACAAACAAAAAAAACAGATCTAGGCCACAGCTGTTTGTAGGGTGACCCAGAGCATTAATGCCCAGAAGGGGAAAGAGGAAGCTGAGACCAGGAGAAGAGCTGAGAGACAGTTTTCTAACGCTCCTACAACTCTCCAACAGCTTCAGCTAGGGCGGGAGCAGGGGGGGTGTCGGTGGGGCGGGTGGTGAGTGGGCAGGGAGAGGCGGGGGGGGGGGTGAGTGGGGAGGGAGGGGGGAGGGAAAGAAGAGGAGGGAAGGTGTCAGACACTCCGGAGCTCAGAGTCCCTGAGAGAACAGGCTTCTCAGGGCGGGAGGTGTGGGTGCGGGAGCAGAGGGCCCTGCTCAGGCTGGGGAATGTGGCTGGTCCCGCCGCTCCCAGCCTAGGTGTGTTGTTTACTGGTCCCTCCCAGTGGCAGATGCTCCTGCTCTCGGCCTGGGGCACTCAGCTGCAGTCACATTCGCCGGGACTCCTGGGCCCTGACCCAGCCATGGGCCCCTCCAGTGCCGCCCTCTGCATCCTGATCTTCGGTGGGGCACTGGGAAAGGGTAGGCTGGGGGTCCGCTGGGGCAGGGCGGGGAGCAGCAGGGCAGGTTCACGGAAAAGCCTGCGGCTGGGAGGTCTGAGAGAGCCAAGGAGAGTTTAGGAGCGTTAGAAAGAGAGGCTGGGGATGGCCAGCCTGCCCAGGCCTCGGAAGGCACTGGAGATGGACGGCCTCTTCCCCACGGCCTGTCTCCCGGCCCGTCTCACCTCTGCTTCTTCGCCGGCTCCCTGGTGAAGGCAGTTCCAGTGTTTTCACCTCTTTGGCACCATCGCTAACCTACTGTCGCCTCCCACCTGGCGCCTGTCGTTCTCTCCGTTCCTCTGGCTCTCTCGGCTTCTGTTCACGTCTGTGTCTGTCTCTTTCCCCGTCTCCTGCCCGAGCCATGTCTCCTTCCCCACTTCTGTGGCCCTTCTGCCCCTTCAGCACTTCCCTCTCCCACTCGGGGGCCCTCACTCGGGGGCCCTCACTCGGGGGCCCTCACTCCGGGGCCCTCACTCCGGGGCCCTCACTCGGGGGCCCTCACTCCGGGGGGCCCTCACTCCGGGGGCCCTCACTCCAGGGCTCTCACTCCGGGGCCCTACTCCGGGGCTCTCACTCGGGGGCCCTCACTCCGGGGCCCTCACTCCGGGGGGCCCTCACTCCGGGGGCCTCACTCCGGGGGGCCCTCACTCCAGGGGCCTCACTCCGGAGCCCTCACTCCGGGGCCCTCACTCGGGGCCCTCACTCCGGGGCCCTCACTCCGGGGCCCTCACTCGGGGGCCCTCACTCCGGGGGCCCTCACTCCGGGGCCCTCACTCCGGGGCCCTACTCCGGGGCTCTCACTCGGGGGCCCTCACTCCGGGGGCCCTCACTCCGGGGCCCTCACTCCGGGGGCCCTCCTCCGGGGGGGCCCCTCACTCCGGGGGGGCCCTCACTCGGGGGCCCTCACTCCGGGGCCCTCACTCCGGGGGGGCCCTCACTCCGGGGGGGCCCTCACTCCGGGGGGGCCCTCACTCCGGGGGGGCCCTCACTCCGGGGCCCTCACTCCGGGGGAGCCCTCACTCGGGGGCCCTCACTCCGGGGGGCCCCTCACTCGGGGGCCCATCTGGGGTCCTGGCTCAGCCTCTCAAGGGCCTGCGCCTCTCCTCCGCCTTCTGGTCTCCTCCCGGCAGGTCTCACGGCCCCGTCCCGGGGGCGGCTCCGCTGTTACACCTGCAGCTTCGCCAAACCCTGCTACCCGGTTCCCACCGAGTGCCGGGACGATGAGGCTTGTGGTGTCAGCATTGGCACCTCAGGTAGGCTCGGTCCAACGGCCCTGCTCCCGGCGGTTCCCCAGGCCCCCGTCCTGCCTCCCTGCTGCCCGCCCTCCCCCGTTCTGCCCTCCCTGCTGCCCTCCCTCCCCCGTCCTGCCTACCCTGCTGCACTCCCTCCCCCGTCCTGCCTACCCTGCTGCCCGCCCTCCGTCCCTCCGTCCTGCCCACCCTGCTGCCCTCCCTCCCCCGTCCTGTCCTCCCTGCTGCCTGCCCTCCGTCCCTCCATCCTGCCCACCCTGCTGCCCTCCCTCCCCCGTCCTGCCCTCCCTGCTGCCCGCCCTCCGTCCCTCCGTCCTGCCCTCCCTGCTGCCCTCCCTCCCCCGTCCTGCCCTCCCTGCTGCCTGCCCTCCGTCCCTCCATCCTGCCCTCCTTGCTGCCCGCCCTCCCCCGTCCTGTCCTCCCTGCTGCCCGCCCTCCGTCCCTCCATCCTGCCCTCCTTGCTGCCCGCCCTCCCCCGTCCTGCCCTCCCTGCTGCCCGCCCTCCGTCCCTCCGTCCTGCCCTCCCTGCTGCCCGCCCTCCGTCCCTCCGTCCTGCCCTCCCTGCTGCCCGCCCTCCGTCCCTCCGTCCTGCCCTCCCTGCTGCCCACCATCCGTCCCTCCGTCCTGCCGGCCTCAGCGGAGCCCCTGCCTCCCACAGAGCAGAGCGAGGTCATCCAGCGGAAAGGCTGCCTCCCCAGAGCCCAGTGCCCGCTGCCCGGCCAGGCCACCTACTGGTCACGCTCCTACGCGCTGCGGCACCACTGCTGCCAGCGGGACCTGTGCAACGCGGCCGCGGCCCTGCAGCGGCCCCCCGGGCCCCTCGTGCCCACCCTGCTCCTGGCGGCCAGCCTCACCTGTGGGGGCCACCTCCTCCACTAGCCTCCCGGCCCGGCCTCAGCCCAGGACGCCCTCCCTGCTCCGCGGCCCGGAGACCTGGCCGAGGACCCACGTGACAGGCAGGCCCGCTCCCTGGCCAAGGCCTTAGCGGAGCCCCTCGGAGGATGGACCCCGTGGGCACTGCTCCCCCCTCCCCGGCCTCATAAGAATACTGTCCTGGGACTTAGTCTTTTTTAGCGCCCAGGCTGACGCCCTCCCCAGCCCGGGCCTCCTCGGGGCAGGTGGTTGGTGGAGCTGTGGGTCTCAGGCCGGGACGGAGGGGCGTGCATGGAGAGGAGGCTATCTTGCTAGGGAGGGTGCATTTGGTAGGTCAGGAACTTAGGAAGGAGGCCCGGGGAATGCTGGAGGGCAAATTTAATAAAGTGCTAAAGGGGCGTGGTAACACTGCCGTGTGTGTGTGTGTGTGTGTGTGTGTGTGTGTGCGCGCGTGTGTGTGTACGCGCGCGCATGTGCATGCGTGCATGTGTGTGTGCATGTGTCTGTGTGTGCGTGTGTCTGTGTGTGTGTGTGTGTGTGTCTGTGTGTTTTCTCTAAAGCAAACTGTAGCTCTTGGTGGTTGTGCTGGGCTGGAACCCAAACTCTGTTTGTCACCTGTTCTCCGTCTGCCTCTCGAGCCTCCTTCTGCTGACAGATAGCTGAGACCACTGCAGAGGGGAGGCCTCAGGCCAGACGCCCAAGAAGCCTGTCCCAGCCGGCCAGGCTCCAGCAGGCAGTGCTGCGCTGGAGGAGCTGCCTGTGCGGGATGCGGGGAGGCCCGCTCACCTGCCTGACCGCATGGATGAGCTGGAGCATCCCTGCGCCCGGCTCACCAGCCCACACCGGCCGGTGCTCCCCGACAGCCCGCCCGGAGCCTCTCCCCGGACACGCCTGCCCAGGGAGATAGTGTGTGATTCTGGGATCCCGGATGTCAGGGTGACATAGTGGCTCGCCACTCCGGATGCCATGATGGAGTGCCCAGGATAAGGAGGATGGCGAGGGGGGGGGGGGACGAGCATGGGCCCCCTATGGACCGGCTCCTCCCCTTCCATCTGAGGGCGATTGGGGTCTGAGTGAAGGTGCTGTTGTCTCAGCTCCTCTGCTTCGCGGCGATGGAGCTGCCGGCTCCGTTCAGAGGCAGCTTGCGGCCCCTCCCCATCTCCCTGCCTCAGGCCTCCTGCGTGGCTCCCATTGTCCTTGCCTCTGACCCGCTCACCTGATCTGACTTGAGTCTCCTCCCTTCTCTCCTCCTCAGTTCCCCCTATTTGCCCTCTGGCTCAAGGCCCTGGATTCCTCTGTCTCCTCTCTGCCCACCCTCCCTCCTCACCCCTGCCAGCTGCACTGCCAGCTGCACCAGGCTCCCTGAGCCCCATGGCTGTGGTTCAGGGCCACTCTCCACTGGCTGCTACAGATAGAAAACCACACTTTTTCTTTTCCTTTCCTTTATTTTTTTATTTTTTTTAATATATTTTATTGATTTTTTTACAGAGAGGAAGGGAGAGTTAGAGATAGAGAGTTAAAAACATCAATGAGAGAAAAACATCAACCAGCTGCCTCCTCTACAACCCCAGATGCAACCAAGGTACATGCCCTTGACCGGAATCGAACCTGGGACCTTTCAGTCCTCAGGCCGACGCTCTATCCACTGAGCCAAACTGGTTTCGGCAGACCACTTTTTCAAAGGTGACATCACAAAATAATGATTCTCCTTTCCTCCCCGCCGCCCCCAATGCACACAGCTGGCTGGGGGAGACCCCCCCTCCCACCAAGATGCTCTGGGGACCGTGCGGTGCCACGTGGCCAGGAGCGGCGGCCACTCTCCTGCAGGTGCCCCGAGATCATCTGGCCTTGGGGGCAGGTGGGCTGTGGGTTTTGTGAAACAGAAAGACAGGTTAAGGACACTTCCATCCCTGCCCCTCAGGAACAGGACTCAGCCCCCCCCCGCCCTGGGGACTGAAGCCTCGGCCCTCGCTGTTCCTCACCTCAGACGGGCCAGGTGGATGTTCTCATAGACCTGGATTTCAGGTTTGAACTGAGGAACCGAAGCCTCTGGAGAGAAGGAGCCACAGGGAGTGAGGCCGGCAGTCACCGAGAGCCCAGAGCCGAGTCCCCTCCCCTGGAGAAGATGGGGCACAAAGGCAGTGCTCTCTGCTTCCCTGTGGGGGGAGGTGGGGCCCCTCACCTCTGCACGGAGCCCCCTGGGCCCGCCGCCTCCAGAGCACGATGCTGAGGACCAGGATGGCGCAGGCCTGGCCCGCGGCGAACAGCAGTGTCAGGAGCCAGCGCACGTCCCAGCCCTCAGAAGGGGCACAGAGGGCAGGGGAGGCATCCGTCGGGGCTGCATAAGGAAGACGATAAGGCGGTGAGGGGTCTGTGCCGCGCCCCAAAGAGAGGCTCCCCCCAGCGACTGGTGGGCTCTCCCAAAAGAGGACTTACTTCCTGTTTCCCTGTCCCCGTGTCCCCCCACTTGGCCCCTTTCTAGGTGGCTCACCCCACCCGTGAGCCAGCATGGGCGCGAATGGCACCGCCTCCCACACCCAGCCACACAGACAGCAACTCCATCAGGCGGCCGTCCTGCATCCCTCCTTCCGCCGCCCGGGGTGCGCCGGTGCAGGGGCAGAAAGGCCATTGTTGGCCTTTGCCGATGGAAACGGTGGCCATGCTCCTCCCTCTGCTTGTGAAGGGGTTATCCCCACCCAATAGCATCCTTTCTTTGGGTAAGGGACTTTCTCTGGTAGAACAATCATTTTTCTCTCCTGCCTTTCCTATCAATGGGCCATCATACCATCAGCGCATCTGTCTTTTCTATGGGAGATTTCTCACAAAGCACAGGCTAGCCTATTCTAGACAATTCCACAGAATCCTCCTCCTCCCGCTTGGCTCGTGTCTATTCCAGAAAGCCGGCTTACGCAGCCCCTCCTCTGGCACAAGCTCAGGAGAAAGAGCCTCTTCCACAGTGTGGTCCGCTCCACCGAACCGCCCTCCTGCCCGCCTCCCTCCTCCCCTGGCCGTGGGGTGGGGTGCCGGAAGCAGCCCCTTCCCAGACCCGTCCCGGCCCCCGTTACCTGCCAGACTGAAGCTGAGTCCCTTGTGCTGAGGCACGACACAGCGGACGAGCCTTGGTCTGCGGGCCCTGGCCTCAGGAAGCCCCTCCCCAGGACACACCAAGAGCAGGGCAGCCCCATCGCCCCAGAAGGCCTGCACATGGCCCCTCACGGGACCCTTCCCCTCCAGCCAGGCCACAGAGTCCAGGCGCCTGGCGGGGACCACAGTGCACAGAAGGACAGAGCAGGGGGCTCCATCTGCAGCCTTGGCAGATAACTGGGATCCTGTGGGAGAGAGGGACCCCTCAGTTCCTTGCTCAGGCTCCCCCTTCTCCCAGTGGCCGTGGTCTCATGCCGCACTTACCTTTGAGCACGGAGACATCATACACCCTCCAGTTCTGGTATCCGTGGTGCTGACCCCGCACAGCGCACCAGAACCGCCCGGCGTCCCCCTCCTCGGCCCCTTCCAGCCACAGAGAGTGGTTCCCCAGCAGTTTGAGCCTGGATTCCCTTGCAGGCCTCCCAGGGCCTGGGGCTGGCCCGGCCACTGGGGTTCGGGCCACCAGGGCGGTGGAGGAGCCTGTGGCGGGGCTGCGGAACCAGGACAGGAGCTCGTCCCCGTTCAGGGTGGGCGGCGAGGGACATGGCAGCTCCACTGCTTCCCCCAAGGCCACATAGAGGGCCTGGATGTTGTCTGTAGGGAGGGGCTTGTGTGAGGCCAGATACCCTCATGAGATCAACCGCCACCCCCGCCCCAACTCAACCTCCAACCCCTGGCTTCCTTCCTTTCTGAGGCCTCCCAGCACTGGTCCGGCTACAAGCACACTTCTCACGGGACGGCTAAAAAAACAGGTGGAGAGATGAGGGTAGCGCTTTCCTCCCCTCTCCCCAAATGAGTGAGGGAATCTGAGGGCAAGAGAGAAAAGGTGGGAATAGTTGGTAAACACCCGTATCTCTTCCTCATATTTCTCCTTTTCTGGAGGCGTTTACTCACCAATTCTTATTTTCTAAAGGAAACTGTACCTGATATGGATCCTCAGGGTCTCTGAGTCCATCCCAGTATTAGAGGCAGGGGGAGGTCAATTGGGGAAAATCTACCTTCTTGAATCCGATGCCTGCCCCGGGCCCCTAAGGAGAAATGGCGGCCTTGCAGAATCCCCACCGCCTGCCTTTTACCTGCAGCAGCCTGCGGAGGCCCCCGGAGGAGGGGGAGGAGCAGGAGGAGGAGGAATGAGACCGCCATAGGAGAGCCTTCCAAGTTCTCTGGTGCCCCGGGGAGGAAGCGGAGCCAGATAAAGGCCTGCACGCCCTGCTTTGGGTTACACAGGCTCTGGAGGGGATGGGAAGTTGGGGAGATAAAGCTTAATTGCAAGCCTGCCTATGGAAATGGCCACTGCCTTTCTGCCTGATGGGGAAAGGCCCGGTCGAGCCTCTCCAAAGGCAGCTCCTCACCCTCTGACCCCTGGCCCACGGCTGAGGACTAAGAAGCCGCTCCATGCTGAGCCTGCGCAGAGGGTCCTTTCCTCCTCCACGCTGAGATGCCCGCCATGGGGGAAGGAACTGAGTCTCCAGGGAGGTCTCCAAGGACCCCAGCATGAGACTGTACACACAGTCGATACCTCGGAAATTATTTAAAACGGCCTTCCTCAGGGCTGCCTGGCATGCCACAGACCTCCCCCCACAGCCTCTGAGGGCACATTATTACTCATGGAGGAGAGTAGCAATGGCCTGGAAAATTCACTGGTTCGTCCCTTTGCCCCAGGCAGTGCTCTCAAAGCAGATCTTCAAGTGGCCTACAGTTCTTAAAGTCTACTTCTTTTCTTAATTTTATTTTTGTAAAATAGTCTATGTTAAGTCTGATCAAATAATTGAATCAATATCCCCTCCTCTGGGAACAGACCTTTAGACCATTTCACAATGGACATTCCCTTTCGTTTAGACCACATTCATGTGCTAAGACCATTATCTCTCCCCTCCAGAGTTCCCCAGGATCCAGACCTGCACAGAGAACTCTCCACCCAGAAACAGCCCGTCTAAAGTCCTTTAAAAACCACTGGCTCCCCATCTTTGGGGGTGCTGGCACCATTTTGGGGCTCAGCCCAGCTGGTCTCCAGATGACCTAATCCTATATAATAAAAGCCCAATATGCTAAGTGTCTGGTCATCTGGTCTTCTGTTCAACCAATCAAAGCATAATATGCTAATGATATGCTAAAGCTGCTCAACCACTCACTATGACATGCACTGACCACCAGGGGGCAGATGTTCTGACCAGTAGGTTAGCTTGCTGCTGGGGTCTGGTGCATTGGGACTGAGCAAGACGGGCCAGACACGCCCTGGAGCCCTCCTGCACCCCTCCCTGGCTGGCCAACCTCGTGCATCCCTTCCCAGCCCTGATCATGCACTGATGGGGTTCCTTGGCCTGCCCTATGCCCTCTCGTAATCCCAGTTCCCTCAAAGGGGCACATTGCCTGTCAGGTAGTTCCATCTATATAATAAAAGCCTAAGCCACCATTATGGTGGAACTACCGAATGACTGGTCACTATGATGCACACTGACTGCCAAGGGGCAGACTCTCAACACAGGAGCTGCCCCCTCGTGGTCAGTGCGCTCCCAGAGTGGGAGCACTGCTCAGCCAGAAGCCAGGCTTACACTGGCAAGCACAGCAGTGGCAGTGGGAGCCTCTCACTCTTCTGCAGCAGTGTTAAGGAGCAGCAAGCCAAGCAGTAAGGAGCGAGAAGGTGGGTGTTAAGGAGCATGGGGTCCCGGACTGTGAGAGGGTGCAGGCTGGGCTGAGAGACACCGCCCCCCCCCCCCAGTGTACGAATTTCATGCACTGGGCCTCTAGTCTATATATATAAAAGTCTAAGCACCTGGATCATCAGTGGACCATCTGATAGCTATGAAGCACACTGACCACAATGGGGCAGACACTCAATGCAGGAGCTGCCCCCTAGTGGTCAGTGTGATCCCACAGTGGAGCGTACTCAGCTGATAGACGGGCACCAGAAGCCACTGCCCAGCTCATGGGGAGCTCAGCTGCACCAGAGGCATGAGCCTCTCCGCCAGACACTCCTCCTGTGGCTCCTCCCCAACCACCTGCAGCTTCGCGCACTACTTTGTGCTGTGCGGGATCAAGGCAGCCAGCGGGCTAGAGCCCGATGAACTGGTGGGTAAGGCTGGGCTGTGGCAGGGCAGAGGTCCACTGATCTTTGCAGGCCAGGATAAGGGACCCCACTGGTGCACAAATCCATGCACTGGGCCTCTAGTAAACTTATAATCCCTTACCAATTTGGCCTCATGAGTTCCTCCTCTTGTGACCCTAACAGTCCATGCATACCAAAGACTATATCTAATGCACAACTGTATAACTGTATAAATAAACTGTGGTATAGTTAGACAATGGACCATTTGATAGCTACCAGAACCAGCAGGTATTACAGGTCCTGAAGGTATGGCTAGGAGGCTGAGAAAAAGAAAAGACAGGAACAGCGGGGCTTCAGAAGGGTTGGAATGCTCGATGGCACTGCAGCAAGTTTATTAAGGGCGCAATCTCTTTTATACACTAAAGCTGGGCGTTTTTCCAAATGGCTTTCTCCAAGGACATGATGCTACGTGCCAGTTCCTTAAGACCTACGCAGGAAGATATCTGGCCGGAAAAGTTCATCCGGCTGTGCTCTGCTATGTTAAATCAAGGACATGTTTGCAGATTCCAATCTTGCACGCACAGCAGAACGAAGGACACTGTTGCTTGCCACGTCCCCAAGTGACTCGACTTCTCGGGGAGAGCAGGCAGGGCTACCTACCCTTGCTCCATCATGATATGCAACCAGGTTGAATCTCACAAACATAAGGAGACTAAAAGAAGTCACAAAATACACAAACAGGCAAAAGTAATCTAAGAAAATCAAGGTTGTGGTTACACTTTTTTTGGGTGGTAGCGACTGCTAGTGACCTGCAGAGGGTCTTCTAGGTGGTAATGATGTGTCCTTGATATTGCTGCTGAGGCATGGATATATGCAATTGGTGCACTTTTCTGTGTGCATCAACTGTAATAAAAAGCTAAGAGATGGCCCTTGCCTGTTTGGCTCAGAACATTGGCCTGTGGACTGAAGGGTCCCACGTTTGATCCCGTTCAAGGGCATGTACCTTGGTTGCAGGTTCAATCCCTGGCCCTGGTTGGGGCAGGTAAGGGAGGCAACCAATCGATATTTCTCTCTTACATTGATGCTTCTCTCTATCTCCCCCCCTCCCTCCCACCCTCTCTAAAAGTCAATAGAAAAATATCCTCTGGTGAGGACTTAAAAAGCTAACAGGTATATATATATATATTATGTAGGTGCTGGAGGCTAAGTCCAGTGGGTCATAATAAATATGAGAAGTCTCAAAAGGTTGAATGGACTCTTTCAGCAGGGCTGAAAAATCTGCATATTGTCACCTGCTGCTGGAACAGCCAAAGGCAATTCCCCTAACCTGATAATCCTTTACTGTTTACCAAACCTTACCTCTGATATGTATTTTTGCTGTGCTACAGGGGAAAATGTGTTAATAAAAAGGATATGGTCTGGAGATTCAGAGAGCCCACTTCACGAGAAAGTGGAGCCTCCCCTGGTTCCCCCATGCCTTCCAAATTTATATTTCTAGTCTCTCTACTCATTTATGTGTGGCCCTTCTCCAGATTCCTGAACCCTTAATGCTGGAAGACCCTAGCATTTATGGTGCCTGAGACAAGGACATCTGGAGAAGAAGATTCGCCAGAGCAAATAAAAGAAGTTAATCACCGGTAAGTGTGGGTTCACTGGTAAATTTGGTGGGGACATCCACTGCATGTAAAGCTCATACCAGCTTTGGAAGTTGAGATCCAAAGAGGGCAAGGACGTCTTTTGTTTCAAGCCAGGCCATGTGGGGAAGAATTTAGTTAAAAGACAAAATTATAAAGAACTTAAAACGTCAAAAGTTACTTTTTCAAATCAGGCTCAAGGAAAGAATGCCATTGTTATATTTAACTATGTGGGTTCTTGTTCAAATTGTAAAATTCCTAAATCGTATTGGGGACCAAAAGTCTGTAAAAATTAAAAAGGCCCTGGATCCTCAACTTCAGGTGTCCAGATGTTCAAAAGCAGCTAGAGAGGGTGGAGCTGTTAATCCTCTCACCAGGGAGTCTCTTTTGTTGCTGGTGTAGATTTACTCAGAGTCCTTGGACTTGCTGCACAAGACTTTGCAGAAGACTGGAAGCTAACAGATGCTAGCATGAGCAGGAACATGATTAAAGAAGTAGCTTCCACTTTAGTCTTTAATTTCTTCAGATGACTCCATGTTGGCACCTCAGTCCCTTGCATAGCTCTGTTTTCTTCTCCCACTTTGCTATGGGCAACTCTCAGTCCCTTCGGGTAAAGGGACACAGGAGCTTCTCTGAGTCCATTGTGATGATGGACCTAATACTCTGGCACCCGAATTGGCTACATTGCTCCTTCTTTCCTTTCATTTTGAACCCAGGGTTCAACCCCACAACACTCTGGGCCTGGCTGCTCTGGGCCTGGCTGCTGCTCTCCGGGCCTGGATACTCCGGGCCTGGTTGCTGCTGCTCTGGGCTTGGCTGCTCCGGGCCTGGCTGCTGCTGCACTGGGCATGGCTGCTCTGGGCCTGGCTGCTGCTGCTCCAGGCCTGGATGCTCTGGGTCTGGCTACTCTGGGCCTGGCTGCTCTGGACCTGGCTGCTCTGGGCCTGGCTGCTGCTGCTCCAGGCCTAGATGCTCTGGGCCTGGTGCTGCTTCAGGCCTGGCTGCTCCAGATCTGGATGCTGTTCTGGGACTGGCTGCTGCTGCTCTGGGCCTGGCTGCTGCTGCTCCGGGCCTGGCTGCTCCGGGCCTGGCTGCTTACATACTTTTTTTAATGGTGAGAATTGCTGCAGTGATTGCTACCATAGTCTGTCTGTCTGTCTCTCTCTCTCTTTCTCTCTCTTTTTTTTACAGAGAGGAAGGGAGAGAGATAGAGAGCTGGAAAGATCGATGAGAGAGAAACATTGACCAGCCACCTCCTGCACACCCCACACCGGGGATGTGCCTGCAACCAACATACATGGTCTTGACTGGAATAGAACTCGGGATCTTTCAGTTCGCAGACTGATGCTCTACCACTGAGCCAAACCGGTTTCGGCTAGAGTATAATATTTTATATGGTCTAATTTAAAAAGAGGATTAATTCTGTGGTCTCAACCAAATTTTTAATATAAAAAACAGTTTAAATTTACTTGATATCTTTTAGAATAATTATAAAAAGTACATAATATAATCTTTGGAAATATAAATATATATATTTGATGGTCTTTCCTAGTTAAATTTCAAGAGTTTAATCAAGAGATGGCTTTTGAAGTATTCCAAGGGCCCTGGAGTGACTCAAGAATTTATTCTCTCTTCTTAAAAGAAATATATTTTTTTTAATTAGGCCAATTCTATATTCTTGAAATCACATGGAAAACTTTGTCAAATACAAATTAATAAATATATTTTATTTATATACATATATTTTAAGTATTATAAAGTTTTAACCTCTAAGGGATGGCAATCAAAGTTGCTAAGTATTTCTTAAGTAAAGCCAGATCACTCAGCAGTGAAATTTTAAAAGACAAAAAGCCCTGGCGGCCTGCACTTCAGATAGGCTGGGGGGATGAGACGTCATCTGTACTTCATGGCTCAAACGTATAAATGTGCTTACTTTACTTTTTCTATAAAGATGCCTACTTTAGCCCTAAGCGGTTGGGATCAGTGGATAGAGCATCGGCCTGTGGACTCAAAAGTCCCAGGTTTGATTCTGGCCAAGGGCATGTACCTTGGTTGCAGGCACATACCCAGTAGGGCAACTGATCAATGTTTCTAATTCTCTATCCCTCTCCCTTCCTCTTTGTAAAAAATCAATAAAATATATTTTTAAAAAGATGCCTACTTTAGTTACTTAATAAATTAGTTTTTAAATATATAATCAAGGTCTCATATAATCTCAGTTATATGATAAACAAATATATATATTTTTATTTATTAGTTATTTTTAATTGTGGTAAAATATATATAACAAAAATTTATCACTTTAACCATTTTTAAATGTACATTCAACTGCATTAAGTACAGTCACATTGTTAGACAAACATCACTCCCATCCATTTCCAAAACTTTTTTCATTTTGCAAAAGTAAAACTCTGTACGCCCTGAATATCCTACTCAGTAGCCCTTGGCACCCACTCTACTTTGTCTCTGAATTTGACTCCTTTAAGAACCTTCTGTGAGTGGAGTCATACAATATTCATCCTTTTGTGACTGGATTACTTCACTAACAAGGTTCAATCATGTTGTAGCAGTTGTCAGAATTTCCTTCCTTTTCAAAGTTGAATAATATTCCATTGTGTGGATGGACCACATTGTGTTAATGGTGTTTATCCATAATCTACACTGGAGTTCGGGCCGGGAGTTCGGGCAGCGGCTCCCGCGGCGGCGGCGGCGGCGGCGGCGGCTGCGTGTTGGTCCCCGTTGGTAAGTAACAGTCTCCACGGCTACAGTCTCTATCTATGGCGGCGGCGGTGGAGGCGGCGGCTCCTCCTCGAGCTCCCGCCGACCGCCTCGCGCCGCCCGCCCGCCGAGACTGCTGATAAACAAATATTTTTATAAATAGTTGGATTCTAGTAAAGTCCTCTGAAATAGTTTCTGAGACCTCCCATAATCCCTCTGCATATGCAAATGATACTAACCCAAAAGAATGCTGTTTAAAAGTAAATTTTAAGCTAAAGAAAAAGGAGAAATGTAAAAATTTTACATTTCTTCCACTAATATTTACAGGGTAAACTGAAAGTTATTATTCAAGCATTAAATCTGATCATTAATAGTCACCATAAAAAGAGTCACTTAAAATATAGGCATGGCAGTGTGAGCCAGCATCTGAAAAGTAACTACGTATGTTGCTCAGTTTAAAAGGAAAAATTAAAGTTTTCAAAAGCAAGTCTTTAAAGGTGACCTAGAAGTTACTCTGGGAGGAAATGAAAGGATATTTCCTTCAATTGTCAGGGATATCGTAATTAAAAGTTAATGTATTGCCGGAATTGGTTTGGCTCAGTGGATAGTGTCTGCCTGTGGACTTGGGTCCCAGGTTTGATTCCTGTCAAGGGCATGTACATTGGTTGCAGGCACATCCACGGTGAGGGGTGTGCAAGAGGCAGCTGGTTGATGTTTCTCTCTTATCAATGTTTCTGGCTCTCTATCCCTCTCCCTTCCTCTCTGTAAAAAATCAATAAAATATATATATATATATATATATATATATATTTTTTTTAAAGCTATCAAGCCAAAACCTGTTTGGCTCAGTGGTTAGAGCGTTGGTCTTTGGACTGAAAGGTCCCAGGTTTGATTCCGGTCAAGAGCATGTACCTTGGTTTCGGGCACATCTCCAGTGGGGGGCGATGTTTCTCTCTCATCAACGTTTCTAACTCTCTATCCCTCTCAATTCCTCTCTATATAAAATCAATAAAATATATATTTTTTAAATTAAAAAAAAAGCTATCAAGACTGCATTGCAGGATTTCCAAAAGCCTTTAAATATATATATATATATATATATATATATAATTGATTTTTTACAGAGAGGAAGGGAGAGAGAGATAGAGAGCTAGAAACATCGATGAGAGAGAAACATTGACCAGCTGCCTCTTGCACCCCCCCCACCGTGGATGTGCCCGCAACCAATGTACATGCCCTTGACCGGAATCGAACTTGGGACCTTTCAGTCTGCAGACCGATGCTCTACCACTGAGCCAAACCGGCTTCGGCCCAAAAGCCTTTTGATATTATTTAAAACAAAAAAAGTGGGGATAGTGGAGTAATCTCCTGTAAGTAAATTATATCAAGCCTTAATTACTTAAATTTTTACTTTAATTTTTTTTTTCACTTGTAACACTGATGGGAAGACACACATGGTGTCAGAATAAGCCAAAGGAAAATGGTTTTGGCAGAATGAAAAGATCCCTAGTTTAGTTTGTAGAAAGGATTCCTTTATTAACCTTTAGTCAAAAATATGCTTATATAGCTGAAACCGGTTTGGCTCAATGGATTGAATGTCGGACTGCCAAGGGCAATGTACCTTGGTTGTGGGCACATTCCCAGTAGGGGGTGTGCAAGAGGCAGCTGATCGATGATTCTCTCTCATGGATGTTTCTAACTCTCTATCCCTCTCTCTTCCTCTCTGTAAAAAAAAAAAAAAAAAAAAAAAAAATCAATAAAATATATTTTTAAAAAATGCTTATATATTTTCAGAAAACTCCTCCAAGCCCATGTGGATTCCTGCAACAATGGAACCAAGAGAGGAATTAGCCAGACTACTCCAGCTACAGATGGCCCCAGACAACATGCTGAGGAGACAGAGGAGAAACAGTCCAGAGAAGGGGGATAGTGAAGACGCCTTGCCATGCTAGGAGTCAGCAGCTGTGCATTGCGGCTGGTTGCCCAGGACAAGTTGAAGAAGGACCTGCATTGCCATTGCTCACGGTTTATTCACCATCAAGAACTGGAATACAATTGCTGTCATGTCACAGGGGAGTGATTGGGAAGGGAACCCATAAAAACTATTGGGCAGAGTGCGCCAGCGCAGTGAGCTCTCCTCAGGGTGGCGGAGGCCACACGCTGGGAAGATGGAAGACTATCAGAGTGCAGAAGAGACTACTTTTGTTGTTGATGAAGTGAAAGAGGCCATAGAAAGTGCCATCGGCGGCAAGGCCTACCAGCACAGCAAAGTCAACCAGTGGACCACAAATGTAGTAGAACAAACTTTAAGCCAACTCACCAAGCTGGGAAAACCGTTCAAATACATCACGAATTATGCAGAAGAACGGAGCAGGACTACACACGACGAGTTCTTGCTTCTGGGACAGCCCTACTGACAGGAGCTGCACTGTGCGATGGGAGACAAGTGCAGCGCCTTCGGACTGTCCATCTATCTGACTGACTCCTCATCGCCCGGGCTTTCTCCTCTGTCTCAACTTTTCTGTCCGACCTCCTAACCACCAGCCATGAGTTCCTGAACAGCTTTCCCTCTGTTTTCTGTGGCACTGTCAACATGCAGAGAAAAACCCAATGACGGCCTGTTCTGTGGTCACACAGATCCTCCGTCGGAACCTGGACTGCATGTGTCCACACTCAGAATATCTCTGTTCAAAGGTGCTAAACACTCAGCCTGCTAGTGTGAACCTTTCTCTACTCTCTGAAATCATTCAAACACACTTTTTTCCCCCCATACTTTGCATTTTTATTAGAATAAATAATTCCAATTAAAAAAACAAACAAACTATTGGCACTGATTGGAAAGGGGACTCAAAGAACTGTTGGTTCAGAAGGGAGCTTTCTCAAACTAGTTTCTTTGATGCCTGGCTGCAGTTTAAAAGGACATGAAAGAACCCAATCCTTTCCATTGTATCTAAAAATCTTTAACTGCAAATGGCATACATTCTTGTTAAGTTTATTCAATCAAAAAGGGTGATATGCTGGAGGATAAGTCCAGTGGGACATAATAAATGCGAGAAGTCCTCAAAAGGTAGGTGTAAGGTACAAAAAAAACACACAAACAAATCTGTGTTCTATTAAGGAACAGAATATTACCATTTCAACTAAAGATTATCTTTGCCGTGTAACATTTCTCCAAATTTGCTTTTTATCTTTCAACTTTCATTACATTTTACATGTTTTTGAACTTTATACAATGCTGGCATGTTATGTGTAATCTGTGGCTTCTTATTATTCCACTCAACATTACAGAGATAATGCGACCATTTTCTTTTTCACACAGCTTAACCATACTCATTCTATCCATGATCATGGTGTAGTTGTCCATCGTTTACTTCTATTGAAAACTTTATATATTTTTTTCTTCATAAAATCTTGGATTCCTAGACACATTCCTTTTTTGTTGTTCTTGTCAAGTGTTCCTAATCCTACCTCTCCTGCCCAATTTCGCTTCAGTGCTGTGAAAGAAAAGAGCCACAAGCTAACCTGACAAGTTCAGGGAAGGCCTGTGTGGCGGTCTTGCAAACCCAGAGACCTAAGATAACCACAAGAGATGGTTTGAAAATTAAATATCTAACAGGTTATAGTAGGTAATCATGTCCCAGAGATTTCACCTGACAAAGATCAACTTTGATCTTTTACTGAGCCCCTCTGCCTACCTGCATCTAAGATAACATATCTGCGAGATGTCTGGGTAACTTGTAACTTCCTTTTACCCCGGACCCCTCAGGGCACAGCAAATGGCCTCGAGACATTCACTCATTGTTATTGTTATCAAGTTAATTGTCAACTGTTAATTACGTTAGAGTATCCTGTATCCATCTCTGTGAAAGAAGCTCATGTCCATCATTTCACCTTTTACCCTATTCCAGAGGTTTCCCCCGCTTCGCTCTGTCCCACCTCCCTAATCTATCGCCAATGAATTTCATGTAACTCACCTACGTCCCTTTCCTTTGATTGCAATGTATAAATATAGAAATGTAACCCGCCATTCTCCGGAGCATTATCTCAATCCGTTGAGGTTCTGCTCCCCGGCACGTGTCGACAATTTTGGCTCAAATAAACTCACAAAAAATTCTTTACAGTGTTTTTTCGTTAACAGTGCCTACCGGTACTAAGTGATAGAAAAAGCTGATTGAACTATGCCCAGTAACTTGCTAACTTTCCGCGTTCCAACTCCTCTGACTAATTTCTGACCTTCGCCGCACCCGTAGGTCCGGGGCACCCGTCCCTCTCACGGGGCGGAAGGCGGCCGCCGGGCTGGAGGCGGGGCCAGTGCGTGCTGACGTCAGGGCGCGCAGCCCCTGGAGGCCGGGGGCGGGGCTAGCGGGGAACCGCAGCCGGGGAGCGGCGGCCCGAGCCGGGGCCATGGCGAAGCTGCTGAGCTGCGTCCTCGGCCCCCGGCTCTACAAAGTCTACCGCGAAAGGTACTCTGAACGGCGCCCTGAGGCTCCAGCTTCCGTCACTGCCCCTCCTCCCACCTCCTGGGTGAGTCGCGGTCTCCCCCCGTGGAGACATGGTACGGCCCGCGCCCCTTTGGGCCTTGCTCCGCGGAAGCGCCCATTATGGGAAATCGGGGGAGCCTGCTTGTCAAGTCAGTTGTGCGCACAAGCTGCTTGGTGCTTCCGGGTTCAGTCGCGCCTGTGGACTGGCCACCCTGATCGCTGTTTGCGTCGCCCCCTCCTTCTCCTGACTCCCTGCCTTTCCCGCGCGGCCCCGCCCGGGCGCCGAGGTTCCTGCCCGTCCCTGGGACTCCCGAGTCCTGGGGGAGACGCTGCGCGGCCTCGGGCGCTGGATGGCTTTGCCCCCAAACTCTCCATTTCTTCTTACTCTGTGCCCCTGGTTGCCTCCCGGCTCCGTTTTACCTTCCCGGTAGCACGCTTTGAATTTCAACACGACTTGTTTAACATACCCCTATCGGCTGCCCTCCACCACCCCAGCCTACTCCGGAGACCCCCGGGTCCTTGCACTCATGGAGATGGGGATAGTGGTAGGCTGTGCCTAAGTTCTCTTCCTTTTTATCTCACATTAATGTTTGCGGTCTCCTATAACTACCCACCCCAGCCACATTTCCTTTCGATGCTCTTCTTTCCCTCTTAAAGTTGCCATGATGTCTGTTCCTTTCTTCCCTAACCCCGCTCTCCCCATAGGCCATGTCCACAGCCCATTTGAAACAGGGTCTCCAGCCAGTCTGGCGTGGACCTATGAGCCAGGAGGTCATGGTTCCATTTCCGGCCAGGACACATGCCTGTGTTTCCGGCTGGATCTCCAGGGTGGGGAGTTCAGGAAGCAACGGATCAATGATTCTGTCTCATCATTGATATTTCTC